>OY757914.1:35702383-35917383 GCA_963585895.1 Sepioteuthis lessoniana
CTTGTGCGCTGCTGGTGCAATGAGAACTACGATAACCTTTGTTAAGTCTCCCGGCACTATGCCAGGTGACCTTGCTGGTCATTGCTTCACTAGAAATGAAGGTCTAGTATTCATTGAATCTATGCTTGTCATTGTTTGGTCATCCGGTACGAATGCCAGGCGGCCCGATGCTAGACGAGGACAGTAAATTATTGTTGTTGGTCTGAGCTACCAATGTTGAAGTCTGTATAGCTCCGATTTTTCCCCTGATTTCCATTTCCACCGGTCTTTTTCATGCTTTAAGAATTGTTCCAAACGCTCCAATAACAATCGGTACCACAATCACATTCATTTTCTGTGGTTTTTGTTGTTGTTTTTTTTTTCAGTTTTCTGGCAAGGTCCAAGTATTAGACTATCTTTTGACTTTCTTTCATTTTCTCTCTTTGGTTTTCCGAGGACAACAAAATATACTGGATGACAGGGTTTTTTCTTCTTGTTGATAAATACTTTGCCCGACTTTCTGACTTGGTTTATATGATGTGTATTTATCCCAAATTTCCTGAGAATTTTGTGGGTCTTATTTTATAGAACGCTTTATAGTTTGTGTATATGTTATTTGGTTGTGTGATCAATTGTTATTTCGCTTCTTGCGAGGTTTTTTACACCAGCTTAAGCTAGTGGTCTTTGATTATGAATTTCATCACTTTAATCGGTATCATTGTAATCCTTGCTACGAATTCTTCAGGAAATTAAATCAATCTCACCATTCAAAATTTACTCAGAATTTTCAAAAAATAGCACAAAGTCAGAGATGTTTGAAAAACGTCATTTACACGCCATTTTTTAAAAATTTCATCACTTTAATCGGTTCCATTGTAATCTCCACCTCGAATTCTAACAGAAATTATTGTAATCATGACATGCAAAATTTACTCAGAATTTACCATGAATAACTCATAAGTCAGAGATATTATAAAGCCCATTTCTCTGCCAAGTTGTAACCAACGATGCATCTTTTTTAATTGTCCATCCAATACAGTCATTCAAATTCTAATACTAATATTGAACATAGGAAGCACGCTTGAATAATTAAATTGAACACGAGACTATTATCACGGCTCTTAAGTAAAAGCAATGATTATAACTAATTAGTAATAATAATAATAATAATGATGATAATAATAATTGCTATTGTTATTATTGTTGCTATTTTTGTTCTTATTTTTATGGCTACATATTTTGAATAAATTATATATATATATATATATATATATATATATATATATATATATAAAACCAATAAAATTAAAGCTAAGATTAACATTAAATTGAAAAGAAGACAGCTTTTGTCACTTTGACCCTCGTCTAAAATTTTAAATGTTATATATATATGTAATGCTTCTAATAGAGTACACGTGAATAAAATGAATGAGATATTTTAAAAGCGATTAAATTATTTTCAAATTCTTAAAAGGGAACCTTATATCGATTTTTTCACTTCAGAGAATCGTGTCCATAATACTTGAATTAATGTGCAGAATTCAAACTTTGGATAATGACCGACAAAAAAGCATGGAGGAGGGAAGGAAAGAAAAATAATTACCCATTGCCTGCCGAGTCGGCGCGGGTAATATTAATTTTTCTTGACCCAAAATAATTGCTAAAGCGAATCTGTGTATAGAATTGCTTCTGTATACAGAGTTCTGGCTAGAATTTGGTAACAAAAAAGGCTCCAGGATCGACAAATGGAGTTCATTGTCAGAAAACTCAAGAATAGAAAACATGGACTGGTTGTATGCGGCTGCACAAGTCGGATTGTCTTATAGTATGAGGAGCAATGGCGGAAGGTGGATTGATTGCTCGACACTATGCTCTGATTCGAGTTATTTGAGCAATTATAAGAAAGGATGTGCTGGTGTATTCTGATACTAACCACTATTTCGAGCACCCGATATAGCAAACATCACATTTGCATAAGAATTTGTTCAAAAGGAAGCTTTTTTTGAAAATTGCTACACTGTCTTGAGATTAGGAGAGAACAGTACATTGGCTTTAACGACAACACGCAACTAAACCGTTGCTTTAATTCAGTTAAGTTAATGGGGTTAAGTTAAATAATAATTCATATATATATATATATATATACACTTACACACACATGCACACTCACACACACACACACACACACACACACACATATATATATATATATTGAAAAATGTATATTTAGATAGCAAGTTATTATTCAAGCAAGTTTTGTTAAAGACGATGGAAAACTGTTTATTATTTTTAATTTATTTTTTCAAGTCTCCTAGTGTGACAAGGTGGATTTATTAATCAATGGTTCTAATGGATTGGAATGAAGTTATTAATAAAATGGATAGAAGGATAATTCTAGAAATAAGTTTGTTTTTTATACAGAAAATAGGAAAAGGAATTTCCTATTTTATTTTTTTAAATTTTTATCTTATTTTATTTTTTCTTTCCTTTTTGAAATAACGTTTCTGTTGTTGAGTCTTTAGTAAGTAAGGTAATGGTTCGGGGTAGTGGAGAGATGGGTTCGTTGATTAGCTCCTATGATAAATAGTGAATGGGATCTTAGGTGGTCTGAGGACGAAATCCAGGCCCAAGGTCCGAGACAAGATAAGAGGATTTTTTCCAGTTCAAATGATCTCGGTCTGGGCAAAACTCAGCGGAGAATCCAAATTCATTTTTAGTGCCACATAAGAAGCAGTCATCTGCGGAGTTTTAAAGATTATACAAAATACGGGGTGGTCCATGCAATTTACATATCATTATTCATAGGCGGGGACAAAATTTGTCGATACTCAGCCCTATTTTATATAAGCAGTCAGCAGAGGGATTCAAGGGAGTGCAGAGAGTCCAGTCGAGAGTTCATATCGAAGCTGCAGTTAGAAAAAGACAGACATTTGGAGCGGTCAGACAGAAACGCCGAAGCTGCAAAGAATGACTTGTTGAATTTTGCTGATCCGATCAGAACCAAGAGATGGAAATAGAATCTTTGTGAATCCAGATAATTTTATCAACAAAGCCGAGAAAATAAACCTCTTAGTATAAGTAAACAAGGATCCGTAATTGTCCTCCTTACACCGTCCGGACGTATCAGATTCCTTCTTTGTTCTCTCTCTGTCACTTTCTATCCGAGCGAGTAAATCTCACGTGACCTTTTCGTACTCTATGCATTTGTGTAATTTCTTCTATGACGAGGTAAAGACAATAGCCTTGAAAAAGTTTTATCATACGAGAATCAAAAGTGTTGCTTGTCTCCTTCTGTGTTTTTGTGGTTGTGACAAGAACTATCAGCGATTTTTCTTTCGGCGTAGATCCCGGTCAAATCGACTTCACAGTGGAACCGATCTGAGGAAACTAGAAAACTGCTGTTCGGATCAAAAAATTCACAACGTGGCGAATAGTGACGGTTCCCTTAACTCAACAGAGGGAGCCGCGAGATTTGATTTCGGCGAAAATTGCCAGAGTAAACTAGACATACCGGCCAGCGGTGGATGCTAGGTCACACTTGTTATTTTTCTTGGGTCGGGATCTAAGTGTTAAAGGATACAAGAAAAATTACAAGGAGATATGAAAAAATGAAACTAAAACAAAATTAGAATAATCAATAACGAAACAACAGTGTTCCATCGTCTTTTACAAAACTTGTTTCAATATATATATATACATATATATATATATATTTTTTTTTTATACCGGACATTGGCCTAGGGGTTAGAGTGTTCGCCAATGGCCCGGGAGACCTGGGATCAATCCCAGGTCGAGTCACACCAAAGACTCAAAAAATGGTACTTGATGCCTCCTTGCTTAACACTCAGCATTATAAGGTACGGATCAAGGGTAAAGTAGAGCAATCCAGGGAAGGAGTAGCGCCCTCCCCTACACATTGGTGTAGTAGCTATCGAAAAGGGAGCCTTCAGGTTACCCTCGACTATGGTCGCCAACTTATATATATATTTACCCTAATTCAACGTTTTTTCCGTCCATTATTCACTCTGGTAGAATTCATCGAATGCAAAAGGGGTGTTCTACGTATAATATAAACCTACATCGGATTGTTTCCAATTCTGGAGATCTGAGAAGTATGGAGTTCCGCTATACAGCCATTAATCCCGGATTAACTTTAATCTAGACGCTCTCATCAATGAGTCAAACAGATGTGTTTGAATTTTATTTCTATAAGATTGAAATACTTTTTCAAAGATAATCGTGTGGAAATTATATGAATTGGATTTTAGTAGAAAAAGTCAAATTTTAAAACAATTCAATGGAACTTTGAAAATATAATTGTGATTAAAATCAGACATTTAGAAATGAATCAAGATTCGGCATTAATTTATCCATAAGGAGATAATCTGCCGTTAAAAAAGCAAAGAAAACTAAAACTGAGTTTACAGTTGACTATCCCCATTTTTGTCTGTTTTCACTGGACTAGGTGGAGACTGTCCTATATTTATGGGCATCGTAGTTCTTTTCAAACCATTTATTGTATTCCAACTTGAAACGCATAGACATACCTCTATCTTGTACTATGTTTGTTACCAGTAGCGATTTCTGATACTCGAGGCTTTATTCATGTTATAAGAAAACCATAAAAGATATGTTTTTCATTGGGAAGTTGTATTTTAAATATTATTCCTAATTAATACTAATTAGATGTACTCAAACCAAAGCAAATATCTTTTAAAGCAAGATCAAATTAACGAAAGTTGTTGTCATATAAGCAATTAAACCAACAGGTTCTTTGTAATCTAATGACATAAGTCAAATCTCAGGAATGGCAGTACCGCCTTGAGCTACCGAAACTGTGTTATCACCCTGGTTGGCGGCTGATGAGGTTAGGGTATCGAACGTGCTTTCACACCTTGTATGACAAACTGGGGTCTCACTATCATATGCAGTTTGTTGTCATGCTCAGGAGTTCTCTTTTGATGGGGTCCCTTCTGTAGGCGATATAGTCTGTGTATTCTCAGCTACGCCAACAGTAATGTAAATAACTGGAAACCTAAATTATTACCAACGAACCAAAACTGGAGGACAAAATACACAAAGTGTACACTTTGATGTGGTGTATGCTATTCTTGCCAAAAAATCACTATTAAGTGATTTCTATCCTCACCCTGTGTCTCATACTTGCGATATAAGCTGTGCTAGTTTCTTACTAGCTCACTAGTTCTCAGCAGATCACTGAAATTAAACCTTGTTCCGTACTTATATGTGTGACCACATGGTAACAGGAAATAGTGTAAGCAACCTGAGGCCAGTGTGCCGGTCTAAGCAAATATTATTAAATAACAACTGTAAGAAAAGAGGCAGCGTTGAAGAGGCATTGTAAAGAGAGGCGACCGCTCTGACAACTTTTCTTATTAACAGATTCGATTCGAATGTTCCTGCTGACATCATTATCCTCCTGTATTCTACTCTCAAAATGGCCGCCAGCGACTTTGCTAATAAGTCTGGTCGTTCTTGTATTTAATGAGAAAGTGTGTGCGTCTTAGCCTGAACAGGCAAGTTAATGTAATATATAAATGCATTTGCGAAAGCGTTCATGTGGTGATCGTCCGAGGCTCCCAACTGACAGAAATGCGTCAAGCGAAGAGAGGTCATCCAGCAGGGGCGGTCGACGAATAGACAGACATTTTGGCAGTGGCCTCTCGGTCAGGATCCAAAGTAATATTAAAAAGGAGATAGCTTTAATTTCAGTCCAGATTCGTGTTAACGTGCCTCACCAATTCTGATGAACGGACAATTACTTTAGGAAGGGTTTTATTATTTTACTTTTTAGTGAGTTTTTTTTACTTCAGTGTAAGCTGCTAGTTATTCTCTAGAATGTGAATGACCGCAAGTTTCCTCGGGTTTTCAGGACTCTCCTCAGTATTCTGGCCGATCTCAACCGTTCTCTAGTCTGGATTGTCTTGATTCTTTATCCGATTTTCAGTTCTTTTAGTCCCCTTTTCAAACCTTTGGGAACTGTTCCACGTACACACACATTAACTTTTATCACTTCCTTTCTGTGGGGGTAGCGTAATGGTTAAAGAGCTGGACTTCGGAATCCTAGAAAACGAGTTCAAATTCTACTCGTGCTATTACTGTCACTTTCGGACAAATACCCATGGAAAAGTTATGAACGCCCTAATCCTTCCAGCTATGGGTTAAATAAAACCACCTTCTTCTAGAAGGATGGATTTGGCATTAAATAACCAAAGAAGATTGATATGCCATTAAATAACAAAAAGCTTCCTTCTTCTGATTTTTTAGTTTTTTGGCATGGTCCAAGTCGTTGCCAATCTTTTTACTTTCTTTTATTTCCACTTCGAGGTTCATCGAACCGGCAAAATCCACATGATGGCAACTTTTTTTGTTGTTGTTAATTAGCGCAAGCACTTTTGGCTGAGATTCAGTGATCCCTTTTATGTTAAAATTCCAGAGAATTTTATACATCTCATTTTCTAGAATGGATTTTTTTTTGGTAGGGGTCATACACCATTTGGTAGTGTGGTCACATTTCCGTTTTTAACAATTCAAGGTGGATTACCTTTCCTACCAAGTCGTATCTAGTGCTGTACTCCTCTGGTCCGCTGCATATTACAGACTACATAATAAGGGTAGACAATAATTCCAATGCTTTGAAAGAAGCTGGGGAAGTCATAAGCGATTGACTTTTAATTGCCATTGTTCTAAAAGGGTTTTCTCTTAATTTTAAACCTTTTACAACGGTCATAACCCAGAAGAAGAAAACTTTGATTTTTTTTCTGAATTTAAGATATGTTTAAGAAGTTATAAAGAAACAGAGCGTATGTGTTACCCGCCAAATGAAAAGTTCACATTTAAAAAAAAGCTAAGCCAAGTAATAAACTTCAGGTAAGTACCCATTCACGTAATAATTATAAATCAACAAATAACTATAACAATTACCAGAGACCTCAGCATAGTAGTAAAGACTATAATATTTCCCCTCAGGGAAGACAAATATCATTTGTTACATTTATAAGAAAAAAGATCAGAAGACTTTCCAATGCTGAAATAAAAGGCGAAAAGATTTTTGTCAGAATATGAAAACCTATTCAAAAGGCCGAACCTATTTCTTTGCTTTAATATATATTGTTTTGGATAAAAGTAATTTATTCGTTGACTGTGGAGCAACCGAACATGTAATAACTGATAAATCAAAATTTATTAATTTTGATCAAAATTTTGAACCAGGGAACCATTTTGTTAAATTAGCCGATGGGAGCCAAGCTAACAATACAGTGCTGAAAAGTGGAGATGCCTGTATTTATTTACGCAATAGAAACGGACATATTTGTATATGAAGAGGAAAAAGGTGTATTTTAGATGAATTTGGTTGATTGATAGATTGATTGATTGATTGGTTGGTTGGTTGGTTGTTTAATGGCATTTCTATACTTCTAAGTTATTCAATGCCAAAGCCTGTTTTTATATTTGATTTATAAGTAAAAAGTTTGTAAGTAACTTTATTTTTAAACGACCCGTTAGAACTCATTTGTTAGCACACATCTAAATGCTTTCAAGTATTCCGATTTAACTCTGATAATTCTAACCAATATCAATAATTTACTTACTCACAGTTAGATGCTTTCAAGTATTTCAATTAAACAATTAATAATTCTATTGATCAAATATTCGTATAAAATATAAATAATTTACACACAGCAATATGATTTTTGCCCAGTCGGTTGAGGCTATTGAATACACCGACTGCACCTCGGCAGAGGGGTAAGACCCCCTCCCAACGAGTGTCCTGCATATGACACTAAACAATCTGATGGTGAGGTTCCAGTAATGCTGGGGCTTTGGGGAATGCAGAGCACCCCTTCATTGCCATTTGTCCCAGGTCCACTCGGGCGCGGCGTGGTAGCACCTGATAGGGTCCTATCTATGGTTTAAATAGAACTAACGGCATACTTATGGTAAACTGAATTGTTTGACCAAACTGAATAGCTTGAAATAGAAATGTTTTTGACAATTAAACCGTACTTACATTTAAACTGCCTGCTTATGCTAAACTGAATTATTTGAAATAGAAGTGTACTTAAACTAAACTGATTTGTTTAATATAGAACTGTTTTGACATTTAACTGTGTAAACCAAACCTGTACTTATACTAAACTGAATTGATTGAATTAGAACTGCTTGACTAAATTGAATAGCTTGAAATAGAAATGTTTTTCACAATTAAACTGTGCTTACATTTAAACTACGTACTTATCCTAAATTGGATTGTTTGAAATAGAACAATTTTTATAAAACTAGATCTGGCGTTAAATAACCTACAAAGATTGATATGCCATAAAACCCAAACAACCCAAACAACCAAGCTATATGATTTAAAACAACTAATAATACGTATCGTTAATAAATGATTGAACAGTTCTTTTTTACCCATAAATGGCACCTTTATATGTACAATGACTCTAGGTCTAAGTAGACCCGGGAGTAATAGCAATGAAGATATACGACACATTCATCTAAGATTTAGTCATGTATTTTCACCATTAGACTCAGTTTAGTGTCTTATATGGGACAGTAGAGGAATTAAGTAGAAATCATATATATTTATTTTGATGTTACATTCTGTATGAGCTTCATCATATAACAATTTGGGAAAACATTTTAATTTGACGAAAAACGGAGGAGAATTTCACAACTGTTCATGAATTTTTAATGGCCTAGTAATTAGAAACATGTATCATTATGAACGTTTAAAAAGTTAGAAAAGGAAAACAGCACTTCTACTTTTATATTTATGGGACTTATTCTTAAATTTAAAATCATATCATTTAAGACTTTAGTTTCATTTATCTACGTAGTAATTCAGATGCCTAGATTTCAAATGATAACTAGTTATTCTGTGTATATATAATCACAGCAAAAGTGCATAAAAAGTGCGAGACGATTACTCTCAATTTACGGACATTTTTTTAACAATATATCCCCTGTCCTCACCAAATCAATGCTTAAGGAATTTGGTTTCGTCTTGGTTTGATTGGGTTTTGTTTGTTTTTTTGGGGTTTTTTTCCTAATGGTATATCAGTCTTCGAGGATTATTCAGTGCCAAAGCAATCCTTGCAGTAAAACACATGTAGTACTATTCAATCCATAACTGCAGAGATCCAAGTTTCGTACCATTCCTAAGCCTAATAGTCAGAAAATGAACTTTATAGCGTGGCTAGAGTTCGAACTTGATTCCTACGACGTCACAGTTCAGTACATTAACCTTTACATTACGATGACTTTTCCTAGTTAAAACGAATATGTGATACAAAGAGCCATAAAAACAAAATGAAATACTATAACACAAACATGGTCCCAAATTTAACCGTGACAGAATATCAAACTTTTTTTAACGAATTAAAAAATTTATTTAAAGTCAAATAAAGAGAATGTTTTTGAAAAAAAACCTGATTGCAGTAATATATTAAAAACATAATTTGTTGCATTATTTTTATGGCATATCAACGCTGATAAAATTATTTAGTGAATTATGTAATGACATAACTTATATATATATATATATATATATATATATATATATATTCTGTCATTGAAAATTGACATAGTGACACGAGTTCAAATTCAGGACGAGAATCTTTGCATTTTACATTGTGCTAAGACACCTGGAAAAGATATGAATCCAATTGTTCTCCCTCAAGCTATGGGTGAATAGTTGGCCAGAATGATCGCTTCAACGTTCGTGTGGCAACAGGTCTAGTTGAAGGAAAACTCTGAATTCAACCTAACTCCGCTTAAAACTGATCTTATGTCTTTTCCTGCTGTGGTGGAGAGGCAAGTTTTGGTTTGTTTTGGTTTGTTTCGGTTTTATGGCATATCAAAAATTATTGGTTATTTAATGCCAAATCCTGTTTTTACATATATTTTAGATATATGATTTGTAAACACATTATGTAGACACACAGTTAAATGATCAAACAGTTCTATTTGAAACAATTCAATTTAGTATATCAAAGTTTAATGGTTCCAAGCATTGCTATGTGTCCGTAACAGTTCAATTAAACATAAGTCATTTGTTTACACAGATGATCTAACTTTTCTATTTTGAACTATTCAATTTAGCATTAGTAATTTATTTGCCAACAGTTTAAATTTCAAACAGTTCTATTTTACACATAGATTGGACCCTATTTGGGGCTTCCAATTCGGGCCAGAGTAGATCTGGGAGCGAAGGCAATAAAGGGGTACTCAGCATTTCCCAAAGCTCCATTATTACTGGAGCCTCATTATCAGATTGTTTAGTGTCATATCACGGACATTCGTTGGGGAAGTCTTACTCCTCTGTAGTGATGCAGTCTGTATATTCTACAGCCCCTGGCGAATGAGCCGGAAAGACAAATAAAAAAACTATATATATATATATATATATATATATATATATATATATATATGTGTGTGTGTGTGTGTGTGTGTGTGTGTGTGTGTGTGTGCACGATTTATAAGCAAATAGTTTGTAGGTAGCATTCTTCTAAAACGAATCAGAAAGCATTTTTGCACACTGTAGATTGTTTCAAGTATAGCTATTTAACACAAATAATTCCATTTGATATTAATAATAATCTATAGTTTAAGATTGCATAGTTCTATTTGGCCCATAGTTGCGAGCCTAAGGTATACAACCAATCTAGGTTAGACTTAATCAGGGAGAAATTGCAATAAAAGGATTCTCCTCATTCCCGAAAGTTTCAAGACTGAAACCTCAACATTAGATGTATTTTAGCATCTTATGCAGTACACTCGTTGAAGAAGGTGTCTTTTCCCTTTGCAAAGACGCAGTCGACGTTTTCTACATCCCCAGCCGACTGAGCTAACCAGAGATGGGACCCTAACCTGTACTACAAATCTGAGTCTGAAAGGACCTGGTAGTAATGATAAGGAATTAGTAATCCACATTACCAAAATCTCCTAGATCAAAGCCTTACCATTAGATGCAATCTAATGTCATACTCAGGACACTGGTTTTAAGGTTGCTCTCAAACATTGATAACTCAATTTAACATTAATCATTTGTTTGAAAACTGTTAAATGGTTACCAATAAAATAAAAGATTAAACAGTTCTATTTGACCCAGAGATGAGACACAAACAGATACTTCTGCTCCAAGTCAAAGTAGACTTGGGAATAATGGCAATGACGGAGGACTCTTGGTTTCCCAATGCTCTAGAATCGGAGCTTCACCGTCAGACGGTGAAGTGCCATACCCAAGACACTTGTTGAGGGTCTTACCCCTCATGTAATGCCTTGTATGTCTTGCTCGGCTTAATTGAAATATTTGTGATATGAAATGTAAATGTCTATAAAAATGCTGTTTTATTGGTAGCAGCTTCCAGGATATCTTCCAAAAAGAATGCAGCATTTTTGTGTAGTTCCCATCCTATGTTTCGTTTAAGTCTATTCCGTTATACTGACACAGATTTTCGTATAGTCGATGAACTTTTATTGGCAGTTCACTTTTTATATATGCGTAGAATGACTTAGCTTTCTATAAATGAGATATTGCTACCGAGGTGTATGAACTGCTCAACTAATTTCAGAGGTTTGTCATGGATGAATATAAATGAATGTAAACTTTTTTTTTTGCGCAACAGAATTTAATTTCTTATGAAGCTAACCTCGAAGAGAAACATGTCGATTTACTTTTAAACGTTGTCTTTCATTTCTCTCTCTCTCTCTCTCTCTCTCTCTCTCTCTCTCTTTATCACACACACACACACACACACAAATATATAGTAAGCAAAGTTGGCGACCTTAGTCGAGGGCGACCCGAAGGCTCCCTTTTCAATAGCTAGGTGTAGTGGACGGTGCACTCCATTCCGTGGATTGCTCCATTTTACCCTTGATCCTTACCTTAAACCGAGGGTTAAGCAAGGTGATATCAAGTACCATTTTTGAGTCTTTTGTCTGACTCGACCTAGGATTGAACCCTGGTCTCCCAGACAATTAGCGAACACTCTACTCATCAGGCCAATATATATATCAGTCAATTCATGACACGATTGCTCACGTACACACACACACACACACATACACACACTCACATATATATATATATATATATGTGTGTTTGTGTTTGTGTGTACACGATCACATGAGATCATGTGTGTCATGAATTGAGCGATTGAAGATGAATTCAGAAACGACTAATTTAAAAATGTTCACAATTTTCGTCCGAAACTGTCGCCTTTTGGTCAGTTTTACGTCTGTCCGTTAAATAATTAATGACCAGTCATATTAATGGATACTGATAGCGACTAGCATTGAAATAGAATATTGGTCTAAGCGACTTTCCGTGGTCTTGCCAACGGAAGAGAGTATTTATGTGCACGAAGATACGCATACATACACACACAGCCACACATATTTATATGTATACATACATTATCATATATATATGTATATATATATATGGCAATATATATATATATAGAGAGAGAGAGAGGGAGCTTGAGAGAGAGAGAGAGAGAGAGAATTGGAATAGTGTAGACAAAGTGCTACAGGCGCTTGGTGAGTGTCAGTTTTTGGCCATATTATCATTCAACCAAAAGGTTTTTAAGTGGTAGGTATCTCTTCATATATTTTTGTATGAGATATGATGGAAAGAGAGATCTACTATGTAAGGATCCTGGGGATTGGTTGGTTGCTTTGTTTTATGGTGTATCAACACTTTTCAGGTCATTTAACGCCGAATTAAGTTTTTGTTTACACAAAGTCAGATATCAAAACAGTTCAGTTTAATATCAAAACCTTTCTAATTCAAACAATTCAGATTAGTATAAGTACACTGTTTAGTTCTATTTGACCCATAGATAGAACTCTGTCAGATTATATCACTCCAGGTTATGGCGATGAAGGGGTACTTTGCATTCCCCAAAGTTCCAGCATTACTGGATCTTCAACATAAGATTGTTTAGTGTCATAAGCAGAACACTTGTTGGTGGAGGGAGTTGGGGGTTAAGCTTATGCCGTGAAGCAGTCGGTGTATTCCACAGTCCCAGTTGACTTGGCAAGGATTCTGGAGAGGGCTGTCTAGTTCAAACTGATATCTATTCATCCTTTATCAAAAAAATAAACGAAAATTAAACAAATATATGGAGAAAGAGGTGAAGCGGCTAAACACATTCTAAGCCAATACAGCCCGCTTGCAAAAGGGAATACCTGATTGGACACGACTTAAATGGAAAAGGTGATCCTCTGTGAATTGAACACGTCATTAAAATCTAAACATACCAACAAATGGATGTACATTTTCTTTTTTTTAAGTAGAGAAATTATATTGTGAATTGTATTATCACGACCGGAAAATCCGGTGAACACTTGCGCGGGACATACGACACTGAATGAGCTGTTTTGACCTTATTAGGTCACATCAGCAGAGAAAACCGTGAACCAGCGACCACAGAATGCAGAGCTGAAACTCTACCACTAACCACCAACCCACATCGTACACAAGTGACGCCAAATCAACTCGTCATGGTAATTTTGCGGCCAATTTACCTGAATATGTCTTGCAAGTTACGTACGAACTTTTTACAGAGAACACGGTCGCCTCCGGAGCCACGTCTTCCCAGGAGGATTGGAAATACGCACCCACGTAATTATTATAACCTCAATGGCAAAGATATTCATGTACATTTTCTTCGTTAAGAAGAGGAATTATGTTGTATACACAACACTTAATACATATACAAATGCATGGAGAATCATAATGGCACAATAATAAAGACGAGCGAAAACTTCTTTAAAAAAAAATACCTCTCATTTTATTTGTAAGGTTGCGTGTGAGAGAGTTGGAGACTGAACAAAGACTGCAACATATTGACCTCCCCAGCACCTCCGGTATCGCCGTGTGTCGTTTTCGTTCTCCTGGACTGCTCAATCGGGGGCCCAGCCTCTCTGGGACACGTTATCATTCCAGCATCTTCTCTTTAACTCATCTGATCTCCAACTCTCAATCGGGGATCCCGAGGGCCCCATATGCTGGGTGATGGCTTTCTCTACCACATCTTGTCTCCAACTTGTCTGATTTCCAACTCAATCGGAGGTCCAAAAGGTCCCTTCTGCCGGGTGGTGGCTTTCCCTACCACAACTTGCCTCCAACTCGTCTGGTCTCCAACTCTCTGACTTCCTGTCTTTACCGAGTTATATAATAGTTCAATCGCCCACTCAATCTTTGGAATGGCATGTTTGATCGTCATCAAGTCGAAATAACTGTCATGCAGTTCACAGGTCACTCTCTTCCGGTGGATCAGTCTATGTGTGTACCATGGGATTTTTACCTTGTCCCATTTTTTCGGCCATGCCAACCCCCGCTATTTCTTCTCATAACTGCCATCGGAATGTGTCACTTCCTTCCGGTGCATCATATGTTTGGCCGGGTCGAAGGTCAATATACAACAATTATATGGTGAATTGAATTACCACGACCAGAAAATCCGACGAACACTTGCGCGCGATATGCGAAAACGCTGGACAAATGGTATATTCACAAACCAGAATCAATCGGAGAAAATAAAACGCACATCGCATAAAAGAGAAAATGAATGAACGAAAATCAGATTTACAAATTTTAAAATTTCATTTCATTTAAGTTAAATGAAAAGTTTGCTGAAAAACATGAGTACAATATATTTTCTTGTAAGCAAAGGTAGAATTAATCAGAGCGTGTATATTTCTGATAGATATAGTTATGATTCGTGCAATGAAGTATAGTACTAATTATTTGCTTAAAATAATGGGACATACATTGTGTGTAAAGATCTTTGTACGGAATGTCATTATAAAGAGGGGTAAACGTACTGATGCTTTAAACGTATAAATAGCGAAGCTGTTGCTAACTGCTGCTGTTACAAATCAGCAAGGGGAGATTACTATTTCTAACGCAAATATAAACATGAAAAAATATTAGTTTAACTAAAAAAAATTAAACGCCTTGAAATTAAATGCATTTTTGAAAGAAAAGAATGTAGATTTTAATAAAAAAAAGAAATAAATTGAAAAGTATTTGTATAAGAAGTAATTCATTAAATACTGTAAGTTGAGTAAATATAGACAGTTCTATACTTACAGAAGAAATATTTATTCTATCGCGAATTTATACAATTAACGTTGACTGGACATTAGAAAAAAAAAAAAAGGTGATAGATCTATGCACCTAATTGGCTAAGAAATTGTATTTTAATATTCTTGGCGAGAAAAGATTTATAAAATTATTAAGGGTTTTGATCCTTTAAAATCTTTCTCGGCAAGTCAAATTATATTGTCTGCGAAATATATCGAAATTTAAAAACAAGTGCGTATGGGCTTGTTGGTTAATAAATGTAAAGATAAGGATATAAAAATTACACCTAATCGAGCCTTTGGCGGGTGTAATATAATGGCCGAGGGATTTCGTTTTATATATCTTGCCTTTGGATTTAGTTAGGCTGAGAACCTTTCGGCTCAGTGCATGGGTTAGTTAGGTGCAAACTTGAGTGCAGGTGTTGACGCGCGCGGGGGGAGGATGTGTCGTTCACAGATATCAAAAAAATCCCAGATAGAAAATTTGATCAGGGGATATGAATGACGTCATGCACCGGAAGCGTGCGCGGAGGATTTGGAGGATTTAAAAAAAAGTCACTTAGTTGACTCCAACCTCGGAAGGAGAAGGTTGACTTTCGCGAGCTCGCAAAGGCCTTGTGTCAGGTGCGCACTTGTTACGGTGGGGTGCAGATGGAAAAATCGGGTGTATCTCTCTCCTTATGTCGAAAAACCTTTAAAATCAAAGGTAATAAAAGATTTCGTACCTGAACTAAGAAGTCGTAAGTGTTTTTCGTGCTTCGGTATTCCTATGTTTTATGTATATATGTATATGAACATTTTATGAACATTCTATGTACGTTTCACATATTGATGTATGAGTATGTTACGGGGGGGGAGGCTCAAAAATCAACACTTTTATAATATGTTTAACAGAAGCAACTGGGGCCAAAAATCAAAGACACGAGCCTCGTACTGATGAAGTTGTATATCTCTATTTGCGCACGTGTTCAACGTAAAAACAAGCGTACATTCTCCATCGTAAAAACTGAAACAAAACACATGCACTCGTAAATGTTCCAAAAAAGGAAACACACCACAAAAGTGATGATATAAATCGAACCAATTCAAGAGAATTCACGTGCTTACCTCTTTTTGCCTTGCTAGTGACCCACAAAGAAAAACGTCAGTCTCGCATGCCGGTCAATATGAAAAAGACCGAATTCGCGTCAGCCGGTGTTCAGGCCGGAAGTTCTTCTCGCACTTTCCACCCGGAAGCGACCGGTGCGGGAGGCAAAGTTCAATCTAAAAAACTATACTGGTTGAAACGCAAACTCTTACATTTACAGTATGAAAGTTACTCGAGTTCCCATTAAATTTAACAAAATTTTGAGTTACAAAATTGACACAATCCCGGACAGAGGATCAGACTAAGTGTTACTTAACAAGAAAATGAACTTGTCATCAAGTGGATTTCGCTATTTCGGCAGACCACAGAGGGAAAAGGAAAGACAACGAAAAGGTAACTAAATATTTGGATCTTGCCTGAGAACGGAAAAGGCTGCTGAACAAATGGGAGATGTTGATAATAATAACAGTTCGGGCACTGAGACGGGAGTAACTGAAAATCAAAGCAATAATCGAAATTATCAAGACCAAAGCATTGTTGAGATCGGTTAGAATACTGAGAAGACTCCGAGAGACTTTAGAAGACTTGAAGTCCACTTCTGATTATTTAGCCGTCCTTGCTAAACACGGGAGGGATTCCGATTCTTAACCGCCGATCATTCCGCTGGTCGAATATATCTTCAGATGACACGATCGATTCAGTATTTGCCCACGTTGAATTTTTTTTAGATCCAGACAACAGATCAATCGTTAATCGGAGTCGTTGGTTGTCGAGTAAACAAATGAGATCGCACAATTAAGAAATTTAAAAAAAAAAGTCGACGCCAAGGAACAGAGAATAAAATAGAGCTTGCAAAAATAACAATATTGCTGTATTCCGGGTAGCCAACTTGTTATCCAGTTTCAGGATTCTGAATACAAAAGGCCCGTCTTGTCAGTACAAAGGCTGCAATACGTTTTGATAATGCAAATAACATGACCCTCATAATATATGATTTAGTCATCGCTGATTGGCCGATCTCCTACTGCTATCGACGGGCAAGTCTATAAATATCTGTCAGCAGTTTTTAGAGGATTTGTACATATTATGACCCTCTCCCAAACAATCCAACAAATATTTAGTAAGAAAAACATATCTTTCTAAAATGATACTTATATTCCCCATCCCGGAGGTGGTAAGTTTCAGTCAGAGACTAGATCACGAATTAAGTGTTTGTCAATTCCTTGTATAAGTTTTAGGCTTTTCTATTCTAGCAGTCTCTAGTCTGGCATAAGACAATCTAAAATGATGGTTATGTTTGCTCTTCTCAATCCTTGGTACAACTTCACAAGTGCTGATTTCGTTAACCTTTTTGGCTTTTTGGCAGCGTTGTATTATGGTTGGCTTTCTTCGTTTTCTTTATTTAGGATAGACTGGTACACCGTCAAAGACTCAGAGATTCGAGGAAACTGTTTATCGACTTACGTGATACTCTTTCCTCTGTCTCTCGCTGGCTTCCTTTACTTTTTACCAGGTTTTTTTTACCTTTTATCTGGGATCTTTTACCTTTTACCTTGAATCTTTTATTTTTTACCTTGCATCTATTACCTTTTAACAAGCATCTTCTAACAGACATCTTTTACCATCTATCGTGAATCTTTTACTATTTACCTAGAATCTTTTACTTTTTACCAGGCATCTTTTACTTTTTACCGGGTATATTTGACCGTTTATCTGTCATCTTGTACTTTTTCCCTTGAATCTTTTATTTTTTACCTTATATCTTGTACCTTTTACCAGGATTCTTCTACCGGGCATTTTTTACTATCTATCCGACATCTGCCTAGAATTTTTTACCTTTTACCTGGATTCTCTTATCTTTTACTGGGTATCTTTTACATTTTATTAGTCATTTTTTACCGATTACCAGGCATTTTTACCTGGCAACTTTTACCTTTTATCTAGAGTCTTTTGCCTTTTACCTTGCATCATTTACTTTTTACCTGTTTTTTTTAGGTTTTACCTGCCATCTATCTTCTTTTACCAGGCATCTTTTACATTTTACCTGGCAACTTTTATCTTTTACCAGATATCTTTTACCTTTTTTGGTATCTTTTATTTTTTACCTTTCACTTAGTATCTTTTACACTTTACCAGGCAACTTTTTTTATCAGGAATCTTTTATATTTTACCTGGCAACATTTACATTTTGACAGGCATCTTTTACCTTTTACCAGTTATCTTTTGCTTTTTACCTTGCATTTTTACCTTTCATTTAGTATTTTTACGTTTTACCTGATAACTTTAACTTTTACCAGGCATTTTTTACGTTTTACCTGGCTACGTTTTTTTTTATTGAGACAGGCATCTTTTACCTTTTACCAGGTGTCTTTTATGTTTCATCTGGCATCTATTACTTTTTACCCAGGATTATTTTACCGTTCACTCAGTATCATTTACGTTTTACCAGACAACTATTTTTTAAAGCCTCTTTTACATTTTACCAGGCAACTTTTACATTTTGAAAGCCATCTTTTACTATTTCCCTGGTATCTTTTACGTTTTACCAGACAACTATTTTTTCAAGCCTCTTTTACATTTTAAAAGGCAACTTTTACATTTTGAGAGCCATCTTTTACTATTTCCCTGGTATCTTTTACGTTTTACCTGACAACTATTTATTCAAGCCTCTTTTACATTTTACCAGGCAACTTTTACGTTTTGAGAGCCATCTTTTACTATTTCCCTGGTGTCTTTTACGTTTTACCTGACAACTATTTATTCAAGCCTCTTTTACATTTTACCAGGCAATTTTTACGTTTTGAAAGCCATCTTTTACTATTTCCCTGGTGTCTTTTACGTTTTACCTGACAACTATTTATTCAAGCCTCTTTTACATTTTACCAGGCAATTTTTACGTTTTGAAAGCCATCTTTTACTATTTCCCTGGTATCTTTTACGTTTTACCTGACAACTATTTATTCAAGCCTCTTTTACATTTTACCAGGCAATTTTTACGTTTTGAAAGCCATCTTTTACTATTTCCCTGGTATCTTTTACGTTTTACCTGACAACTATTTATTCAAGCCTCTTTTACATTTTACCAGGCAATTTTTACGTTTTGAAAGCCATCTTTTACTATTTCCCTGGTGTCTTTTACGTTTTACCTGACAACTATTTATTCAAGCCTCTTTTACATTTTACCAGGCAATTTTTACGTTTTGAAAGCCATCTTTTACTATTTCCCTGGTATCTTTTACGTTTTACCTGACAACTATTTATTCAAGCCTCTTTTACATTTTACCAGGCAATTTTTACGTTTTGAAAGCCATCTTTTACTATTTCCCTGGTATCTTTTACGTTTTACCTGGCAACTTTTATCTTTTTACTGACATCTTTTAGCTTTTACGCATCACTCTATACCTTTTACTCTTTAATTTCCTATTTCTACTTTCATTATAGATGACTGGACGTTCAAGAGAAAAAAATTAACAAAATTTCCCCAGACGGAATAAGCCGCTTAATACATGGGTTTGGTTTCTTTCGTTTTATGACATATCAACGGTTGTAGGTTATCTAATGTCAAATCCTGTTTATACTTATATATATATTGAATATATATTATCTATAAACAAATATTCTCCGAAAACTTTTTAAACAAGCCAGAACCCATTTGTTTGCACACAGTAAAAGGATTTCAAGTATTGCTATATAACACTAATCGTTCTATTTGATATTAATGAATTGGTTTGCTTTGGTTTGGTTTTATGGCATATCAACAATTGTAGGCAATTTAATGCCAAATCCATTTTTATACATACAAACAGTTATAATTTAAACAATTTAATTCATTATAAGTACGCGGTTCAAATGTCAAAACAGTTCTTTTTCAAGTAATTCAGTTTAGCATCAGTACATTATCTGACCTATAGATAGGACCCTATCAGGTGCAACCACTTTGGGCCGGAGTGGACCCGGGAATGATGGCAATGAAGAGGTACTCCACATTTCCGAAAGCTCCAGCATTACTGGAAACTCACCATCAGATTTTTTAGTGTCATAAACAGGACACTCATTGGGGGAGTCTTATTCCTCTGCAGAGATGCAGTCAGCGTATTCTGTAGCCTCATGAATTGGTTGCATGCATTTATATAGTTCCAAAAATTGCTACGTTACACTAACAATTCAAGTTAACATTAATCATTTATTTGCACAACCAGTTCTATTTGAGCAATAGTTTGGACCCTAACAAGTATTATAACTCCAGGTTAGGGTGAATAAGGGACTAAGCGCAATAAATTGTGTACAACATATTTCCCAAAGCACCAGGACTGTAGCCTCACCAGCAAATGCAGTTTAGTATCATATCCAAGGGGGTGTCCTCGTGGTGTAATGGTTAAAGCGATGGACTGCGGAATCGTAGAACGCGAGTTCGTACCCCAGTCGCGCTATTACGTTCACTTTCGGACAAATACCCTTGGGAAAGGTATGAACCCCCTTATCCTCCCAGCTATGGGTTAAATAGTACCACTACTGTTCTTCTATGAGAATGGCTTTGGCATTAAATAACCTAAAAAGAGTTGATATGCCATTAAACAAAGAAACCAAACCAAACCTATCATATCCAAATCTCACATTGATGGCGAGGTGTCTTACCCCTCAGCAGAGATGTGTTCGGCGTATTCTATAGCCGCAGACGACTGGGCGGCTTACTTTTAAGATCGAACCCGTATTCTAGTAAAAGTAGAAATGACAATAGAATGAAGATTATCAAACCCACAAAGGAAATCTATGCCATTGCCCCAAATGCTTTTGAGTAGCATCAAACGCCATTCACAGCAAGGATTTTCGCGGGAGGACTGACCCGATCTTAATCATCGTATTAAAAGAGAACAAGGTAGCCTATCAAAAGGAGGAAACAATCGATCTTTAAGCCCCTGACGGTAGGGGTAATCCAAATAACAGCGCTTACGTATTACAGTATAACCCTGTCTCTTTTATCTACCTACCGAATTTTGTTGATCCTGATGTTAACCCCTTCTTTCTCCGGTCCGTTGTACTCCACCCTCAATAATGTTCTCGCTTCTGCTTCAACTCCTGCCTTTAATTTTCTGATCAAAAAGAAACGTTCGTTTCTCTCCACCTCCATTAAAGCCCCACGACTACCACCTCCGGCCATGCGCATGCGTATCGTAGTCTTCAGAGACCTTCCGGTAGTTTGGCGCACTAGCTGAATGGCGAAACTGGGTGATGAGGAAGATAGGTGTGGATTTGATTATTACGAAATTTTCCGCAAACATCGCTTGTCTTGTTTTCCGCCCGGTTTGTTTTCCGTTTCGCTGCCCTCAGACATGGAAGACGAATTTACAAAGAGAATGGTAGAAATTACCTAATAGTCTGTCCTTTATTTCCGCCTTTTAAAACCAGTGACACTAGATGCCAAAGGCCATGTTGTTCCTTGGGTTCGAGTAGATACAACTGGTGAGAGACACATAATGACAAGATATTAAACATCCTTCTTGTAAATATTTGTTTACATGGTACATTTAAAAGATTGATGAAACAGATGATCAAAGATTGATTTGTGTATTACTGAGAGATAGATAGATAGATAGATAGATAGATGTAATGATAGACAGATACGAATAGAGATGGATAGACAAATAGATAGATTTTTCATTGTATATACATGTATGAAGAGAGGTTTGGAAAAGATCCAACAGTATGATAAGGGGAAAATTAAACGGAAAATTAAAAGATTAATGAAACAAACAAATGATCAAAGACTGATTCGGAGTTATTAGTGAGTATGAATAGATAAATATGAAAACACACACTCACACACACACACACACATATATATATATATATATATAGTGGTTATACACCCGCAACACTATCTCGTCGCTTTAGTAATCACTTCTCTGAAAATTGCGCCATAAAACAACATTTAATTACAAAACACAATAATATCACTAACCAACTTTCATCTTCTGATGTCAGGAAGATTTTAATATAATAAACATATAAAAAGGATAATAATAAATGTTTACAAATCTTTTAGCGATATGCATAAAATTAAAAAAGATAATGTACTATAGCCAGATACGGATATGCGAAACGTACATAGAATGTTCATAAAATGTTCATAAAACACAGGAATACCGTAGCACGAAAAACACTAACGACTTCTTATTTCAGGTACGAAACCTTTTATTACCTTTGAGTTAAAAGGTTTTTCGACATAAGGAGAGAGACACAATCTTTCTGTGCTGGCTTTTCCATCTGCCCCCACCCAACACGCGTGGCACCCGCCACAAGGCCACTGCGAGCTAGCTTCCGGTGTATAACATCATTCACATCCCCTGGTCCTGGGATTTTTATTTTGACATCTGTGAACGACACATCCTCCCCGCGCACGCGTTAAAACACCTGCGCTCAAGTTTGCACCTAACCCATGTGCTTAGCCGAAAGGTTCTCAGCCTAACTAAACCCAAAGGCAAGATATATAAAACGAAATCCCTCGACCATTATATTACAATAAAATAAAATAGTATTTAACTCAGGCACCAACATATTAAATATTTTAATAACTAAAATCACTAACTCTATAAGTAAAGCTTTCCAACTGAACGTTTTAAAACAAAACGCTGAAAATGTTCCAATAGACAACTTCAAAATATAACGCTACAAATAGTAAGAACAAAAAAAAAAAACTTGTGTTGTCAACTCAAACTACACTTCACCTGATGACGGCCAAAAGTATGGTCGAAAGCGCTTGAGCCGAAGATATGGGACAATTCTTTTACAATCTGGATCTCGACACAAGAAAATAACAAGACTTGAAAAATTACAATTAGAAATAATAGTGTTCCATCGTCTTTAATAAAACTTGTCTTCATAACAACTTGCTACCTAAATATGTACGCTTCGAAATATATATATGTATGTATATATATATATATAAGAGACTGATACATATATACATACATACATACGTACATACATACGAGAGGTTCTCGTAGTATAATGGTTTCGTCGTAAAGAATGGACACCACGACCTAAAGTCAAGTCCTGACGAGCCTGTTGACATTTCACATAACGCTAATAGCCTTGGGAAAAGTATAAATCCGACTAAGGATATTTTTGGCATTCGATAACCAACGAAGGATATGTTTCACATTCGATAACCAACGAAGGATATGTTTCACATTCGATAACCAACGGAGGATATGTTTCACATTCGATAACCAACGAAGGATATGTTTCACATTCGATAACCGACGAAAGATGTTTTTGGCATTCGATTAACAACGAAGGATATTTATGACATTCGATTAACAACGAAAGATATTTTTGGCATTCGATAATCTACAAAGGATATTTTTAGCATTCGATAACCAACGAATGGTATTTTTGGCATTCGATAATCAACGAAGGATATTTTTAGCATTCGATAACCTACGAAGGATATTTTTGGCATTCGATAATCAACGAAGGATATTTTTGGCATTCGATAACCTACGAAGGATATTTTTGGCATTCGATAATCAACGAAGGATATTTTTGGCATTCGATAACCAACGAATGATGTTTTTGGCATTCGATAACCAACAAAATTAAATAAGTCATTAATCTAAAAATCCAAGCCAAAACAAAAAAGAATTTTCTATTGGGAATAATTTTTTTAATGAAGTTGTATTGATAGTGTCTGATCTCTGAGACAGGCTATGGGCTAGATAGTATGAAAGCTGTTCTTCTTCAGGAATACTTTGGCATTAAATAAACCAAGAACGTTGATATGACATTAAACAATGAATCCAAAACAACCCTAATGTCTTGCCGATGTAGACTTTTGACATTGCTTACACATTCCCAAGTTATTTTGAAAATTTCTATCTTAGCTGGGGAGCTCATTTGTTGTTGCTTATTTTGAAGATTTTTTTTTAAATTCACTGTTTATTGCCCTCTGGCACGATGTTCCATTTGAAACGTACATGGCGGTACTCAGTGATATTTTCCAAGAACCGAATCAGTTTATGGTCAACTTTTTCTAATATATCCCCAAATAAGTACACAATGAACGACCGATTCTAAAAGTCATAAACAATTAAAAAAAAATACAAACCAACAGCAGTCTTATAAATTTCAAAGCAGAAATTACAAACAAAGAGATAGTGGGGCGTAACATTAAAGAATTTACTTGATGAGGTTCTTGGAGAAGGCTGGTTATAAAAAACAAAGCTGTATATGCCAAACAAAGATTCGCAGACTTTACTGCAAAAGACGCAAGAGGTAAAACCTAGCTTCAAAGAGCGTGTATCCAGCTTACATCTTCCTTGAGACTTCATGCGATTGTCTAATGCAGCTTTAGAAAGAAAAATACGAACGCACACATCACATCTCCAAACAGAGTTCGAAACCTGTTCGTCCAACATTGTTCCCTTCCTCAGCTGTCGTTTCAACTTTACATGACCTGTAAAGGATACACATCTTTAAAGGCATATAATATTTTAAATGTCTTTCTTCTTTAGGAAAATACTTATATCTATGATTTTGATTAGGTAAACGTGTTTTTATTTTCTTAAAAGTATTTTTAAACGAAACAGTTTCGTAGAAATGCATAGAAGAAGTTCTTAGAAAGTGCACTGACGCGTGCAATTGCTACCATCAACAACAGCCAGTTTTGATTATATATCCAAAACAAAAAAAAATGAAATAAAAGAATTCATTATAAAGTTTTAAATCGATATAGAATATATAGAATAAATAGATGAATTACGCCACGGATCTCTCTCTCTCTCTCTCTCTCTCTCTCTCTCTCTCTCTCTCTCTCTCTCTCTCTCTCTCGCTTGTCATGTGTAAACTCCGTTCCTGCGAGATTAAATTTTTGTTTCTGACCACGCTATACGCTTTTGTTAACTCTTATTCTCTCTGTCTCTGTCTATCTGTCTCCTTCTCTCTCTCTCTCTCTCTCTCTCTCTCTCTCTCTCTATATATATATATATATATATATATATATATATATATATATCAGTCTCTCTCTTTCCCTGTATCTATCTATCGGCCTGTCTCTGTCTCTGTCGCCCTGTCTCTCTCTCTTTATATCTGTCTCTGTCTCCGTCTCAGTCTTTCTCTTTGATTGTGTACCTCTTTTTCTGTCTGTCTGTCTGTCTGTGTCTGTGTCTGTCTGTCTGTCTGTCTGTCTGTCTCTCTCTCTCTCTCTCTCTTTTTTCTCTTTCTCTCTCTATATATGTATCTGTCACTTTGTTTCTGTCTCTATCTGTATGTCTTTGTCTGTCTGACAGTCTGTCTATTTGTCAGTCTCTCTTTGTATATATGTCTCTGTCGCTTTGTTACTGTCTCTGTCTGTCTGTGTCTGTCTGTCTGTCTGTCTCTCTCTCTCTCTCTTTTTCTCTCTTTACTTCTTCAATGGTCACTCTTTCTCACTTTTTTATCAGTTTTATCACTATTTTCTTCGTGTTTTTTCTTTCTTTTTTTTTACGTTATGACACTTATTATCTTCCATACAAAAAAATGTCCTATTTTGTCTCGAAACAATAAATTCAATGTTATTTATTTTTCTGATATATACTGCCGAAGCTTAGGCCGTTTGTCTTTGATGTATGTAATCACCTTTTATCAACTAAAACATTATTTTTCAAAAAAAGGCATTTTATGACAATTCCTACTCAGTTATTTATTTGCTGTGCAGAGCAATAATAATATTTCACCGAATGGGAAAATATTCAGCAAAGATAGAAATAATATCGGCTTCTTCTGATACGAGATGAACGCAAATCAACATGTAATTTTTCAATGTGTTCTTCTGAAACTTTCCGATTTCCAAGAAATGAAATATGTTTAGCGTATAAAAACCTATCTCCTCCAATCTTTTCTAGCATTATTGTTATATTATGCCATAAATTAATGGCATTACATGCTAAGCGGTGATATTTTATAATAATCTTACAAGTGGATAGATAGATAGATAGATAGATAGATAGAGAGAGAGAGAGAGAGAGAGAGAGAGAGACATACATACATACATACATACATACATACATACATACATAGAAACAAAATGAGATAGATGACCAGATATCAGACGTGTGACACAGATGATTAGATATTAACAGAGTGAGATAGATAGATAGATACATACATACATACATACATACATACATACAAACTATAAAGATAGATAGATAGATAGATAGATAGATAGAAACAAAATGAGATAGATGACCAGATATCAGACGGGTGACACAGATGATTAGATATTAACAGAGTGAGATAGATAGATAGATAGATAGATAGATAGATAGATAGATAGATACATACATACATACATACATACATACATACAAACTATAAAGATAGATAGATAGATAGATAGATAGATAGATAGATAGATAGATAGATAGATAAGAACAAAATGAGATAGATGATCATATATCAGACATGTGATACAGGTGATTAGATATTAACAGTGTGAGATAGATAGATAGATAGATAGATAGATAGATCTCAATACAAGTATATACGTAGGTCGTTCAAAAAGTTCAAAGCCTTATCCAGAAAGAATAGTATAACTGTTGAGGCAATATTCTGCCACTTCTTATAAAACTATAAAAATCCACTCAGATTTCAGTCTTTCTTTTTTAGCAGGTGATGCTTATAAAAATGTAAGAGGCGGGAGAAAAATCTAAAAGTAGACAAAACAGAGGACCGGGAAGTCGAAAAGTATCTACAAAAGAAAAATCTGATACCCAAGGAAATCCTTAATGGTGATGGTGCAGATACCAACTGAGGACTCTCCTTCCTACGGCACACTGAAGAAGTGTGTAGTGGAATACAAGCAGGGCGGGGACAGCACAAAAGATGACCCTCAGTCAAGTCAACGAAAAGCTTCAAGGACTGATCAACAAGTTGATGCCATTTACTGTACAAGATTTGAGATGAAAGACGTTTTACTGTTCAGCAAATGGCAAATTCCATAGGCATTAGTTCTGGTTCCGTCCACATTATTTTAATTGGGATTCTGGGGATGAGCAAGCTGTTTGCCTGATGGGTCTAAAAATTCTGATACCAGAGCACACGGTGAAAATGGTTGACATTTCCAAAACACTTCTGGTTCGCTATTAGGATAACTCTAAGAATTTCCACTGCAAATTAGTTACTTAAGATGAAACACTGAGTTCATCATTTTGAATCTGAATCAAAAATTCAAAGCAAACAGTGGAAACACTATGGTTTCTCCTTCCCAAAGAAGCTCAAGCAAGCAGAGTCTGTTGGAAAAGTGATAGCTTCTTATTTTTTGGAATCTAAAAGTGTAGTCATGATACACTACTTAAAAAAAGATAAAACGATTAATGGATACTACTATATATCAGAATTCAGACATTAGAAGGAATTAAAAGAGGCAAAATGCAATGGGAAACTGAAAGAAGGTGTGCTTTTACTCAAGGATAACGCACCTGTTCATTGGTTGCTTTTTTTTTTTTTGTTTTACAGCGTCTCAACACATTCGGGTAATTTAACGCCGAATTAAATTTCAAACAATTCAGTTTAGTATAAGTATAGTTTTTGTTTACATAGAGTTAAATGTCAAAACAGTTCAGTTAAATGTCAAAACCTTTCTATTTCAAACCATTCAGTTGAGCATGAGTACGTAGTTTCACTGTCAAAAACAGTTCTATTTTAAACAATTCAGTTTAGCTAAAGTACGCAGTTTAAATGTCAAATCGTTTCTATTTCAAATAATTCAGTTTAGCATAAGTATACAGTTTCGTTCTATTTGACCCATAGATAGGACTCTATCAGGTGCTACCACTACAGGCTATAGGGGACCAAGGAGCGATAGTAATGAAGGGTTCTCTGCATTCCCCAAAGTTTGAGCATGACTGGAACGTCACCATCAGATTTAGTGTCAATAGTTATTGGGGTCTTATGCCTCTGCAGAAAAGCAGTCAGTGTACTCTACAGCCCAGCCGACAGGGCAAGCAGTCCAAAGCTGAAGCTGCCCTAATTAGAATTGAATTGCTACGCCATCTTTCTGACGCACCAGACTTAGCTACATCTGAGTGTTTCCTGTTTCCTAAAATCCAATCCCACCTGTGTGGTTGCCATTTTGAAAACAGGTCAATTATGCGATGGAGGAATTTTTGAAGAACCAGAATGCCACTTTTTTCTCTAATGGGATATTAATGCTTGATCATCGTTTGATCAAATGCATGGTTAAGAGGAGTTATATATCTTACAATTTAGTAACTGATAGATAGATAGATAGATAGATAGATAGATAGATAGATAGATAGATAGAAACGAATATGGGCTTAAAAGTTCCTTGGATGAAAAGTTGATTAAATAACGTCATATCTACTGTTGATGTAGATTTTTAGCAATGGGGTCTAAGCGCTGCAACATAGATAAAAGAAATGTGTGTACCACAAGAATGACTATGCTAAGAAAAATACCTCATTCAATATTCCATGAGGGTATTTTTTTTAGCTTATAAAATTTTAAGCTGACCTTTATTATGAGCAAAGGCAATTAAAATCTTGTTAACACACTTTAAACTTATTTTTTGTTTTGTTTTTTTTGTTTTTTTTGTTAATTTTTTACAATATATATATATATATATATATATATAATTTTGAATATCTCATCTGAAAATGGTTTTTATAAGAACTTATAGGTTGAACTTTAAAAAAAAAACTAATAAGAGCCTGAAATGAATTTATAATGATACCAAGAAAGTGAATTTATTTTTGTCGTTATGTAAAAGATTTTTTAGTTCTACACGTTGAGTGTTGACGTATCATTAATCCCAAATTAGTTATACACCAATAGCCGTTAGTCTTGCGCACTTATATTGGATACTCCTACCCCTTGAATTTTCTCCTTGTATCATATATATATATATATATATAATTGTTTGCCTTTTTTTGTCTTTAATGCAATTCATCAATGCAGCCATCAGCGATTTTACACACTTCTATTTTTGGCTCACTTAAATGAAGTTCTGAATGGACAAATAAAAAATATCCTAGGGGAAGTGAAAAAAGATTTGATAGGTTGAGCTCGTATTAATTCCTTCCTGATAAGATTAAGATTGTTCACGTGGCTTATTGGATAACCTGGTTGTAAACGAGTTCGAGTTCCAGTGGTTCTTTCACTTTCGGGTTAATATTCTTGGGAAAGGTATGAACCCGTAATCCTCGCACAGCGATGGGTTGAATATTACCACCACTATTCTTCTTCAAGGATTTCTTTGGCATTACATAACCCACGAAGGTTGATATGACATTAAACAAGGAAATCAAATGCAGTGGAACGTCGATTTACAAAAACCCCATTATTCGAAAAATTTAGAATACGAAACGAGCTTCGAAGAAATTTCCGTCCCATTTAACGAAAAAATACTCAAATGAAAACCGAAAGGGCCACCCGACAGCGATCTTCCCAGAATTCATTCTGTAGCATCATGTGAACGCTTTCCTGTGCTCTTATCGTTTTTAACATTTATGTAAATGACTATTAACGAACATATTCCTTCAGGTGGGTATATTTGCACTTTATACGACTGCTTTTGGGGGCTGGAGCGAATTACACCATTTATAGAGTAAATCTTGTCCCATAATACGAAAATTCCAAGATACGATATCCACTCGGGAATGAATTAATTTCGTGTTTCGAGGCATCACTGCATATCGTTAAATGTTACCAATTTTGAAGTAATTCGAAAATTCAATTTTTGAAGTACTGTATCGCCCATAAATAAGCACACCCCTATTTTTTTTAATATAAATCTAATTCTTTTCGAAACCGATACATTGTATCTGCGAACAGAATTGACACAGGATTACTATTTCAGCAGAAAATTTTCTCTCAAGCAAATTTATTCAAATATTGTGATCCTTATAAGAACACGAAATACAAGGTGTGTCTGGAAAAAAAACTTACTGCTGAGAAAAATAACTTATTTCAATTTCAAACAACAAACTATATGGTTTACTCAAAGTATTCCCCTTCAAATCTAATGCACTGTCCCATCCTTCTTTGCCACGTTTCTATCTACTGCCAAAAGGATTTTTCTGGAATGTTCCTCAGTTCTGTCGTTACAGACCTCTTGATGGCATTCATGCTTTCAAAATAGGGGTTCCCTTGATGATTCCCTTAAACTTGAAGAAAAGAAAAATGTCACAAGCTACAAGATCAGGTTGATAAGGATTTTGTTCCGGTACGGCAATATTCCTCTCGGTCAGGAACTGCCATTACTTTTCAGAATACTCCAATATTCGGCGGTGAGAGTGTCCTTGTGGTATAATCGTGAAACTGCTGAATTGCGGAATCGTAGTACACGAGTTCGATCTCCAGTTGTGCTATTACGTTCACTTTCGGATAAATACCCTTGGGAAAGGGATGAAATCCCTTATCCTCCCAACAGAGGGTTAAATAACATCACTGCTGTTCTTCTAGAAGAATGGATTTGGCATTAAATAACCTAAGAAGGTTGATATGCTAATAAACAAAAAAAATATCTTATCTTCCCAAAACTGTCCTTTTTTATGTAATCATTCAAACACTCAACCGACGATGGCCACACATTACTTGCTTTGGATATTCCACGTTGATCTCAGGTCTGTTGGAGGCCTCAACTCCTGGAGTCATATTTTACTTCCTCACACACCTTTTAAGACCTTTTGTGCGACTCAAAAACAGGTGTACGCTACAAGATGTTGTTTCCAATATTAGATGAAGCATTTTAAGCGATGGAGTTTTCACGAGCCGGACTAAAAATTTTAGATTTATTTGTTCCGCGGTGTTCATATCTGAACGACCAGAAAAAATAGGTGTAAACAAAAGCATGAAAAAAAAAAAATGCAATGATTGCACAAAGTTAATATTACAGTTATATACTCCCAATATATAATCTTACATGATAGCACAATAAGCTAATTTCTCTTTCAAACTTTGCTTACACATAACACCCAGTCCCGTTACTTTTCAGACAGACTTGGTATATACGAGAAATATGAATCCCATATAAATTATTGTTCGAAGTGTAAATATTAACGACTGATACTGTATACTGTATCGTCTATAAACATGAAAACGTTTGACGAATTCAAATAATAATTGTTGTTTTTTTCTCTGAAAACAAAGATCATCATCATCATCATGTCGAACAATTTGCAAGGATTCCCCTGACTCTCTCCTGCCATTCGTCTGTATCATCTATCGCATTCGGCAGGTTCTCTAGACTATATCATGTGTCCATACAAAGCTGTTATAGATCAGATGTAGCTGGTCGTCCAACACCTGCTCATCTGTGTTAAGGGGTCCACAGGAGAACGTCACTTATGAGTTCGTTCTCACTTCTCCAACGCTGTCGTACATGTCTTGTTCGTCTGATTTGGATGATTTTAGCAATGAGAGGTTGGTGGCCGTACCTCTGTTGTTTTGTGGGACGTTGCTTCCAGGATTTGTTCAATATAGCTTGCAGCATTCTTGTGAAATTACCATCAAGTTTTTACTCTCTACTGTGACGGCAAATTAAAATAAAAAGATCCCCGGATGATCAACCATTTAAAAGCGTATGGGAACTGGTGCATTTAAATATTGTTATCACCAAACGGGGAGTTTATTTTTCGCTCGTGTGAAGACGGGGCGGTCTGGCACTTGATCCCTCGTAGAATAAGTCCTTGTTCAGAGTCCTTTCTCGGGCATATAGGAACTGGCATATTAAGTGGGGGTTAATTTATGGCTAGACTGACCGCCGTTGGCAAGGGGTTTCCAAATTTCACACTACACACACACAAACCAAGGCCACTAGTTCTTCCTCCCCTAGAACAATGGAAGATATGGACCTCTAGGTTTAGATGTATTAATATTAATTATAGTAGTCGACAACTCCGGTTTCCCGTATAATATTTTAAAGGAATTCATATAGGACAATTTAGGCAAGAATAATATAAGGCGAATAGAAGCTGAAAAAGAAACATGAGATAAACAATTTTTGATAGCAGACGACACAAATGAACAAACTTCAACACGTGGGAACATTAAAATATATCAATCTTGTTACTATACACGCGGATACATATATTCAACATGTCGGCTATATTATTAATGGATAGCACATAAACATAAATGTCTTTCTTCTTTTCCTTTCTTTCTTCTTTAGTCTTTCTTCAAATTGAGAGAGAGAGGGGGAGAGTATATAATTGGATATAGGGAGAAACAGTCTTAAAGTTTACTTATCTTTACGACGACTTTCCTTTGGAGAATATTTTCTTTTTTTACGGGTGGACGGAATTTATTTATGCACATCGCTCTGGCTTGAAGGTATGGGTTCACTTGTCCGAGATACTTTCCGTCCCCACCCCCGGTGATTTCGGCGTTAGTTTCAATATATCTTATCATTTCAACTACTGTTCCGCAAATCCTGGTTTTGATGCTTCGTCCGGAGTTTGGCATGATGAGCCATTCACCACGACCTTTGTCCCAAAAACTGATTTTTCTTATTCCCTATTTCCGCTGACGGGAAGAAGGTGTCACTTCCGTTTTAGGGTCCTAGCCAATGATTTAGCTTTTTTTTTTCTTCCTTTCCCTGGTCACTGAGTGCAAACATCTGCTAGCTTTCACTCTGACCCACATTCTTTACTTTCTCCGACAGGCCTTGAGGAATTGACCTATATTACTATTCTGTCTTAACGGTCATTCTCTGGGTGGCCTGCTAACTCAAACACGGAGGGGTAGGGGACATTCTTTATCTCTCTCCCCTCAGTGGTCGACCACGTGACAATACGCTTAGTCACTGTCCATGTGGTGCATCCATATAGTAGAATGAGCACGACTGCTACTTGGAAAAATTGTGTTTTATTTTATCAGATAGATTTTACTTCCACATGGGCAATAACTAATCGATAACTGACCATGCCTTCGCTAGTCGCGTACTGTTGTCATTTTCCGTAGATGAGACGCTGCTTCCGTGGTAAGTGAATTAGTCCACTAGTTTCAGGGAACCACCTTTTAGTGAGGAGATGTCTCCTTTTTGATTTTGATTGAAGCACATATACTCTGTTTTGTGTGTATTAACATGAAGGCTAATGCCATATGCTGCCTTTCTGGATTTATTATTACTAATCGGGCATTATATAATCATAATCAATTATTATTTATAACCAAATTTTAATGAATTAAAACTCACTTTCCAAAAATAAAAACGAATCCAAGAGATTTAGTCATATTACAACTATAGGAGAGCAGAGAGTGCATCGTTCAAAACAACGTACAAACAACAACAATAAGGAGTTTAATTAGCCCAAGAATTTTTAATACATTTTCTTGGTAAGTCAGGTACGGATTCTTTTTCATGATTTATCATATATCAGTGACCATCTCTAATATAATGACTGATTTATGTCAGTACAAATGTCTCCCTTCAGAGTGAGATTGATTCCCGCTTAAAAATCAGCCATTTTGTATAACCTTAGAGCCTTGTGTACAACGATTTCAATTGTTGGTTGAACATTAATTCCCAGATCCGTGTTACTGGGCAAGTTCCTTTGGGAAATCAAGGATCTGGTATGGCTTTGACCATTGTCTCGAATAAAGGAGAGATGTCTCAAGTAGTCGTCAGGAGAATTAAGATGTGGTCATTATTCCTCAATATACTGAGTTCGGGTTGGGTTATTGCGTGAACGATGCAGCCAGTGAGAATGCTCGATTTTAAGGACGTCTAGAAAATAAGAAGTGGAAGTAAAGAGAAATTAGCCGTTTAGGTTAAGGAGGTCAAAAAAAAAGAAAAAAAGAAAGACAGATCTGGTTTGGTTTAGTTTCTTTGTTTAATAGCAAATCAACGTTCATGGGTTATTTAATGCTAAAGCCATCATTATAGAAGAGCAATAGTCGTACAATTCTACTGATAGATAGGAGTAGACAGGATTTTAAATACTTCCCAATGATACTGGGTCGAAAGTGAATGTAATAGCGCGACAGAAGTTCGAATTCACTTACTTCGAGGCCAAAGTCCAGCACTTTTCCAATCTGGTACGAGGAATATCCTGTAAATTATATATCTTCCTCCGAGAATTCAGCCCTGTATGCTGGAGCTATAGAATAAGACCTCGCCAAAGAGAGTCCTGTATATAACATTAAACAATTTGATGATATGGCTCCAGTAATGCTGGAGCTTTGGGAAATGCAGGGTACTGCTTCATTGCAATCAGTCCCAGGTCCACTCTTGCCCGGAGTGGTAGCATCTGAAAGTTCTCATCACTGGGTCAAAAAAAATGTTCGATATTTAAACTGAGTTAAAACAAATGACTTATATTAAATTGAATTGTTTTAAATAGAACTGCTTGATCATTTAACTGTGTGTAAAAAATGACTGATGTTTAATTGAATTTTTAGTGACAGATAGCAATACTAGGAACCATTTAATTTTTTGCTTATGCTAAAGTAAATTGTTGAAAATAGAACTGTTAGATCCTTTAACTGTGTGTATCAAAAAATGTGTTTACACATCACATATTTAATATATATGTAAAAACACGATTTGGCTTTAAATAACGAACAATGGTTGATATGCTAGAAAAGCAAACCAAACCAATTCTAAGGGAATTATTTTCAAGGATATAATATTATGGAATAACAAGAACGAATGAATGTTTTTGCAATATTTTCGTAAAGTGATGGCCTATTCGGCAGCTCCCAGTGTTCTTACCGAGGTTGTGAATGTGACGAGCCAAACTGGTCGTTGAGATGCCGAGCTCGCTTGATTTTTTCGGAATGCTAGTCGCCTGGATTTGCTTCTTTGGCTTGGAGCACGTCATTAAAATCTACATTTTTGATGGCTTCGTGGGATTACCTGATTGTCGAGACTCTTCCTAAACGAACGAAATGTCTTCAACTATCTGCTTACAGCACTGGCATCAAATTTTCCTTCACCTTTCGCTCAAAGAACTGTTTTTGGATGCGTTCCCGGGGTTATGGTTCAGTTCGAACTTGTAATGTATGTTTTCTAATTAGACAACATTCTGCGTTCATCTGCATGGCTTTTAGATCACACACAGTGTGAAGTAATGCACAGCGTGTCAGCGTACCATCTACCACAATGCTATCAACCTCTGCGTGAACTGTACTTGGTCACGTGATAGACCTGCTACAAACTAGCAAATACAAAAGTATTGCAAAACTTTTGATTCAACCTCGTAATTTGGCAGATTTTGTTTGTTTGTTTCTTTCTTTCTTTCTTTCTTTATAATTTTTTGGTGTGAATCAGTTTTATAACTAAATGTACTGATCTTATATAACCGTTTGCATTTCTTTGCGTTTCTTTCTTATCCCAAAACTGGGTTTTGGAGGCCACCGTTATCCTCTTGGCCTGGTATGAAGCGGAATATTAGGTTTACTTTCCATAGACGGATTCGGTTTATTGAATGTCATTAACAGGAATCCGAGAAGAAAATAAGCAAGGAGATGATTTTATGACCGGATAAATCTAGGATAATGTTGTCGAAATAACAATGTAAATGTGTTATCAATAAGAACTACATTCTTGTTATTCTGTCATATCAGTTGAAGTTCTCCAAGCAATATATTTCTTCATTATCTCCTTTGCCAGTATTAATGTCCAGATTTTCTTTTTGGAATTCCAATGCTTCTTCTTCTTCTTCTTCTTCTTCTTCTTCTTCTTCTTCTTCTTCTTCTTCTAATAATAATAATAATAATAAGAAGAAGAAGAAGAAGAAGAAGAAGAAGAAGAAGAAGAAGAATTCCATTTGTTTGCATTATTTTCTTTTGGCGGGGGGCTAATTTGACTTTTCTTTATCATTTCTTCATACAACTTCTTCTTCTTCTTCTTCTTCTTCTTCTTCTTCTTCTTCTTCTTCTAATAATAATAATAATAATAATAATAAAAATAATAATAGTAAAAAGAAAAAGAAAAAATGTAAATTGGTAGAACGAAGAATTCCATTTATTTGCATTATTTTCTTTATTATCTAATTTGACTTTTCTTTATCATATCTTCATCCAACAGATTCACCTTCTTCTTCTTCTTCTTCTTCTTCTTCTTCTTCTTCTTCTTATAATAATGATAATAATAATAATAATAATAATAATAATAATAATAATAATAATAATAATAATAATAAGAAGAAGAAGAAGAAGAAGAAGAAGAAGAAGAAGAAGAAGAAGAAAACAACAAGAACCAGAACAAGAAAAATGAAGATACTAAGAAAGAAGAAGAAGAAGAAGAAGAAGAAGAAGAAGAAGAAGAAGAAGAAGAAGAAGAAGAAGAAGAAATGAAAATAGGTAGAAGAATTCCATTTATTTGCATTATTTTCTTCTTTTTTTTTTAGTCTAATTTGACTTTTCTTTAACCTTTCTTCTTTCTCTTCTTCTGTATTATTATTATTATTATTATTAATCATAACTCTTCTCATTTTTTTTACTTTTATTTTCGTTTTATCCACTTATTACTTTTTTCTTTTTCGCATTGTTCAATTTTAATTCCCTTTATGCACTGATTTATTTTAGGTTTCTTCTTCTTCTTCCTCTTCTTCTTCTTCTTCTTCTTCTTCTTCTTCTTCTTCTTCTATCAGAGCTCATCATTCTTTCACACCATCCATTGGTGTACTCCTTTTATTTTCGATCACATTTGGGGATCTATCTCCTCCATTCACTCGTCTACTCTCAGGCACTGAATCAATCATTCACTCACTCACAACCTCTCATATTTTCTTTTCTCTCTCTCTCTCTCATCCTCTCTCTCTCTCTATCCCCCCTCTCTCTCTCTCGTTCTTTCTATCTTTCTTTCTTTTCCTTATTCAATCTTTAATTTTCTTGCGCCATAAACCCTTCATGTTTTGTTTTTTTTAAATTTATTTCTTTTACCTCTTTCTCTATTTTCTTCTCATCCAACTCTTACCGTCAATGTTTCTTCAATCTTTCCTCATTCTATCTCCTCATTTCCGGTCCCTCCTCCCCTTTCTTTGAGCGTCTTCCGGGCGAAGGGCAAGTTTCTGTTTTGTTCTCTTGCACATAATTGGGACTGCTTCGACAAATAAAAAAAACGAATGAAACTGAAGAGAACGCTTCACAGGCGAGAACCCTATTTATCTGCAAAAGTAATTTCGCTTCTTCCAGTATTTTATTTATTTATTTGTTTATTTGTTTGTTGTTTTTTTTTTGTTTTTGTTTTTTGTTTTTGTTCGTTTTTCTTCTTTTTTTATTTCAGACACTTTTTCTTACCACAATGCTCTGGGCAACTCAGTGTGAAACACCCTACAGTCGCACAAGGATACAGCTCATGATATATATTAATATACTCGTGTGGACGCACCAATGCAAGTGTCAAAACATTAAGGGGATGTGCTTATATATATATATATATATATATATATATATATATATATATATATATATATATATATATATATATATGCGTGTGCATATGTGTATATGTTTTTATGTGTTTGTGTGTGTGTATTCGTGTGCTCGCGCTTATTATTGATAATGCACAGTTATTCAAACATACATACTAATTTATTGAAAAAAACATCGGTAAGAAGTAATAAGAGAACACATATATCGCATGAGTAAATTAACGAACTGAAAACATGAGACAGATAGATATATATGAAGAGACAGATTGACAGATATATAGATTTCAGTTGAAAGAGAGACTGACTGTTCGATCGATACTAAGCTTAGTAGAAGTATACCAGAGGAATGGGACGCCCAGTGAGATCGAACTCACGAAGATAGATAGATAGATATGAACAGGCAGACATATTTGAACAGAAATGTTGGTTGTTTTGTTTTACAGTTTATCACACCTTTTCTGGCCATTTAACGCCGAATTAGATTTTAAAGAATTCTGTTTAGCATAAGTATAGTTTTTGTTTACAAACAGTTAAATGTCAAAACAGTTCAATTAAATGTCAAAACAGTTCCATTTCAAAAAATTCTGTTTTGCATAGTTGGTCGGTGGGTTGGTTGTTTTTTTATGGCATATCAACATTTGTAGGTTATTCAACGCCAAATCCATTTTCATGCAACTAATCTGTTCTATTTCAAACAATTCAGTTTAGCATGAATACTATGTTTAATGGTCAAAAACGTTTCTATTTCAATCTATTCAGTTTATTCAAACAGTTCTAATTCAGCTTATTCAGTTTAGTATAAGATCATATTTTGTCTACACTCAGTTAAATGTCAAAACAATTTTATATATAACAATTCAGTAAAGAGTAAGTACAGTTTAAATGTCCAAAACAGTTCCATTTCAAACAATTCAGTTTAGTATAAGCACGCAGTTTAAATGTAAGTAGAGTTTAATTGTCAAAAACATTTCTATTTCAAGCTAACACTGTAAAATGTCAAAACAGTTCTATATTAAACAATTCAGTTTAGTGTTAGTATAGTTTCAATGTCAAAAACAGTTCCATTTCAAACAATTTAGTTTAGCTTAAGCACGAAATACATGACAGAGTTAATCCAGTATTATTGGAACGTCCTCATCAGATTGTTTAGTGTCATATTTAGGACACTCGTTGGAGGTGGGGTTCTTACTCCTCTGCAGAGAAGCAGACGGTGTATCTTACTACCCCAGCTGACTGGGCAATTGAACAGAAGACAAACTAGTTTACTGATAGATAGATAGATAGATAGATACTCAGCTTAGTGGAAGTATACCGGAAGAATGGGTTGCCCCATGAGAATCGAAGTAACAAACAATGTTGTGCTCATCTATCTTACTTACCATTACACCACGTGAGGTGCCATAGATAGATACTAACCTAAAAAGTATACCTGAAGTATGAGGCACCCAGTGAGAATCGATCTCATCAACGATCGTGTTTTACTCTAGCTTGCTAACCATTACACCATACGAAGTGTGATAGATAGATAGATAGATATCAACTGACCCAATGAAAGAAATAGGAATAATATAATATTGACATTGAAACTATACTAACACTAAACTGAATTGTTTATTATTGTATCATTCAAAACTAATTTCACCCTCAACATTTTTTTAAGTTAATTTTCTTTTAAACCAAGTATATCCTAATTTCTTTTTATCTAGTTTATCTTTTCATAGGTTCGCACAAAACTCCTTTATCATTTTTTTTAGAAATAAAGCTGTGTAAAACTGACAATGAGTGTGTTTAAAGGCTATCATGTCCCACAATCATCAGCGAGTAATTTCCCAGAGTCCAGGTAAATATAATTAAAAGAAAATTTCTTTAGCTTTTAATCGTTGTTCAAGTTTTAAAATGGAGACTTTTACGTCATGCCATAAAATGAAAACGGACATCATTAAGTACATTCTATGAGCAAACTCTAGCTTTGAAACTGTTGGGTATCACCTACCTTTTCAGCATAATGAGCTGTTCCATATGCCATATATGGCAATAGCGGAGACCAGTCCGATAGTATCAGTCCAGATCAGTCTACGTCTACGAGTCTGAAGAGCGTTTCCTATTATTGAAGTATATCCTTACTCTATCACTAATCCTATGTTCTTGTTACTAACAGTTTCTCTCTTGTAAATACTCTTCCTGTAAATATAACTATTTCCTCACATCTCGTGGTTTGTCTTATTATTACTACTACTACGTGTGTTCACTAACCAGAACATAACAGAAACCAAAATCTGAATATGTATCAGTCCAAAGTAAAGTTCATTCTTTTGATATATATATATATATATATATATATATATATATATATATATATATATATATATATGCAATTTTATAGTCGGTTTTAAAGTTTCGATGCTGCCGAGTCAAATAACAAAGAACATTAAATGATATTCGTTTTAAGTGTATATTATTTCACGAGAAATGATAAAATCTTGGTATCTTTAGTTTACGAGAAAATCAACTTTTTATTAATGTTTAGGAGTTTACTGTTTCTTGTTATATTTTATATATGTATATAAAGGAATATATTTTTGGGGTTACCAATATCACTCTAAAAAGGAATAGAGAAGAAAAACTACGGATATAGATGAACACAAATCATTTTAATTCTATCTAATTCCTTTATACAATATTCGTATAGTTTACCTACATATGAATCTAATTATATATATGCTAATATTTACAATTTAAATTTAGTTCTTTATATATATTGTCATTCACAGACTGATTCATTCTATCAGAACTCTTCAGTGTGGCTAGACATGTAGGACGCTCGAAGCCGGGATCGATACCCATCCAACTTTACGTTAGACTAAGTCTCAGACCGCTCGGCCAACAAGCGTACCAAGTTGGCTAAGGGAATTTTTAAGGTATCATGTAGCAACAGCAGCAGCAGCGTCCGTTTGTTTACATTTTTATAACCTTTCGGCTACCAGAGTGCTCAATTCTTTCGAAGAGCTTTGCATTATGCGAGCAGCGGCCGAAAATTCCTTCGCCAAATTGCTCTCTCTCTCTCTATATATATATATATGTGTGTGTGTGTGTGTGTGTGTGTGTGTGTGTGTGTGTGTGTGTATACGTGTACGTGTACATGTCTTTCAGTACGCGTATGTGGAATGCTTATATTATATTTAATATATCTATAAACAAAAAGGGCTCAATGTCAGTGATAGGATATTTATAAGTTAGATTTGCGGAGACTCAAAGTCGACGCCGCTTGTTGACTGTAAATTTGCATAAAAGAATACTTGACTTTATTATAGTAGTGGAGCTATAAAAGGTCAAATATTCGAATTATAAACACGAGGAGCGCACACTTATCAGACGAAATTATGAAACAGAGATATTAACGATTGAATATATATATATATATATATATATATATATATATATATATATATAGTGGGTGTATTTACCAACCCCTTCGTGCAAGCAGGATGCAAAAGAAGGTCTACTTTTATGCGGAGAATTCAGAGTTTTCCTTTTCCATACCGGTTGCCATATCAAGGCTAAAAGCCTAATCTACCCTTTTGTATTTTACTCATACCTGGGGGGTGAATAATTAGATCCATATCATATATATATATATATATATATACAGATTGATGGATTGACAAAAAAAAACAGAGATCAATAGGAAGAATTACTATGGTTTCTTTTTTAATAGTATATCAAGCTTTTGGGTTTATTCATTGCCAAATCCAAACAGTCTGGGATATGGACGTTCATGCCTTTCCAAAGTGTTACTCGGAAAATGAAAGTAATAGTTCAAATGGAGTTCGAACTCGCATGCAGCAATATCACAGTCAAGTATGTTAACCACAACGCAACGGGAACTCTCCGTTAATAGGAAGCAAAAAGTGGATGCAGAAAAATATATATGTATGTACAATAATATATATGTCTGCAAGTGTATGGGTGGGGTCTAGCGCGTGCGTATAGTTATGTGTGCCATATAACTTTTTTTGTGTTTTAGATAAATCTAACTCATATATGCATGAATATATGTGCTAGTGTAGATATGTGTGAGCTTATTGCTCTGTGTATGTATACATTTGTGTGTGAGTGTATGTATGTGTGTGTATGTGTTTGCTTTTCCATTGTTGTCCATTTACCAATTTTGTTCAATGGACATATTTTTTACATTTTTTTTCTTTACTTTTATTGCTTGTCATCTTCTAGCCTCTGGCTTCAATCATTTTGTGTTCTGGTTTTACCTATTCGTAATAAGAACAATGTCTACGACATATATAAATTGTATATCTATCTATCTGTCTATCTATCTATCGTCAGATTTATACCGATGTCAATGTCCATAGCTATAAAAGTCTGTAGCTTCATTAGTTCACATCTATTCAGAGAACATTTAAATTTTTAAAGAATGTTTATGCACATACATTAATAAACTGACAGACAAAAAAATTACACATATATATATATATATATATATATATAATGATTATATTTATATTTATACAATCTTTTGTTGTAGGACCCAAGACGGAAAGTATATTTCAAAATGAGTTGGTTCACATAGAGAATTGTATTTTTTATGATTTATATGTCTATTTCGTTCTTACATACGTGTCTGTTTCTAGCTTGTTGCTTTTGTTAGAGAACATATATGGTACAAGGCCTTGTTAATGTGGTACACACTGTGTCTCGACTTCACCCGTGTGTGCAGTTTGAATGGTTTTCAGTTGGTTATGGGTTTATATAGAGGTCACTCCTCTCTTTTTCTTAGAGTGTGTTTAGCTTAGCCTACTTTACCCCTCATTCGTCGTTGATATTTGATATGTGTTTGTCGTTGTGTGTGTGTGTGTTGGAGGGATTAGTGATTTCACTTGCAGTTATTTTTCTCTGTGTGTGTGTGTGTGGTTTGAAATTTACAGGTAATTGATTTTTCCAAATAATTTTCTTAAATTAGAACTGAATTGTTTAAATTAGAACTGTTTGACTACACTGAATAGCTTGAAATAGAAATGTTTTTGGCAATTAAACTGTGTACTTATGCTAAACTGAATTGTTTGAAATAGAACTGTTCATTTGTATAAAATGGATTTGGCATTAAATAACATGCAAAGATTGATATGCCATAAAATCCAAACTAAAAACAAACCTGCGATGGTTGATATGCCATAAAACTAAACCAAACCAAACCAAACCAAATCTATACAGTGAATGGAATAACCCTCCTGAACAGTACTTAAATTTTTGGATGAAAAAACCGAGATGCATCTTCTGTGCTATCTTTAACCTGCTTGAATTCCCCGGGTTACTTCTTCACAGCTGCATAAGAAGGGAAGTCTTCAGCTGGTATTTGTTGCGTATTATTAAGGATTTCCTTGTGTTTCATACATTCTTTCGTTGATACATTATGACAAATCAGGCCTCTGTTTTAGATTTTTGGTCCACCTCTCACATTTGCATGGGTCTCAGCGGCGCAAAAAGGTAAGTCAGAAATTCTAATGACTTTTTCTTTTATAAAAGTGATAGTGTATTGTCACAGTAAAAATGTTCAGCTATGGTTCTTCTTTCTGGGTGAGACTTGGAACATTTTGGACGAGTTACGTAGATAAGCATACATACATACATACATACATACATACGAGGTGCATACGATAAGTTTCCAGACTTTTTTCGTATGGGCATTTAAAATTGTCGTAGACTCTTGAAAATTCAGCTTGTTATTGCTATACATCTTATGAGATGACAAACCAATTTTTATGATTTCAGATTCAAATGAACAGCTACAGCAGAAATTGGAATACACCCTACTAAAGCCTGATTGTCACAACTAGTGAATTTCAAAAATGCAATCTGGACGTGAGGAAGAACGATATACAATAAAATTCTGTTTTAAACTTGGAAAAAATGCCACAGAAACATGTGGAATGCTTCAGACTGCTTTTGGAGTATCTTGCATTAATCAAGCATCAGTTTTTGAGTGGCATAGGAGATTTAAGAAAGGCAGGGAGTCTGTGAGGTGTGGGAGGAGTAAGAAAGTCAATACACCAGAGTAGATTCGCAAAAGGATTAGGGTTACTATGTTGAGGTTTAAGGGTGTTCAGGAGAGATTCTGTCGGAAGAGACCAGCACTCTTCAAATCGGGTCAGTGGCATTTCCATCGGAACAATACACCAGTCCACAACCCCATCCTTGTCACAGACTATTTGATCAAGATGGGCATCAGGACAGTTCCTCACCCTCCTTATAGTCCACATCTTCTCCCTGTGACTTTTGGTTATTCCTTAAGCTCACAGTCTGTCGTTATGAGACAATTGAGGAGATGAAAGAGGTTGTGATGAAGGTCATTGACATGCTCACACAAGAGGGCATCCATGAGGCCTTCCAGAAGTTGTTGGAACAGTACAACAAGTGCATTGCAGCCGGAAGAGATTACTTCGAAGGTGTCTAGAGTTTTATGTGTGTACTATCAATAAAAGTGCCCATACGAAAAAAGTCTGGGAACTTATCGTATGCACCTCGTACTTACATACAAATGAACAGAGATATATTTGTACGTATAAACAAATTGGAATAGATTGATAGATAGACACATTTGAACTGAACGATATATATGCATTTATATATATGTACATATATATAAAGAGAGAGAGAGAAAAACAGACAAACATACAGAGGAGACAGTCGTGTAGAGACAGAGAGAGAAACAGACAGAAATAGAGAGGAGAGAGTTGCATTGAGACAAAGACAGTGAGAGAGAGACGGTGATACAGGCAGACTGAAGAGACAGTCGTACAAAAAGAGGAAGAGACAGATAGACCGATTGAGGGTGACAGGTAGAATGACAGAAATAGACAGAAGAGGTGATGACATACATACAGACAGACTGACGAGATTGTCACACTGAAACACACACACACACACACACACACATATATATATATATATATATAGAGAGAGAGAGAGAGAGAGAGAGAGATGCCCAGGTGTATTCTTGACATTTAGATATTAATACAAAAGATGCAGCTTTTATAGTAAAATAGATCATATTCTGTTCGTGAGAGCATGTGTTTTTACCAGTGAAATGTTAGCTCTTTTGTTTGCATTGAAATCAGTTGAAACATCAAAGTCTTGATTTCAATAAAGGCCCAGAAATTGTAAGATAGAGTATTAGAAATGTAAAGAAAGGAGATATAATCAAGAGAAATTAAAAGGGAAGACGAAAACACGCACAGGAAAAGATTGCATTGAAACAACTAAACAAAGATATTTTCAGATTACTGCAGTCTTAATTTCCAGTGAGACTCACCAAATACTGTTATCAGTCATTATTATTTGTTTGTTTTTTATGCCTTCTTGGGAATTTCCCACATTTACAATCTTCTGACATCACTCTTTAAAAAAACTCAAAAGCCTCTTAAAAAACAATTGCTGTTTTAATTTTCAACTTTATTATTTTTATGTGTTTGATTTGCCTCCATGAGTATCTTCTCCTTTTACCATCTTTTCAAATCAACCATTAAAAAAAATCTTTTCACGGACTGTATGCGCTCTTAAGGCAGTATCTATATACAGATCAAATTCATTTAAGTAATTTATCTGATCATCATCATCATCATCATCATCATCATCATCATCATCATGTCGTGTCGCTAGCACGGATATCCCTGACCCTCTCTCGCCACTTCTCCCTATCGTTTATTGCCTCCGGCAGGTCTTCAGGGCTTCATCCCGTATCCTCACATAGCTGCTGTATGTATGTTCGAGTCAGTCGTCCTGCTTTTGCTCGGCTATATGTGGGGTTCCATAGGAGTACATCAATTATGAACTCGTCCCTGCTTCTCCAGCAGTGTCCTGCATGTCTGATTCGTCTAACTTGGATAGTTTTCGTGATGGCAGGAAGGTGGCCGTATAGATAGTGCCTTGTGGGGTGTTGCCGCCAGGAATACCCTCTTAAATTTTTTTTCCGACAATTATTTCTGAAATCATCCAATTTAATGTTACACTGTACACTGAACCTATGCAAAGGATTTAAAACTTAATCTTTAACTAAGTTGATAGGGAGTGTCCTCGAGATGTAATGGTTAAAGAGCTGGACTGCAGAATCGAAATAAGCGGATTCAAACTTCAGTCGTGCTATTACGTCCACTTTCGGATAAATCCCCTTGGGAAAGGCATGAACTCCCTTATTCTCCTTGCTATGGGTTAAATAGTACCACTACTGTTCTTCAAGTAGGATGGGTTTGGCATTAAATAACCCAAGAAGGTTGATCTACCATTGAATAACAAAACGAAGTTGATAGATACTACACTTTAAATCTACTCCACGTATTTATTTATTCATCTATTTTAACGGCATGTAAACCTGTCAGAATTTATTTCATGACTACAGGTTCGGAAACCGCTTACATTAGACGTTTGTACTTTCTATCTTTTTTTTCTTTATTTGTTTTGCATGATTGTTTGGGGTTTTTTTGGTATGTTTGTTTGTTTGTTTTTGTTTGTTTTTTTTTTCTTTTTTTTTTTCTTTCGTTGTTTCCTTTTTCACTATTTTACGGGGGATAAAGATTCTTAGCTCATACAAATAATTTCCATACGTTTATATTGTTTCTAGTTTTCTGATCGAACACTAATAATTCATTGAGAATTCAATGGTTTCAATTAATTGACTTATTGGTTGATTTTAACGGCATATCAACATGTCAAGGGTTATTTTATGTTTAAAGATGAAACAGTTGCGTTTATTTTACATTCATATACACATTTTTGTTTAGTTGATTAGGTTCTTTAAGAATTTTTGCACACAGTTATATGATATCAAGTATTCCTATCCAATACTAATAATTTTACCATTCAAAAAAGGCTATCCTGCATATGACACTAAATTGCATCTGATGTTGAGCCTCCGATTTTCGAAATCTGGGGAGTGTGGAATCCCACTTCATTGCCACTACTCCATAGTCCACTCTGATCCGGAATCATAGTACCTGTTAGTTTCTTATTCATGGGTCAAATAGTTTTGTTGAAAAATTATACGTATTTGATTGGACTGCGTGCAAAAAAATCTTTTCAGAATCTACGACTCAAAGAATTTAACCATAAATGTACAATGGGCGCAATTTCCTAAACTCGAAGCATCAAAGAACGGTAGATGGTTTGAGATGCTTCTTGAATAATTCAATCATAATTTTCAACGAATTACATTGTTTAAATTGATTATTTCTATTTGATAATAGTCATTTGTTAGCACACGATTATATGGTTTCAAGTAACTAATAATATTATAAGATAAATTACGATGACCAGAAAATCCAGCAAGCACTGCATGCGCCATACAGAACCACTAGACAGCTGTTTTGATCTTATTAGGTTTCATCAGCAGCGTCTACCGTGATCTCCCCGACTAGCGATCGAACCAGCAATTACAGAATTACAGAATTTCATGTGAACCACTATGCTACTGGTTCACATAGGGCGAATGAAATGCCAAATTAACTATTCAGAGTAAATGAGCGGCCAATCAACCTGATGTGTCTTGTAGTTACATCCGTACTTTTACAGCTGACATGTCACCTCCAGGGCAACGTCTTCCCAAAAGGATTGGATATACCCATTCGCATGATCATAACCTCATGGGTAAGGAAATAGACATACATTCTTTTTTAAATAGAGGAAATATATAATAAATTGAATTACTATGACCAGAAAATCCGACAAGCACATCGAGCAACATACAGAACCAGTGAAGAGCTGTTTCGACCTTATTAGGTCTCATCACAAGTGACAAATAGCTCAGTGGTAGACTTTCTAATCCGCATTCAGTGGTCGCTAGTTCAATCTCCAGTGGGGGAGATCACGGTATACACTATTGATAAGACCTAATAAGGTTGAAACAGCTGTCCAGTAGTTGCGCGCAGTACTTGCGGGATTTTCTGGTCATCGTAATTCAATTTTTATAATAATTCCTTTATTAAAAAAATAACTAATAATAATCCCTATTAATTCATTAAAGTTTCAAGGAATAATTTAGTAAGATAGAATCAAGTAATTTTAAACATATCTGTTTGATCCATAGAGTGGGATCCTAATAGGTGCAACTACTCCGGTTAGAAGTGTACCTGTGCGTAATGGCAATGAAGGGGTGCTCTGCATTCCTAAAATCTCCAGAAAATGAGTCTCACGATCAAGTCTAATGTAACTTTATACGCTAGACGCCACTTTATTTAAGAAGGAGGGCTTACCTCTCCGCAGAGGATACTGTTAGTAAAATCCACCGACTCCAGGTATATAGGTTTTTGCCACCCAAATCAAAAGGCGAACCAGATTACAAAATTGATTACAAAGAAAGAAAGAATATGTAGCGCTGTCATTGATGATTTCACCGTTGACGAAGAAGAAGAAGAAGAAGAAGAAGAAGAAGAAGAAGAAGAAGAAGAAGAAGAAGAAGGCAGTAAAGCTGAATGAAGGGGAAAATAATCAAATAAGCATAAATATCACAGTAAAGAGAAAAGATATCGATGTACTGAGCCAAGAAAAGTATTTGTCAAAAATTAGAAGAGAAATTAACATCCGTTTGCAGAAAAATTGAAACAAAATAATTGTACCCCAAAAGCAATTTTAAAAAAATAAGATTCATCAGCTTTCCTTTCATTTTGTGTCAAAAAATATGAAGATAGTCTTATAAATTATTTTAATAATCGACAGACAAATAAATAGATTGCCTGCTAGCCTTTTTGACGAGTTGTTTTCTCTTGGTTTATGCTTGCCAGTATGTGTGTTTAATTTGGTTTGGTTTGATTCAGTTTCTTCGTTTAATGGCCGATCAATCATTGTTGGTTATATAATGCCAAAGCCATCCTTGTTGAAGAACAGTTGTAACTCAGTTTAATCCATTGATGGGAGGATTATAGGGTTCATATCTTTCCCAATATTATTTGGCCACTTGGCTGGGGCAGCAGAATACACCGACTGCATCTCTGTAGAGGGGTAAGACTCCCCCAACGAGTGTCTCAGATATGACACTAAACAATATGATGGTGAGGCTCTAGTATGCTGTAGCTTTGGGGCATACGGAATACCCATTTATTGCCTTCGTTCCCTGGTCCACACTGGCCCAGAGTGGTATCACCTGATAGGGTACTATCAATGGGTTAAATAGAATTAAACTGTGTGCTTACGCTAAACTGAAGTGTTTGAAATAGAACTGTTTTGACATTTAACTGAGTCAACAAAAAACTGTACTTATGCTAAACAGAATAGTTTGAAATGGAACTGTTTGTATATATAAAAATAGACTTGGCATTAAATAACCTACAATGTTTGATATGCCATAAAACCAAACCAACCTAATATCTTTGGTCCGAAAGTGAACGTAAAAGTGCGAGTGTAATTAGAACTCGTGGTTTGCAGTGCAGCATGTTACACACTACACCACGGACACTCTCTCACCCAAGCTGTCTTTTCAATACAAATAATGTGTGCATATGTGTGCTCGTATGCCTAAATATGGCTTCTGCATGTTTATAATATAAGTAAGTTATTCGTAGACAGAAAAAAAAATTATATATATATATATATATGGGGGGTATAGCCGTGTGTGTGTCTTTACACACATGTCTACGTCCGTGTTGATTTCGAAGTTTGCGAAATAAACAAAGTACAACAATGTGAAAAATTTTAAGTAATTTGAATGGTTCGAAAATGAAGAAAAAGTGTACAAACTTTAAATGAATTGCAGAGAAATTCAAGAAGAAGAAGAAGAAGAAGAAGAAGAAGAAGAAGAATAAGAAATGATGACAGTAAAAATATGGTTGAGGCGAATGTGCGGGCAAAGAATCATGGGAAATTTTCCAGCAGAAAAAAAAACATTAAAAAGAGAAAATGAAGAAAAAGTGTACAAACTTTAAATGAATTGCAGAGAAATTCAAGAAGAAGAAGGAGAAAGAGGGGGAGGGGTGGAAGAAAGAAAAGAGAAGTAGAGGGAAAAAGAAAGAAAGAAGAAGAAGAAGAAGAAGAAGAAGAAGAAGAAGAAGAAGAAGAAGAAGAAGAAATGATGACAGTAAAAATATGGTTGAGGCGAATGCGCAGGCAAAGAATCATGGGAAATTTTCCAACAGAAAAAAAAAGCAGTAAAAAGAGAAAATTGTGCGTAATTTTGTGGTTCTCCATCTTTGGTTAGAAGCTGGCCGGATGCGAAACAAAAGAATTTCCAAGAATGCAGTTGCAAATTGCATGAAATTTCGACATTTAATTCATCGTTTCTTACGTTGGATGGCAGAAACAGCAAGTCTTCCTCGGGTTGTTTATTCGTTTGTTTTTCTTCCTATTGGAATGTACGGGTCGAGCTGGGAGAGGATTCCAGAGGTATCTGTCAGCCGTCGAATGCACGCATACACAGGCGCAAGTGCACTCACTGTAATAGGTGCATATGTTTGTAATCACATCGGCGTACATACATGGGTACAAATGAAAAACACTATGTATATCGAGTTAATAGAGAGAAATCTAAGAAACGAGATAGATAGATAGATAGATAGATAACAGCATTTCAATTCGTCAAAGTTAATCTTATACCTAGATGTTAGGGAATCGTGTTGATTGTATATTTGTATTTACAATTATTGTGTAATTGTTCCTTAAGAGATTTTTAGCCTTTAGTAATATATTATCACATATTCAAATTTACAACAAATAATTTGCATATTGTTGCATGGTTTCAAGTATTCCTGTCTAATACAGTAAATTACATGGTTTCAAATAACTATTTCTATTAAGTACTAGCTGTTTGTTTTCACACAGTTATATGGATTCGGTTTCTTTGTTTCATGGTTTATTTAATGCTAAAGCCATCATTGTAGAAGAACAGCTGTGATACTATTTAACCTACAGCATCAGAAATAAATTGGTTAAACCTCATTTCAAGGGTTTTTTAATTCGAAAGTTAATTTAATAGAGCGACTTGATTTCAAAATCACTTACTATGATGTCATAGTCCAGTACATTTGCCATATTGCCTAGAGGACTTCCCCTCCACAGGGGTATGTTTTCAAGTAACTAATAATAATAACCATCATCATCATCATAATGTCGTGTCGCCAGCACGGATATCCCTGACCCTCTCACGCCATTTCTCCCTATTATTCATCGCCTCTGGCAGGTCTTCAGGGTTACATCCTGTGTCCTCACATAGCTGCTGTATGTAAGTTCGAGCTGGTCGTCCTGCTTTTGCTTGGCCATATGTGGGGGTCCATAGGAGTACATCACTTATGAGCTCGTCCTTGCTTCTCCAGCAGTGTCCTGTATGTCTGGTTCGTCTAACTTGTATAGTTTTCGTGATGGGAGACAAGTGGCCGTATAGTTGGTGTCTTGTGGGGTGTTGTCGCCAGGACTTGTTCAATATTGCTCTCAACATTCATGTGTGATTGCCGTCTAGTTTCTTCTCCAGCCGTTTAGTTAGCGTCCATGTCGTGCATCCATATAGCAGTATCGATACAACCGCTGCCTGGAATAATCTTTTGTAAATAATATCTTCGAATAATTATTCTTAATACAAATACAGTTAAATGGAATGAAATATTTCTGTCGAATACGATTAAGTTCACACAGATCTATGGACCCATAGATGAGACAAAAACAGTACTGCTACATTGAGTTAGAATGAACCTGGGTGTAAAGGCAATGAAGGGTACCACACACTCCCCATGTCTCCAGAGCTTGAGCCATATCACCAGATGCAGTTCAGTATCGTGCACAGGAGAGGTCTCTTTTTGGCGGAGGCGGAGATTTACAGTCAGCCTATTCTCAACACTAACAAAAAAGCTGATTGATAGATAGATAGATAGATCATTGCGCTTAATGAACTTAAACTAGTAAGAGAGTTAAAGGCAAATATTATCTCATTTTCATCTACTTTTCGAATTCTGCAAGAGATTTGGTTTGGGTTTAAAATTCCTCTAAGTACCCAGATTCCTAATATAACATTTAATATATATATATATATATATATCAACCGGACGTAAAGTCAACCGGGTTTTGAACCCAGCTTGAAGAGTTGTGATACAAGGAAACTGTCTGTCCGTGGATGACTATATATATATATATATATATACATGTATACTGGTGTTCGGTCGGTAATAACGTTTACCCGCGGTCGACATATAAGGCGATTCTAGAATCCAAGTCTCTACCAAAGAGTGGTCTATCCCTGGTAAAAGTTTGTATTTTAGCTATGCTGTATGAGTTGTACGCTGCAATTTTCAATACTTTTGATTTATTAAACTATTATCATTAAAAATGTCAACAACTTCATTTCAATGATTGCAGCCCAACAAACCAAAGGAAAATAAAATCATAAGTATGGGAAGTTCTTCCACATAACTCATAATCCCCAGATTTTGTAACTACAGATTATAATTTGATTTCGATCACTAGAAAATTTTAAAAGTTGGCAGAATATTCAGAAACAAAGAAACCAGAAACTGTCTTTCAAACTTGTTTCTTGTCCAGTAGGTTGTGGCTGTAGAATATGCCGACTATCTTTTTAGAGCGGTAAGATCTCCCCTCCTCGATTAGTTTCCTGGCAGCGACACTGAACTGTAACTGATGGTGAGGCTCCAATATTACGAAATGTGGAGGACTCTTTCATTACTCTTGCTCCCAGGTCCACTTCAAAATGCAGTACCAGTTACAGTCCCATCTATGGGTCAAAAAGAATTATTTGATAATTTACAATATTTGGAACTATTTCATTGTGAGCAAATGAATGGATAATATTAAATAAATCATTAGTGTAAAATAGCAATATTTGAAAACATTTAATTGTGTGTCACCAAACAAGTTCTAGCATGTTTTAAAATAATGGTACCCACAAACTATTCGCTAATCAATCATATATATATATATATATATATATATATATATTGTCATCCAGAGACAGAATGTTTGGTTCTATCAGAACTCTTCAGTGTGGCTAGACACGTAGGACGCTCAGAACCGGGATCGAAACCCATCCAACTTTACGTTAGACCAACAAGCGTACCACGTTGGCAAAGGGAATTTTTAAGGTATTTATGTACCAACAGCAGCAGCAGCGTCCGTTTGTTTACAATTTTATACCCAATCGGCTACCAGAGTGCTCAATTCTTTCGAAGAATATATATATATATATATATATATATATATATATATATAATTGAATAAACCGAGTTAAATAACCCACGAGAGGTGATATGCCATAAAACACAACCAACTAACCAAACTTTTTCTAGAAAACACCTTGCCCAGTCTGCTGGGGATATAGAATACACCGACTGCTTCTCTGTAGAGGAGTAAGACTCCCCACCAAACAAGTGCCCTGGATATAAGTACTAAGCAATCTGATGCTGAGGTTCCAGTAATACTAGAGCATTGGAGAATACAGATTACCTCTGTATTGCCATCGCTCCAAGGTCCATTCTGGTACTGAGTGATAGCACCTGATTGGGTACTATCTATGGGTCTAATAGAATTAAACTGCGTGCTTATGCTAAACTGAATTGTTTGAATTAGACCTGTTTTGACATTCAAACTGCGTACTTATGCTAAAGTGAATTATTTGAAATTAAACTGTTCTGAGATTTCACTGTGTGTCAACAAAAACTTTGCTTATACTAAACTGAATTGTTTGAAATAGAACTGTTTTAATAAGCTGAATAGCAGAAAATAGCTTGAAATAGAAATGTTTTTGACAATCAAAATGTGTAGTAATGCTAAAATGAATTTTTTGAAATAGAAATATTTATTTGTATAAAAATGGATTTGGCATTAAATAACCTACAAAGCTTGATATGCCATAAAACACAAACAAGCCAACAAGCCAACAAATAACAGGAAGCACCAAATTAATTTAAACCTGACACCGAACATTTTCCTTCCTGTTGTGTTTTTCTATCTGCACATTCGGTGAATAATTTTGTTTAATATCAGTTTTTACTCAGCTGGACTATTCCTATGAAGTCAGGAGATGAAAAGAATGCATGTGACCATGACAGATATATTTAAGAAAAATAATGAAGAATTAGTTCAGTGCACCAGTCAGTTTATTCTTTGAATGGAAAATAAACTGTGTTCTGTCGTAGCAGGAGCATCAACCCACTTCGACTAAAAAAGGTATGTGTATTACATGATGCTCCATACGCCTTACATAGGAAAATAGCAACAAGGTGAAACAATTTTGGTTACAACCTAATTGTTAATACTAACTTCGTATCATATATAACTTAGTTTGGTTTCTTTGTTTGATGGCATATCAACCTTCGCAGATAATTTAATGCCAAACCTATCCGGGTGGGGTGTCCTCGTGGTGTAATGGTTAAAGCGATGGACTGCGGAATCGTAGTAAGCGAGTTCATACTCTAGTCGCGTTATTACGTTCACTTTCGGGAAAATACCCTGAGAAAAAGTATGAAACCCCCTTATCCTCCCAGCTATGGGTTAAATAGTACCACTACTGTTCTTCTATGAGAACGGCTTTGGCATTAAATAACCTACAAAGAGTTGATATGCCATTAAACAAAGAAACGAAACGAAACCAAACCTATCCTTGAACAAGAACAGTACTGTTTAATTAATTCCTGGAGGCATTCAGTGATTCATCCCTTTATCAAGGTTATTAGTCCAAAAGTAAACACATTAGCGCGACAGGAGTTTGAATTTGCTTATTTTGATTTCGCTATCCAGTACGTTAGCCACTACACAGGGATTCAATCACATAACTCCTGGGAAAGGTGTGGTAGTGAACAACAGCAATACATTGACAGAATTTCCCGTTTTATAGCTTTGGCTAGAGAATTAAAACTGTATCTAATACCAGGAAGTGTTCTTCCAGACAGAACCAACATATATCCACTAAAATTGGAAAGCTCATATTTATAGCCAAGTGGTAATGTCAACAGGACAGGAAGTTTTTCTCACTATTCTGTTCTTTGTGGAAGGTACCCCTTCTTAATTCTGATTTCCATTTTCATCCGACCCTGTCGGTTTGGAGTTATAAAGAGAGAAGAGGACCGTAAAGCTGTTGTGTAAATTCTGGAGTAAAGGAATGATCTGTGTGCTAATACCTATACCATAAATTTTCTGATCGTGGTGTAATGGTTATCGTAGTAGGAATTGGACACGACCATACGAGTTCAAGTCCTGGACGAGACTGATTCCATTTCACATGGCCCTAATACCCTTGGGAAAGGTATGAATCCAATTATTCTCCCTCCAGCTATGGGTAAATAGTAGGCAGATTAGGTTCTTCAGCCTTGATGAGACAACTAGTCTAGGAGAAGGAAAACTCAGAATTCAAACCTGTTAAACTCCGCTTAAAAACTGACCTTGTGTCATATCCAGCCCGAGCGGAGGGGTTGGTAAATATGATAAATTTTCTGATCAAAAAACATATTCCCGTTGTACCGATGCCCACTTAAGTGGTTAATGCATTAGAGAGAGAAAAGTGGGCTGATTTTTTTTTTTTGGCTACATTTCAGCAAACAAAGGCAATTTTTTTTCAAATCCGCAATCAATCAAATATGGAAATAATCTAACCATTTTTTTTGTAGAGGAATTATTTTTCAGCATTTTTTTAAAGAATTACGAAATTAAGACTGACATTTATGAATTTTAGCCACACTTATTTGACTTGGAAATTAGAACCATATATAATGAATGTATTTACTCAATTACTACCAAGACAAAAAAAACAGCAGTTTTCAAGCAGAGTAAGTCTGTTTTGAATTCAGGGTTATCTTTATCCTAAATCGGTTGCTTATACAATAGTAAAAAACCCCTTCTGCCCTACTTCCATCGGTATAATGATTAGAGTGTTCGCCAATGGCCCGGGAGACCTGGGTTCAATCCTAAGTTGAGATACAGAAAATAGTACTTGATCCCTCTTTGCTTAACACTCAGGATTATAAGGTATTGGTCAAAGGTAAAGTGGAGCAAATCCAAGGAAAGGAGTAGCGCCTTCCCTTACAACTTGGTGTAGTAGCTATTGAAAAAGAAGCCTTCGAGTTGCCCTCAACTACGGTCGCCAACTTTACTTACTTATTTAGCCAAACCCTACACTACCAGCAATATACGACAAAAGGTCAATTTTTGAATTGAGTAATCCTTTTGACTGGTTGCCTATCTGAGTCGAAACAACCCAGACAACCCAACTATTTAGCAATAGCTGGGACAACAGATTGATTTATGTTTTTCTCAAGAACATTAGCGCCAAGTGAAACTCAAAAAGCTTCCAGTAGGATTTGAACTCAGGACACTGATTCAAACTCCTACCACTACGACCTTTCAGGTAAGCGTGCCTATCTGATTATATCAGCGTGTCCTCAAACATTAAGCTAGAAATTAAGCACAGCCTGCCCAACTGAAGCAAAACAATCAGTTGATGTCAAAAACCTAACATCAAACCTCTAATCAAAAATCATTTTTACTTGCATATATATATATATATATATCAATGAATATATATCTATGTGTGCATGTGTGTATGTGTGTGAGAGTATATATATATATATATATATATATATAATGCAGTTTAGCACATTCATGAATAAAGAGTGCTCAATATCATAGAGCGTATCGTATATAATATATATAAGAAGGATAGCGTACACATCACGTCAGCGGTGACTGGCAATTATCAATCATTGACTCTATATATACAACATCCTCAGCCATAAAACCTTAAAAATACTAGATCTATACATACATAATTATATATTGGTTAAGAAAGTAAAGTTGGCAACCGTAGTCGATGGTGAACTGAAGGCTCTCTTTTCCTTTGCTACTACACTGAGGTGTAGGGGAGGGCGCTACTCCTTTCTCTGGATTGCTCCACTTATATATATATATATATATATATATATATACATATATATATATAATTCCGTTTAGTATAAGTACGTTGTTTAAATGTCAAAACATTTTCATTTCAAACAATTCAGTTTAGCATGAATACGCAGTTTAAATTTCAAAACAGTCCTATCTCAACCAATTCAGTTTAACATACGAGGATCATTAAATAGGTTTCCCGACTTTTTTCGTATGGGCACTTTTATTGATAGTACACACAAAAAACTCTAGTCCCCTTCGAAGTAATCTCCTCCGGCTGCAATGCACTTGTACCGTTCCAACAACTTCTGGAAGGCCCCATGGGAGTCCTCTTGTGTGAGCCTGTCAATGACCTTCCTCACAGCCTCTTTCATCTCCTCAATTGTCTCATAATGAAAGCCTCTAAGTTTTTCCTTGAGCTTAGGGAATAACCAGAAGTCAAAGGGTGCAAGGTCTGGACTATAGGGAGGGTGATGAACTGTCTTGATGCCCATCTTGGTCAAATAGTCTGTGACAAGGATGGAGTTATGGACTGGTGCATTGTCCTGATGGAAATGCCACTGACCCGATTTGAAGATTGCTGGTCTCTTCCGACGGAATCTCTTCCTGAACTCCCTGAAAACATCAACATAGTATTTCTTGTTGACTGTCTGTCCAGTGGAAGCCCAGTGGATGTAGATCATGCCAGTGCTGTCAAAAAACGTGATCATCAAAAGTTTGTGGGTGGATTTGCTCTGTCTGGCCTTCTTGGGTCTGTGAGAGCCAGCATGCTTCCACTGGGAACTCTGTCTCTTGGTCTCTGGGTCATAGCAGTAGATTCAGCTTTCATCGCATGGCATTTTTTCAAAGTTAAAAACAGAATTTTATTGCATATCGTTCTTCCTCACGTCCAGATTGCATTTTTGAAATTCACCAGCTGTGACAATCAGGCTTTAGTAGGGTGTATTCCAATTCCTGCTGTAGCTGTTCCTTTGAACCTGAAATCATAAAAATTAGTCAGTCATCTCATAAGATTTATAGCAATAACATAATGAATTTTCAAGAGTCTACGACAGTTTTAAATGCCCATACGAAAAAAAGTCTGGAAACTTATTGAAGGCACCACGTAAGTACTCAGTTTACTTCTATTTAACCAAAGATCAGACCCTACCAGCTGCTACTTCTATGGGACCTGGGAGTTATGGCATTGAAGGGGTTCTTCAAATTTCCCAAAGCTTCAGCATTACTGGAACCCCGCCATAAGATTGTTTAGAGTTATGTACAGGTCACTCGTTGTAGTTAGGGGAGTCTTACCCCTCTCTGAAGAAATGCAGGAAAATGTTGATATGAAGGATGTACTTATTTTGAGACGGCTAGATGTTCCTATTCTTAGTCAAAGAGTTTGAAACCTGAAGAGTTTAATCATTATTATTTTGTTTTGCTATGAGAAAACAAGAAAAATTCTATAACGTCTGCTTTAAAAGAAAATGATTTTGATTAAAAATTGTGAGGTGTGTAATTTTTACACGGGTTATACTGGTAATTGAGAGATTGATAGATAAATAGATATATAGATTTAAATAAACTGATATATATATATATATATATATATATAGTTCGTAATATTTGTGATTGTAGGTGTGTGCATATCTAAATAGCCAACCCCATCCGCCCAATCAGGATGTGATACAAGGTCAATTTTTTTAAATGAAATTTAACTCGTTTGAATTCAAATTTGTCCTTCTTCTAGACTGGTTGCCATACAATGCTTTAAAGCCCAGATTACCCTACAATTTACCGGTGTCTGGAGGGAGGATAGTTGGATGCATACCTTTCTCAATGATATTAACACAATGTAAAATGCAAACTGCCTCGTTCAGTATTTGAACTCGGATCGTCGTATTTATTTTCTACCACGGTAAACATTACATTACCAGTGCCAACATTGTGTGTGTATATGTAAATTACGTACGTAAACGTACAAAAACAAAGCAAGCCACTCCGGAAAGGCAATTATACGATATTTTCTTGTTATTTCATTTCACTCCTCATTTGGTTCCTTGTTTCGTTTGATTTTTTTTCTCATCCTTCTTAAATCTGTTTTTTTTTTGTTTGTTTGTTTTTCTTTGTTTACCTATTTGTTTTTGTTGCCGCTTGGAAAATTCGGATTTTACGTAAGATTCATTTCACTTTGTTTATCCCATTAAAAACATTTTACTGGTTCGATGCTTTTCGTTTAACTTGCGCACTAAGCTGAAATATAGACATTAGCTAAGCCCATCTAAGTTAGGTACAAGGCTAGAATAATTAAGTGCCTAATAAGACCCATATATCGACTCTGTCTTTGATTAGCAATGGATGAAATAAGAGGTTCAACTAGCATCTGCATACTTGGTTTGATTTGGTGGGTTTTATGGCATATTAATCTTTGTAGGTTATTTAACGCCAAATCCATTTTCATGTAAATAATCTGTTTTATTTAAAACAATTCAGTTTAGCATAAGTACAGTTTAATTGTCAAAAACATTTCCATTTCAAACTATTCAAGCAGTTATATGCAGTAATTAAGTTAAGTGTAAATACAGTTTTTATGTTGAAAAATAGTTCTACTTGAAATAATTCAGTTAAGCATAAGCACCCAGTTTAAATGTAAGTATGGTTTAATTGTCAAAAACATGTCTATTTCAAGCTATTCAGTTTACTCAATTCATTTTAGCATAAGTATGCTGTTAGTTCTATTTAACCCATAGATAAGGCCTTATCAGGTGCTACCACTCCAGGCCAGAGTGGGCCTGGGAGCAATAGCAATGAAGGGGTATTCCGCATTCCCCAAAGCTCCAGCACTGCTGGAACCTCACCATCAGATTGTTTAGTGTCATATCCAGGACACTCGTTAGGGGGGTCTTACCCCTCTGCAGAGGTGTAGTCAGTGTATTCTACAGCCCCAGTTGACTGGGCAATGCATACTTGGTGGGTAACCAATCTAAAGCACAGAATTTAACACAACAATGATAAATTAACTCAACAATAATAATAATAATAGAGTAGGTACTAAGCGTAACGCTTGTCATCGTAGGAAATTAGTGATCAGTGTTCAAATCCTTGATGAAGAAGTGTTTTACTTCGCTCGAATACCCTTAGGAAGAGCATAAATCTATTTTTCTCTAACGAGCTTGACTTCCCTTAAAAATTGACTCTGTGTCAAATTTTGCAGGAGGCAGAGAGGTTGGGTAAATACGAACAACTATAAAACAAAACCTTGCACAACATATGCAAAATTCTGCAGACTGTTAGTGTTGCTCACCCGAAGAGAGATAGATAGATAGATAGATAGATAGAGAGAGAGGATGTGGTTGTGATGTTATGACTACTGTCGAAGGAAGTGAACATGACGACCCGAGTTCAAATTGTCGACAAGGCTGTTTGCCTTTCACATCGCGCTAATGACCATGAGAAATGTATGAATCCAATTATTCTTCCTTTTGTTATGGATTGAAATATGAGGCAGACTGGGCTCTTGAACTCTTGCATGACAACCAGTCTAAGAGAAGGAAAACTTTGAATTCAAGCCTGTTAAAGTTGACCTTACGGGTGGGTTGGGTGTATATATATAAATATGTGTGTGTGTGTGTGTGTGTGTAATAGACCACAAAAATACTCACGGCACTCGGCTATTGCTGATGGATCGAATGGTAATCGTTGGTGCGATGAACAAGTTACAAGTCTAAGTTCACCACTGCTCTAATAAACCTGTGAGAAATACATAAGCATTCGTTTTCTGGTGATGTGCTGTCAAGTCGTATATAAGTGATTTGTTTGTTTGTTGTTTTTTTGGGGTTTTATAGGATATCAACTTTTGCAGGTTATTTAATGTCAGATCCATTTTTATACAAATAAACAGTTCTATTTCAAACAATTTAGTTTAGCATAATTACACAGTTTAAAAAGAGATTTAGTTAAAGTCAAAAAATTTCTCAATACCCGGACAGCAAGCGAATGCAGTAAAGTAATTTGGGGCTAAACTAACCTAGACTTAGAAAATGACTACTTTGCAACGGATGCAGTCTCTTAAAGATGGTTGGATATTCGATCAAAGTTATGTTTGAATGAATTTAAAAACCAATTGATTTATTAAGATTTCGTTTTCGTGAAAGATGATTTATTTCTAATAAAATTTGATTAGATTTTAGTAAGAGAAATTAGATTTCAATAAAAAAAATGATAAAAGAGAAAAATACAATCTCTTGTCAATGAAACGTCCTCATTTGATTGGATATAAAATGATTATGCTAAATGATATCCCATATAATAGATAGACTGAGTTTAATGTAATAATTATGCCAAACGACATCATGTTGAACAGATAGGCAAAGTTTAATGTGATAATAGATGATTGATAATAATTAATGAATTTACAACTGGTGATGTGGTTTATGAATATAATTAGGTAGGTAAGAAGATCGATCAATAATATGTGCTTATTATAACGAGAAACGTCACATATTAGTTGGGTCTGCCTCGTATCGTTTCACAGAATCGATAATTCTGTATATAATTATTTACACAAACAACCTACCTGGTCATTTGTGGAATAGAGAAGAATGTTGAGATAATAATCATGCATGGTTGGTTGGTTAGTTGATTAATTGGCTTACGGCATGTCAACTCCTGTTGGTTTATATAATGCTGAAATCAGTAATTTTTTCAGGCAAGTATATGCTTTCAATTAACTTATAATAATATTCCATTGCGAAGAATTATAGCACCAAGTAACTATTTTTAATGCTAGATGTAATCTAATTCTAAAAATACGCATGGTTTAATAATGTCAATGGTTTGGGTTGGTTTTATGGCATATCCATATTTACCAAGCCCTCCACTCGGGCAGGATATGACACAAGGTCAGTTTTTAAGCGGAGTTTAACAGGTTTGAATTCTGAGTTTTCCTTCTCCTAGACTAGTTGCCTCACCAAGGCTGAAGAACCTAGTCCTCACTACTATTTACCCATAGCTAGTGGGGGGAATAATTGGATTCATACCTTTCCCAAGGGTATTAGTGCTATGTGAAATGCAATCAGTCTCGTCCAGGATTTGAACTCGTGTCGCCGTGTCTATTTCATTCGACGATAACTATTACACCACGGGCACCTCCAATTTATGGTATATCAAACCTTGTATTTCGAATAGTCAGCATAGTAAAAATTGTGTCTCTTTCTCATCGTATCGAAAACTTAAAACGTATGTTTTACATATCCGCATATTTTACGTATTCGTATCTTGGTCCTATCTTGAATATTTTACAAAATGTTGATATGCCATTAAACAATAAACGGAAATAATTCAAAATTTTGAAGAATTTTTTTAAAAATCTGATTGATACAAGATTTAAATATTACTGTTTTTTGTGATTGGTTGGTTGATTGCTTAGTTGTGTTTTACAGTATATCAACCCTTATAGATTATTTCATACCAAAACCTGCTTATATCTCCACACTAGACGGAACCCCTCTTAAACTAGTAGACAAATTCACTTACCAAGGAAGCAGCGTCTCATCAACCGAAAAGGACATCGACACGCGGTTAACGAAGGCATGGACAGCTATCAATAGGCTATCGATCATATGGAAATCAGACCTAACCGATAAAATGAAACGCAGTTTCTTCCTGGCAGCTGTCGTATCGATACTGCTGTATGGATGCACTACATGGATGCAAACAAAATGGCTGGAGAAGAAGCTAGATGGCAATTACACAAGAATGCTGCTAGAAATCTTGAACAAGTCCTGGCGGCAACGCCCCACAAGGCACCAACTATACGGCCACCTGCCTCCCATCACGAAAACTATCCAAACTAGACGAACCAGACATGCAGAACACTGCTGGAGAAGCAGGTACGAGCTCATAAGGGATGTACTTCTTATGGACCCCCACATATGGCCGGGCAAAAGCAGGACGACCAGCACGAACATACATTCAGCAGGATACGGATGTAGCCCTGAAGACCTGCCAGAGGCGATGAACGATAGGGAAAAATGGCGAGAGAGTGTCAGGGATATCCGTACTAGTGGCATGAAATGATGATGATGATAATATATATATGATTTCCTAACAAATAGTTTGTAGATAACAATTTTTAAATTAGCCAGGGACCGTTTGTTTGCGCTCATTGAAATTTATCTTTAACACTTACAATTTTATATGTATCTATGCAATCTTGCTGTTATAGTTTTATATGTACACAGTTCATCATCTTCATCATCTTGTCGTACCATCAACATGGATATCCCTGACGCTCTGTCGCCACAACTCCATATCGTCCATCGCTTCTGGCAGGTCCTCAGTGCTATATCCCGTATCGGCACAGAGCTGCTGTATGAAGATTTGAGCTGGTCGCCCTGCTTTTTCTCGGCCATGTAAGGGGGTCCCTGCTTCTCCAGCAGTGTCCTGCATGTCTGGTTCGTCTAGCTTTGTTAGTTTTCGTGATGGGTGGTAAGTGGCCGTACAACTGCTGCTTTGTACACAGTTAAATGGGTTTAAGTATTGTTATTCAACACTAGTACTTCTATTCAATATTTGTATTTCGTTTGCATTGGTTTAATTGTTTTTAAGTATTGCAATGCAATACTAATATTTCAATTTAGCATCAGTCATTTGTTTGCACACTGTTGAAGGTTTCCCCTATGGTAAATGATTAAATATTTCTACTAGATCCAGAGATGTGACCCTGATAGATACTACCACTCTGGGTCGGAATGAATATGGAAATGATGGCAAAGTAGGGGTACTCCACATGTCCCAGATCTGCATGACAGGAGCTTTGCCCTCAGATAGTGTTATATCAGGACACTCGTAGAGTGTGAGTCTTTCTCCTCTGCAGAGATGCACTTAGCGTATTTTACAGCCACATCTGAGTGGACTGACTATTCTTTGCAGGAATCTGTAGTTCAAACTAAGCAATTATGCTAAGTAATTATTTCGCATCTCCAGTTCGAAGAATTTCCCAGAAACCTAATTAGTAATATTTAATTAAATTGAAATAATTATTTTCGTACGACAATACGTTAAGTTTTGTTTTGTTTTATTCTTCTTTTGAAGTATAGAAATTTAACTTTTTTAAAATTAGTTAATTCTTGCAATGACATGGCTTCCAACTAATCATTGTTTATTGTTAGATACAGCCTCTCCATGACAACCACGAACATAAGAATTAAATTTATCATGAATAACATTATCATTAGAAAGGCCACCTGGCGTTGCCCGGGTGATAGAAATAACACCACATTGAAAAGTATCATAATACATGTTTTCTATAATGTATTCCTTCTAAATTAATTAATTTACTTTATTTGTTTATTTACTTTGCTTATCTTTGCTTAAAGTTGATCTAAGTAAAATGAATTCTGTATTTTTTTTTTGTTATATTCCTTCTAAATTAAAATATTTTCTATAAAATATTCCTTCTAAATTAATTAATTAATTGTTGTTTTTTTTAGTTATTTTATCTCTTTGTCTAATAATTCTATTTGTTTATTTTCTCTTAAAAGTTAATTTCAGTAAAATCTATATTGAAATAACGTTGTCTAGTAAGAGATAAACTTTGAAAAATGGGAGTATATTAGCTTCTTAGGAAAATACTATCCGGTTTTAGTATATACTGTTTAAATTCTGTTCAAACATATGATTTTAATAATAGTTGTATACAATTTTTTTCTTTCCTTTCAGAATTTGATTTTATAGCTATTTGAAAGTTAAAAAATTAAATGGGTTTTTGTATGAGTTCAAGGTTGGTCATAATTTTATTTCATGACAATGTTCGGTCACATATTGCCATAACGGCACTGCAGAAGCTCACTGACTTGAGATATGATTCTTTACCCAATCTTCAATATAGTACTAAGCTCTCAACAACAGACCATGATTTTTTCTAGTCTCTGGACACTTTTTAAAAAAATAAAAACACTCCGTTCTGAAGTATCACAAACCGCATTTGAATATTTCTTAGCATAAAAACATTTAAAGATTTATCATATCGGCATAAACAAACTTGTTTATCGATGGCTGAAATGCACAGATTTTTTGATTGAGTAAAAGATTTGTTTATTGATGGCTGAAATTCATATATAATCATCCATCTTATTTGACGGATTAAAACCTTGTCAATCGATGGCTGAAATGTAGAGATATTCATCGATATTAATTTGACTAATTAACAAACTTGTTAATAAACGGCTTAAACCTTAAGATGCTTAGTGATCATATTTTAACTTTCAAACAAACTTGTTTATCGATGACTGAAATACATAGATGTTTAGCGCTCATATTTTGATTGAATTAAAAATTGTAAATCTATTGCTTAAATACGTAGAGGCTTAGCGATCATATTTTGACTGATTAAAAAAAAAAAACTTTAACTGATGGCGGAAATGTATAGATGTTTAACGATCATATTTTGACTGATTCAAAATATTGTAAATCGATTGCTGAAATGTATAGAGGTTTAGCGATATTTTGACTGATTAAAATCAACCTTTAACTGATGGCTGAAATGCATAGATGTTCAACGATCATATTTTGACTGATTAACAAACTTGTTAATCGACGGCGGAAATGCGTAGATGTTATGGATCATATTTTGACGGATCAAAATTTTATTAAATGAGGGCTGAAATGCATAGCTTTTTAGTAATCATATTTTGATTGATTAACCAACTTGTTAACCGATGGCTGAAATGCAAACGATGTTCAAAGATCATATTTTGACTTTTTAATAAACTTTTTAACAAACTTGTTAATCGATGGCAGAAATGCATAGATTTAGTGAAAATATTTTGACTGATTACACAATTTGTTAACCAAAGGCTGAAAAGTATAGATGTTCAATGATCATATTAGAATTATTAATAAACTTGTTAATCAATGACTGAAATGCATAGATTTTCAACGATCATATTTTGACTTTTTAACATAGCTGTTAATCGATGGCTGAAATGCACAGATATTCAACAATCGTATTTTGATTGATTAAAAGACTTGTTAATTGTTGGCTGAAATGCATAAATAATCATCGATCTTTTGTTGTATATTGACCTTCGACCCGGCCAAACATTCCATTCCAAAGTGATGCACCGGAAGGAAGTGACACATTCCGATGGCAGTTATGAGAAGAAATCGCGTAGGCGGGCCTGGCTGACAACATGGGACAAGGTAAAATCCCATGGTACACTCATAGACTGATGCACCGCAAGAGAGTGACCTGTAAACTGCATGACAGTTATTTCTGCTTGATGATGATCAAACATGCCAGTCCAAAGATTCCGGAAGTGGCATATTCCGGCCTGGCTAGCCATGAGAATAGATATTGAGTGGGCGATTGAACTATTATATAACTCGGTAAGACAGGAAGTCAGTGAGTTGGAGATCAGATGAGTTGGAGATAAGATGAGTTAGAGACAAGCGTGGTAAAGAAAGTCAGCAGAAAGCTGAGCCCCTGGGCCTCGGGTTGAGCATCAGAAGAACGAGAAAGACACAACGCTGATGGCCATAAGGGTGGGGGTCAATGTGTTGCAGTTCTGTTCGGTCTCCAACTCCCTCTCTCACAAACAAACCTTTCAAATAAAGTGAGAGGTGTATTTTTCTACGAACTGTGTCGCTCTTCTTTATTCATTGCGTCAATATGTATTCTGCATGAATCTGCATATGAGAATACAACTCTTTTTGACGTATTTAAAAACTTGTTAATCGATGGCTGAAATGCATAGATATTCAAGGATATTATTTCGACTAATTAACAAAGTTGTTAATCAATGGTTGAAATGCCTAGATGTTCAAGGATCATATTTTGCCTGCTTATCAGACTTAGTGATTGATGGCTGAAATGCATTGATATTCACTGATCATATTTTGACTGATTAAAACCCTTTTTAATTCATTAATTCCGGGATAAAAGTTTGTTCTGAAATTGCTCTTTATTTTCCGAACAACAAAAAACTATTCCTCATTATTTTATAGTTATTTCCTTCAGTTCTTTTCAAACTGATTTGTCATCTTTTTACCAATACAAAATTAATCTTCTACTTGATTTGGTTAGCAAAGAATTAAAGACAAGAGTATTATTTTATGTGTTTTGTATTAGATCAGAAAGTTTTACAAATCAGAATACCCCAAAATTCCCACATAACTCGGCTCAAATCGGCTCGAAACTAATTTCATTTTTCATCGCAGGCGTATCTTTTCAGAGGTTTTTATGCTAAAATATCCAATTTACCGAATAATTCGATTAGAAGCAAACAAACCAGAGACCTTGTCAGCTGGGGCTTCAAAATACAGCGACTGCTTCTCTGCAGAGCAGTAAGGCTCTCCTAACGTGTGCCCTGGATATGACATTAAACAATATCATGATGAGGCTCCAGCAACGATGGAGCTATGGGAAATGCAGAGTACTCCTTTATTGCCACTCTGTTAGTACCTGACAAGGTCCGATCTATGGGTCAAATAGAACTAAACTGTGTGCTTATAGTAAACTGAATTTTTTGAAATTTAACTGTTTTGATATTTATATTGCGTACTTATGTTAAACTGAATTGTTTTTCCTTTAACTGTGTGTAAATAAATGACTGATTCTTAATTGAATTATTCGTGATACATTGCAATACTTGGAATCATTTAACTTTGTTGACTAAACTGAATAGTTTAAAATAGAACTGTTTTTGACCATTAAACTTTGTATTTATGCTAAGCTCAATTGTTTGAATTAGAAATGTTTATTTACGTTTAAACTGTGTACTTATACTAAGCTGAAATGTTTGAAATAAAACTGTTTATATATATATATATATATATATATATATATATATATATATATATGGATTTGGCATCAAATAACCTATAATGGTTGATATGCCATGAAACAAAACATGACTAAACTAAGCAAACTAAGAGATATATAATTTTTTGTGCACTATTAGATTGAGTTGATCACAGACAAGGAATTTCCTCTTCACATAATAAAGTAATAAATGAGGGGAATTTATTATTTGAGAGATTGTATAGTATTTGAAGAAATGATTTAGAAATTGTACTCAAAGACATTAGGTCAATTTGGTGGGAGTGACGGGGGTATGACCCAAGATCAACTTGAGAATTTGGTTGTGATTAAATAAACGCAGGGGTGTCCTCGTGGTGTAATGGTTAAAGCGTTGGACTGGAGAATCCTAGTAAACGAGTTCGAACTCCAGACACGCTATTACATTCACTTTCGGACAAATACCCTTTGGAAAGGTATGAACCTTCTTATCCTCCCAGCTATGGGTTAAATATCATCACTGCTATTCTTCTAAAAGAATGGCTTTGATATTAAATAACCCACAGAGGTTGATATGCCATTAGACAAAGAAACCAAACCTAAATAATCTAGGGCCTGTGACCAAAAAGTCCTTGAGTTTAGAAAAAGAGTTTAAGATTTAATCACTTGTTGACGAGTGTACAAAAATTAAAGAGACGTGTGTATGTTATTTTCTATCTATAGTCAACAGAGCTGGCTCCCAGAATGTCATCCGGCTTTATGTATGGAAAAGACGTCCGAAATAAGAGAATAAATAAAAAAGTGTTTTTGGAATCTATTCCACCCTACAAAAGATACCCTCGTGTTTGTTCCTTGCAACGAAACGATGATTGCCATCGTCTGAAGAGAGTATAGGGCGATCCAATTCTCATAAGGATTTTGTAAAGTCGGTTCTTATAAATAACAGCTATGTATTAAGACTTTGCAATTTAAAGTTTTATTTTTATACATATACCAGCCATAGGAGACACAAGAGACGTAACATTTAACGTCGTAGGAAAGAAACTTGATTACTTGAGTTCAAATCTTGGAGGAAGCAGTTTTCTTTTCCCGCCACACTAATGACTTTGTGAAAGCCATAAATCCCTCTTTTCTCCACCTATCTATGACTGTCTTGTAGGCTAGGACCATTGAAAAAACCGACTGCTCCCCCACACCACCAACGAGTGTCCTAGGCATGATACTATGATTAAGAGTTTTAGAGTTCTTGGGAATGTGGAGTACGTTTCACTGTCATTAATCCCACATTCATTCTAACACGGAGTTTTTGTACTTGTTAGGGTCCAAACTTTAAATCAAAAAGATCTGATAAATAATTTGATAATAATGATAATTATCATATTTACCAACCCCTCCGCTCGGGCAGGATATTACACAAGGTCAATATTTTTTAAGCAGGGTTTAACAGGTTTGAATTCAGAGTTTTCCTTCTCCTAGACTAGTTGCCTCACCAAGGCTGAAGAACCTAGTCTGTCCTACTACTTACCCATAGGGTATTAGTGCTATGTGAAATGCAATCAGTCTCGTCCAGGATTTGAACTCGTGTCGCCATATCCATTTCTTACGACGATAACCATTACACCACGGGCACCTCTACTAATAATAATTACAGTTAATATCATTATTATGATTATTATTATACTCATTTGAGAGTTTTTCCCACCAGCGTTAACTGATGGGTTTTCCACTGGGGTCTGAGTGAAAGCAAGAATTCTTAAGTCTTCAGGACTTTTCTTAGTATTCTAGCTGATCACAGCAATGTTGTAATTTGGATGGTCTCCCCTTATCCTCTTATTTCCAATACGTCCAGTCCCTGTATCAATCCTTTGGGGACTGTACCGAGTTCGCCACTTACAATTGGCATCACCGTCATTTTAATGTTCCATAGCTGTTATTTATAAGAACCGACTTAACATTGTTTTATGATTAATCTCTATGAGATTTTTTCACACCAGTGTTAGCTGGTGGTCTTTCCCTGGAGTCAGAGTGACAGCAAGTCTTCATGGTTCTCCAGGATTCTTCTAAGTATTCTAACTGTACTCAACAGCGCTGTAGTCTGGAGGATCTTAATGCTTCCTCTGATTTATAATTCTTCCTGTCCCATTTCTAAGCCTTTAGCGACCGTTCCAAATGTGCCAGCAACAACTGGTACCACTTCACCCCTCACGTTCCACAGCTTTTTTAGTTCTCTGGCAAAGTCCAAGTATTTGTCTATCTTTTCGCTTTATTCTCCGTGGTCCGTTAGAACACCAAAATTCACTAGAAAGCAAGTTCTATTATTCTTTAAAATTAACACTAGGTCTGGTTATTTGGTCGGAATTAGGTATCTCAAAATCCAAGAGAATTTTATATCTCATTTTCTCAGCGAGATACCAATTACTCTGCACAAATAAGACGAGGCACAAGGTCTGGTCATCTGGCTGCAATTAAGTATTATTGTATTGCCACATACATAAACAACTATACATGGAAACAATCAACCGATAATATACGAACTTCAATGAACGAACGAACACACTTCTTTATAAAAATATAATCTCTCACGCGTTATTCTTGAAAGGGTGATGTCGGTTGTGTGTGAGAGATAAGTTGGAGACAGGGACAGGCTGACCCCAATTTCTTCTGGGTCTCACTTCGTTGGCATCCTGTCTCCGACTGACACCAACTGAATCAAGCCGTCTGTGCCCTGGTTATATTATTGTTTAACGTTCACTTGCTGTTCTTCCACTTATTTACACAGGTGCATCTCTTGATTGTCGGCTCGGTCGAGGGTCAATATATAACAGTATCTCAAAATCCAAGAGAATTTTATATCTTATTTTCTATGAGATACAAATCACTTCGTACAAATAAGATGTGACTCAAGGTCAATTTTAAACGGGGTTTAACGGGTTAGAATTCATAGTTTTCCTTCTCCTTATTAATCGACCTTGTGTACATCCTGCTCGTGCAGAAGGGATGGTTTGGTTTGGTTTGGTTTGGTTTGGTTAGGTTTGGTTTTATGGCGTATAGACTATTGTAGGTCATTTAATGCCAAATCTTTTTATCGATATATTAGATACATGTTTTCTGATCTTATTTCGAAGATAATCTTTTTTAAACGAGCGTCAGCTTGTATTTTTAGCCCATATTTAAATAGATCTAACAATTCAGTTTAACAAAAGTACAATCTTTTTTTACCCAGTTAGTCATTGGATTATATCTAATATTTTTCACAAAGATTTAAATGATCAAACAGTCCTATTTCAAACGATTCAGTTTAGCAAAAGTACTGTTTTTTGTTTACACACAGTTAAATGTAAAAACAGTTAATTTCAAACAATTTCAATTACACAGAATAGTTCTATTTGATCCATAGATTGGACCCTGTCTGGTGCTACCACTCCGGGTCAGGGTGGAACTGGGAGCGATGGCAATGATGGGTTACTCCGCATTCTCCAAAGCTCCTGCATTACTGAAGCTTCGCCGTCAGATTTCCTAGTGTCATATCTAGGACACTCGCTGGGGGAGTCTTACCCTCTCCAGAGATGCAGTCGGTGTATTTTGCAGCCTCAGCAGACTAGGTTTGGTATATATATATATATATATATATATATATATATATATATATATATATATATATACTTGCAAAAGAATCTGCCATTGTCAGGAATAAAATAATATATTAAGTACATTTTGTTCAACAAATCTCCTGTACTCTGCTTTATAACATACCTCATTCATGATGCATCATGTCCGCAGAGGAAGATTAGTTTAAATTTTCGTCATTATCATTATCAAGGTAATATTTAATACCGATAACTTGTAAATATGTAAAAGACGGCTATTGACAATTGAACGAACATTGGAAAATCTAATCTCACAGATAAAATAAACGGGGTTTCTTCCAAGCAAGGCTGTGTCTGTGATTCTGTTTAAATACACCACCTCTAGGCTAACACAACGCATACTGTAGAAGCTAGATGAGAACTCCGCAAGAATATGACACGCTCTTTTGGTGAAATCCTGGAAGCAACACTCAACGACACAGCAGCAGCACGGTCACTTACCTCCCATTTCTCAAGACGTCCAAGTAAGATAAATAAGTCGGATACTGCTGGATAAGTAAGGACTAATTCAAAAGCGATGTTCTCATATGGATTCATTTCTATGGACACGCCAGTTTTAGTCGACGAGCAAAGACTTCGATAAGTCAACTCGGACATTTGATGTAGTCTAGATGACCTGCCGGATGATAGGAAAAGGGAGTCAGGGAATTCTATGCAATCAATGAGGCTTGATGGTGATTGGTTTAGTTTGGTTTGGTTTATGGCAAATCAACCATTGTAGATTATCAAATGCCAAATCCTGTTTATACATATATATTGAATATATATGATTTATAAACATATTTTGTTGATAACGTTTTTAATCAATCCTTCGCATTAATTATTTCTAAATATTGCTATTTATCCCTGACAATTCATTTAAACATCAGTCATTTGTTTACACACAGTTAAAAGATCAAACAGATCTTTTTTAAACAATTCAATTTAGCATAAGTCGTTTTTTTTTTTTTGCACTCATTTTAAATGTCAAACAGTTCTATTTGACAAATAGATGAAACCCTATCAGGTGCTACCTCTCCAGGCCAGAATGAACCTGGGAATGATGGCAACGAAAAGGTACTCCACATTTTCCAAAGCTCCGGCATTACTGTAGCCTTACTATTTGATTGTTTATTATCATAATCAGAACACTCGTTGAGGGTAGTCTTACCCGTCTCCAGAGATATAATCGGAATATTCTACAGCATCAGCCGACTGGACCGTTAATGATGATGAAGATGACAAACATATTAACCTACTTTTGATGTTTGATCAAATGTGATTAATGATTCTAATTAGACAATATATTTGTTTTCTTTGATTCCAATTATGTACCATTACTTAAGTCTTTCTTGTGACATGGATTATGCTTACAGCAAGGTATGTGTTCCAGACTGTTACTTTGTCAGAGGGTGGATAATGCTGTTTGGTTTAAATAAACTAAATTGACAAAATAACTAACACATTCCAGAAAAGGTAGGTGCTATCCTTTAAAGTTCATGGTCATTTTTTTTTTAGACAGATTTCATTTTAACTTTTAGAAATTGTTTGAATCACAAGAACTGGAGAGAAAAACCTACGAGAAGAAATCAGTTTTTAAGAGGCTGTTTCTAATTGTACACCTCACTGTAAAAGTAAATTCGCCTCATAGTACTTCTCCACGCAAATACACGTACTCTCTCTCTCTCTCTCTCTCTCTCTCTCTCTCTCTCTCTCTCTCTCTCTGTATATATATTCATTTAGTAATATGATTTCAAGTACTCCTATCAAGTGCTTATAATTTTCCTATTTCCAATCTACAACTACGGCATCTGGTGAATCACTTAAGAATTGGTTTTAAGGGGTGTTTGTCTATTACCCTCTATTTTTAATTGTTCTCCTCACTATAAAAGTGAATTCGCCTCATAGCACTTATTCATACACATACACATATGCTCTCTCTCTCTTTCTCTCTCTCTCTCTCTCTCTCTCTCTCTCTCTCTCTGTGTATTTATATGGTAATATGGTTTCAAGTATTTCTATCAAGTACTTATAATTTTCCTAATTCCAATCTACTACTACTACTACTACTACTACGTCTGATGGACCACAGAGTGAAAATAAAGAAAACAAAAAGATAAAAATATACTTGGAACATGCTAGAAAACTAAAAAAACAAAAATCAACAATAGAACATGAAGATGAGACTGATACCTATTCTAGTTGGGGAGCTTGGAAAAGTCCTGAAAAGCTAAGAAAAAAGACTGTAGAAACTTTAAATTAGAAGTGAGGCCATAGAGACCACAATATAGTTGAGATCGGATAGAATACTGAGAAAAGTCCTGGAGACCTGGGAATACTCGGTTTCAATCAAACTTTAGTGAAGGACCACCAGCTTACGCTGGAATTAATAACTCACAAGGAATTGAATAATAATGATATTTTTTTCAAAAACATTTTCAAGTATTTATGTAATATACTTTGATTATTTTACAGCTTAAGATCTAACTTATTTAAAAGGAAAAGAACGAAAATCTTGATTGGTTTTATAATGTTTTTAATTTCTAACATTCACCAAAGGTCTGTTCATCCATTCGTCCGTCCAGTTAGGGTTCCGTTCTCTTTTGTGAGGTTTCAAACCGACTTTTTGAAAGTGTTAAACTTATGCCAGAAAGGGAAGAAAAATCTACTCTAAAGATCCGACTGAGACTGATATTTAAGGTAGGATTTGTGTATCAACCTTAACATTTTATTGTTCTTCCCGCTGTAAAAAAGGGAGAACATCACACAAACAAAAGAAGATATATAACATTCACCAAAGGTCCGTCCATCCGTCCGTCCGTCCAGCTAGGGTTCCGTTTTCTTTTGTGAGATTTCAACCCGACTATTTGGAATTGTTAAACTTATGCCAGAAACGGTAGAAAAATCTACTCTGAAGACCCGACTGAGATTGATATTTAAGGCGGGAGTTGTATATCAACCTTAACGTTTCATTGTTTCTCCCGCTGTAAAAAGAAGGGAGAACATCACCCTAACAAAAGAAGATTTGTCGAAAATTAACACTATCAATACAGTTATTTAAACAATAGTATACGAGTTCTTGCAAATGAGTAACTAAAGTTGGCGACCATAGTCGAAGGCTACCAAAAGACTCCCTTTTCAATAGCTACAAAACCGAGGTGTAGGGGAGGGCGATACTCCTTTCCCAAGATTGCTCCACTTTACCCTCGATACTTACCATATATAGTTAAGTGTTAATCAAGGAGATATCAACTACCATTTTTAAAGTCTTTGGTATGACGCGACCTGGGATTGAACCCAAGTCTCCCGATCCACTAGCGAACACTCTACCCACTAGACTAATGAGCCTAACAAATGATAAAACATATTTATATTTTGATTCATTTTTTTTTATCTATTTATTTGCAACAATCAGCTGATCATTTTCACCTAGCAAAAATGTGAACGCATTCAGCTCATGTTTGTTTCTCACAATTCACTTTCATTTGAGTTTAATTATATAAATATAAAAATTCATTTTATATCTGATTTCATCTTAACCTTTATGAATTGTTTAAAACGTGCCGAAAAAAAAAAGAAAAAAAAACTAAACTATACTATTTTCATGAGTGTGATCTGTCTCGTCCCGCCAAAAATTTACCGTCGCAGTAAAAGGAAATTCCTTTCAGAGTATTTAACCATTCTCTCTCTCTCTCTCTCTCTCTCTCTCTCTCTCTCTCTCTCTCTCTCTCTCTCTCTCTCACACACACACACACACACACACACGCGCGCGCGCACGCGCATACCCATCCGTAAGGTCAACTTTTAAGCGGAGTTTAACAGGCTTGAATTCAAAATATTCCTTCTCCTAGATTGGTTGTCATGCTAGAGTTCAAGAGTCCAGTCTGCCTCACTCTCAGTCCATAACAAGAGGAAGAATAATTGGATTCATACATTTCTCATGGTCATTTGCGCGATGTGAAAGGCAAACAGCCTTATGTACAGTTTGAACTCGGGTCGTCATGTCCACTTCCTTCGACAGTAGCCATAATACCACAACCACCTCCCCTTTGCCCTTTAGGAAGCAAGTGCATTTCATGTCATGCCACGAACGCAACTTATGCGGTATGTCATAGGGATCTTCCTGTCAATATCTAATGGACGGGATGGAATTCGTAAATAAATGTCTGAAAATTAAATAATTCTCAGACATTTTTAAAAGATCATAAAATAAAAATTCACTGCACAACTATAAATAGTAGTGAAGTAACTAATAATGATGAGTGCTTTGGTGTCTTGCACATAACTTGGATAAAACATTTAGTCGTCCTAGATGCAATTTGTATGTTATTTTACCGGCCAATTCTGTCCAAACAAAATCCAAAGCACTCTTTAGATTTAACAGCAGATAATTGTTGCTTGATTAGGGGTGGTTTTAATTAATTTTTTCTTCCCCCTTTGTCTTGCTGTAAAATTTTCCTTTTCACTCTACTTTTGATCGATTAATCTGTTTACATTGTTTTAAACGACTTCCAATAGATTCGCTTGATAAATATCGGATGAAATGACCCTTGCGATTCCAATAAATTTTTTCTCCCTCTATTGTTATCTCCTTATTGCATATGTCGCTTAGCCTTTGTCTATATAAATTTATATGTACCAATAACTTATCTAAAAATAACTTTTCTAAAAATATATCTTACATTATCATTTGACTCTCCGTGGTTCCTTATTTTAATCATTCGATTTTTTTTTAAATTAAAAGCATGTAAAAATCAAGAAGACGATGCTTATTCCAACCCTTGCGACCAATATACTTGCCTCCAACTATCAAACCACCAACTCAACTATCGCAAAAGAATGCACCGACTCCATCTCTACAGAAGGGTAAGAAACCTCCGCCACCCTGACAACAAATGTCCTTTATATGATACTCAACGACATCTGGGGGTAAGCCTTCAGTCGAGGAGCTTTAGGGAATGTGTTGTACTTCTTCATTGCAATTACTCTCAGGTTCACTTTAAACGGGATTAGAAGCATCAGTTGTGTTCTCTTCTAAGCTTGAGCTGTGTTATCACCCTGGTTGGCGGCTGATGAGGTTAGGGTATCGCACGTACTCTCACACGTATGACGAAAAAAAATTGCAATTACTCCCAGGTTCACTTTGAATGGGATTAGAAACATCAGTTGTGTTCTCTTCTGTGATTCAAATAAAATTATTCAATCATTTAATAATATTTATTATTGCTAGATTAATTTGATTTCTTTGTTATTCCGGAATAATCGACCTTCGTGGGTTTGTCAACGCCAGACCATTCTTTTAGAGGAACTGGAGTTATACTATTTAATTCGCTGCTGATAAGGAGGTTCATACCCTTCCCAATGGTTTTTGTCCCAAAGTGAACGTAATAGTGCAACTGGAGTTCGAATTCGCTTACTTTGAGGCCACAGTTCAGCCCTCTCACTATATTACCTTAATTATTGTTAGTTATCGGAAACCATGCAGCACTAGGTGTTGCATATTGATCCTTGACAGAGCCGGATGTTACTGCAGTGTAAACCAAGTGATTGCAGGGCGCTCCTGTGTAAATAGGAAGGTAGTGATACGTGGGTGTAGGCTGCTCACGTGGGTTGAACCGGAAATGTGTAGGCCTTGTGAAATTACCTATACAAAAGTACTTACAGAGTAAGGGTCACTCTCAGTCTTGCAGCCAGAAGAGATTCAGTCTGTTATGGAAAGCGGTTGCCAAGCGCCGTTCAAGCACTAACAAGTCAGAAGTTGTCAGTCTAAGTCTTGCAGCCAGAAAAGATTTGGTTAGTCACGGAGAGTGCCCGCTGAGCGCCGTCCCAGGGTGGAGGCGGCAGCCCATTGCAGTGATTCAGTCACCTGTCTCCAGTCGAATCTTCAGTCTGCAGTCTTGAGTCTTGGTCCCAGAGTGACCGAAGGGAGCCAGTTGGTCCCCTGGCGAAGACCGGTTGAGAACGTCCAGTCAAAGAAACAGTAAAAATGGTTAATGGAACCCTGAATAGGAATATGGCAATATGTGTGTCTTCGTCTCCTTATCTCTCTCTCTCTCTCTCTCTCTCTCTCTCTCTCTCTCTCTCTCTCTCTCTCAAACTTTGACCAGTTTCAAGAAATCAAGTTGAGAGAGATATTTTTTATGAAGAAGTGTCATGCCTATTCCTTTCTTTTCATTATGGTCCATGATTCATCATTACAATAGTAGAGTATGCAACACCACTCAAAACCAGAGTGGACCTGAGAGTGATAGCAATGATTTATATGATATAGGAATACCTAAGAAATAGAATTATTAACGTTATATAGCATTACTTGAAACCAGTAAACTGTGTGCAAACAAATGATTAATATCTAAAAGAATTAACATCGACACGGGGCTAACGAAGGCATGGACAGCTATTGATAGGCTATCGATTATATGGAAATCAGACCTGACCGATAAAATGAAACGCAGTCTCTTCCAGGCAGTGATCGTATCGATACTGCTATATGGATGCACTACTTGGACGCTAACTAAACGACTGGAGAAGAAGCTAGACACAAGAATGCTGCGAGCAATCTTGAATAAGTCCTGGTGGCAACACCCCACAAGGCACCAACTATACGGCCACCTGCCTCCCATCATGAAAACTATCCAAATTAGACGAACCAGACATGCAGCACACTGCTGGAGAAGCAGGGACGAGCTCATAAGTGATGTACTCCTATGGACCCCCACATATGACCGGGCAAAAGCAGGACGACCAGCTCGAACATACAGAGTGGTAGTATCTGTTAGGGTCACAATACTGGATCTAGCAGAAAAATTTTATCATTTACTATAGGGGAAACCTTCAACAGTGTGCAAACAAATGACTGATGCTAAATTGAAATATTAGTATTACATTGCAATACTTAAAAACAATTAAACCTATGCAAACGAAATACAAATATTGAATAGAAGTTCTAGTTTTGAATAGCAATAATTGAAACCATTTAACTGTGTACAAAGCAGCAGTTGTACGGCCACTTACCACCCATCACGAAAACTATCAAAGCTAGACGAACCAGACATGCAGGACACTGCTGGAGGAGTAGGGACGAGCTCATAAGTGATGTACTCCAATGGACCCCCACATATGGCCGAGAAAAAGCAGGACGACCAGCTCGAACATTCATTCAGCAGCTATGTGAGGATACGGGATGTAGCCCTGAAGACCTGCCAGAGGTGATGAACGATAGGAAGAAATGGCGAGAGAGGATCAGGGATATCCGTGCTAGCGGCACAACATGATGATGATGATTAGTGATTAATAGGAATACTTGAAACGATTTAACTGTTTGCAAATGAGTTCTAACAACTCGTTTAAAGATAAAGTTACCGACAAACTACTTCCTGACACATTATACATATAAAAACAGAATTTCGCATCAAATAAACCACGAGTGTTGATATGCTATAAAAACACCTAACAACCAACAATAAAACAAGAAGAATAATAAATCAGGAAATATTTCAGTAAACAAAATTTAATAAAGATTGATTATTTAAGATTCACGACCAGAAAAATGGTACAATAGACTTGAAATTCATCAGCAACTTACGTAATATTTAACTCGGAAGAAGATCAAGTACAGAAGTGCAATATTTTTACCGTCTTTGCGTAATTCAAGCAGTTTATCCCTGCCAGATTCTAATTTAATTTGCTCACCTGAAGACGTTCTTCGTTGCAAAAGTATTACAAATAAATGGAAGATGAATTAAATATTAGCAGAATTTTTAATCTCTTCTTTGGATTAGTAATTAAATTAGCAGTTTCACATAACGGGGTTTGCTGTGAATAATGATGATTATAAACTTGACAATTAAATCTATTACATTCGGTACAATCTTTATATATATATATATATATATATATATGTGTGTGTGTGTGTGTGTGTGTGTGTGTGTGTGTGTGTAGTTGGACAGCAGTCTTTCATTTAAGCACGTTGGATTAAATGATAAATAGATTTTGTCTATATAATTTTAAGATCCTTTGAAGTTTCCCCAATAAGTGTCTTGGTTTCAGATTGGAATTAGATGAATTTACCAAAATTTTCCCGAGCGCTTTCAGACCTTTCATAGGCCATCATCAGGAGTTGCTTGCATGTATACAGTGTGTTTTTTTAATATTCCATATTTCTTGATAATGTTATATTTCCGTTGATTGCGTTCCGTTTTTTAAATCATCAGCATCTCAGTTTTAGCCCACTCTGCATTTACGTAATTTTGTAATGTTATCAAAAAAGCTAAAAAATCTCTTTCAAAAACTCTTTTAAAACATTCTTTGTACATGCAAGCAACCCCTGATGATGGCCTATGAAAGGTTCGAAAGAGCTCTGGAAAATTTTGGTAAATTTATCCACCATTTCCGACTTGAATTAAAGACACTTATCAGGAAACTTGAAAGAATCTTATTAAAATTATATAGACAAATGGGTTTTTATAATTTAATCGAACTCACACACACACACACACACACACACACACACACACACACACACACATATATCTATATATATATATATATATATGTGTGTGTGTGTGTGTGTGTGTGTGTGTGTAACAAATAATTCAAGTAATACGAAGAAAACTTACCGGGCACAACTGGAAAAATAAGGATGAACTTATAAGCAACGTTTTCTTATAAACTCCTTCACATTGATGCACCAGTAATAACCAAACAACAAAGACTTACATCCATCAAATCTGTGCGGACACTGGGTTCAGCTTAGAGGACTTACCAGGAACGATGGATGAAAATAAAGGATGGTGAGAGTGAGAGAGTCAGGAAACTCCATGCTGTCATTTGGACTGGATGATATATATATATATATATATATATATAACAACACTAGATCGTTGTCACTATCTCATTTGGTGAATCTGTGGTAGACAAAAGGCGAAATAATTTGGAGAGTGCTCAAAATCAGTGATAGAGCTATTATATAATATAATAATGAATTTAATGTATTTGTTTTTAAATATACTTATTTTCTGCCAGGTGATTCACGTATAAAGACAGCTTGAAACAAGTAGTCGCAGATAACCATCCATTCTATTAAATATATATATATATATATATATATATATATATATATAAACTAATATACAAGTGTATATAATCCGAGGAAAACCGTCTAGGGTTTAGACTTATTTTGTTGTAATCCAAGGGGAATTGTAATCTCTATTGAGTGCTAATTGACGACGGCTACTGGATATAGTTATATAGTGGCTCGTACCATATTACTTCCGGTATCGTGGAAGTATAAAAGAGGCCGTGTCTCTAGAGACGGAGACTGAAACGGGAGCAGAAACAGAAGAGCTCTGAAAGACGTCGGTCAGTAGAAGACCAACTTTGGATGTGACACCTACAGCGAGAGACTTATAATGTTCTTCGGACTGTACGACTTGAGTTAATAAAGAATTACGTGATGCCTTCAATAAGTTTCCAGACTTTTCTGTACAGGCATTTAAAATTGTCTTAGACTTTTGAAAATTCAGTATTTTATTGCTATACATGTTATGAGATGACTGACTAATTTTTATGTTTTCAGGTTCAAATGAACAGCTACAGTAGCAATTGGAATACACCCTACTAAAGCCTGATTGTCACAGCTGGTGAATTTCAAAAATGCAATCTGGACGTGAGAACACTTTAGAAGAGCGATATGCAATAAAATTCTGTTTTAAACTTGGAAAAAATGCCACAGAAACGTATGGAATGCTTCAGACCACTTTTCGACCATCTTGCATGAATCGAGCATCGGTTTTTGAGTGGCATAAGAGATTCAAGGAAGGCAGGGAGTCTGTGAGGGATGATGAGAGGTGTGGGAGGAGTAAGGAACCCAATACACCAGAGTTGATTGGCCAAAGGGTTAGGATTAAGGTTAGGGTTACTATGTTGAGGTTTTCAGGGATTTCAGGAAGAGATTCCGTGGGAAGAGGCCAACACTGTTCAAATCGGGTCAGTGACATTTCCACCAGGACAAGGCACCAGTCCACAAAATAAATTTATAATGGAAGCACTAAATTAAAGATTTTTCGTCAACTTTATAAATATATAAAAACTAATATACATACATACATATATATATATATATATATATATATAAACAAATTTCGTTGAACATAATAGATATTTTTTGTCTACATATATTCTTGTTGATCCTTTCATATTGCCGTATTGATTTTATTATATTCGGCGGGAATTGATTGATGTATTTTCCATAATTGTTTATTTCCCAAGTACTTTCAGCCCGAATTTGGGCAATCATCAGGGGAGGATCTATTACAAAAGTGATGTAACTTTTGTATGTACATTACTTCTTTGTAAGAAGAGCGTCTGTGCCGCTGCAGTGTATAGCGTTTACTTTTAAAATTGTTCTATAAATAGTGTCAGTATCTTAAGACATTTAAGTACATAAGCACTATTTTGAAAATTAAATCTGCTAAGTTTGAGTTGCATCTTCCTTCGAGAATCTGAAGTTTTTGTTTAATCCTCCTTTTGTAACATAGGACGAACGTGTTATGCTTTAAAGAAAGAAGTCCGCAGAAAAAGAAATACTCAAACACGAAAGTAAGGGAAGAAAATATTGCAGTCGTTTATTATTGACTTACGGCTATGATCGTTGCAACTCGAAAAGCTCACTTTAGTTACGTTCTTCTCCCTTCCTCTTTGTGGTGTCGGTGGTGTGGGTGAGAGCAGGCTGTTGACATAAGCCTGACAGATAGGACGTAGCAGACTGCGGTAGAACGGGTCGGGGCCTCGGAACCTTTAACGCTCCCGTTTTGACAACTGCCTTCATCTCTGCCAAAATCTCCTGACTTCTTTTCTTATGTAGAGATTTTAGGGAACAAATCAAAGATCCCCGAATGTTCGATGTCACCAGTGAAACTGTCGTGAAACACGTGATAATTCATCTGTGATTATTTTAAAATCACGTCTAACTTTGCAGGTCATTCTGCCCGCACGCGCTAGTGTCGTGACACCTTCACTGATTGACTACAGCGCCCGTCTGTAATATTACACCTTGATGATGGCCCAAAGTCGGGTAGAAAGTACTTGGAAAATAAACAATTATGGAAGATACATCAATCAATTCCTGCCGAATATTATAAAATCAATACGGCAATATGAAAGAATCTACAAGAAAATCTAGAGACCAAAAATATCTATTATATTCAACTAAATTTGTATTAAGGAAGAAATGCTGCCTCTCTCTCTCTCTCCCTCTCTCTCTCTCTCTCTATATATATATATATATATATATATATATTAGTTTTTATATTTTTATAATTTGAGGAAGAAAATTATATATATATATATATATATATATATATGTTATTTTTATCATCAAGTCGTCCTGATTGAACAGAATCCCTTGGCTCTTTTTCACCCTTTGTGATAATCATTCATTGCTCTTGGGCAGGTTCTCTAGACAGCATCTATGGTCTGCATAGAACTGATGAATGTATATCCTTGCTAGTCGGCCATAACTAGAATGCTCATGTGCATAATCTCACAAGAGAACTTCACTTTAAGTTCTTCATCTTCTTTACTAATGGCCCTGATGTCTAGTTTGTATCCCTTGGATGGTTTCTAAAATGGGAGGCAATTGGCTCAAAAGCAGAGGTTTTGTGGGAAGCTGCCTTTTGCATTTGTTCAAAATGGCAAACAGTATTCTCGTGTAGTTCCTCTCTAGCTGTCTTTTTTTTATAAGTGAAAATGAATATCATACGGAAAATTAAATTGACATTTTTGTAATGTGCATTGATAAAAATAAAAACAGACACACAGACACTAACAAACAAATATTTAGGACAGCCTTTATTTTTATACTGGTTTTATTTACAGGTACTTCAAAAAAAAATCTTTTTTTCACTTTTGGATAAAACTTCCCGTAATATCAATTAACTAATTTACAACCCCCGAAGATAGTTAAAAAGAGCAGACATAAAAAAACGGTTGCGTTAAATATAATTTAGAAACTGATGACATATTTGATTTTTAAAATCCAAAGATATTAAATTACATAAAAAATACTTTTTTTTTAAATCTAGAATCTTTTAAAACCACAACACTATCAAACGGAGACTGTTTTTTTTTTTTTCAATTTGTCTCCATATTCATTTAGATTGGCGCTAAAAAATTGCAAAATCCCTTATTCAAAATAATGAGATTTAATCGTTTTTATATATTTATAAAGAGAAAGAGAGAGAAAGAAAAAGAGATAGAGTGAAACATTGTCGAATTTAGCAAACAGAGATAAAGAGAAGAAAGGTAACACTGATAAAAATGGATATATTAAGTATGGAATGTTTTTTTTATTGGTAGATATGAACTAAATATTATAAATACTGACATATATAGATAGATAAATATACTGATGTGACACGGATTTTTTGGGAAATAAATTTTGGAATGATAATTACATCATACAAATTTGAAACTAAACGCTACCGACGGAAATAGAATGTTTTAAAACTTACTCACTTTTTTGTTTCGTTTCATTTAATAACTTACGCGTCCTGATTATTATAAACAGAAACATTTACCTTTATCAGATATTTCTAAAAATAAAATCATCCTCTAATAACATTGTGTTCATTCAACCCTCTACATTTTCATTACGTTGAATATATTTCTAGTTTTCCCTATATATATATATATATATATATATATATTTCATTGAATATAATAGACATGTTTGTCTACATATTTTATGTTGATCCTTTCGTATGGCCGTATTGATCTTATAATATTATAATATAATTCTCGCCGAATATTATAAGATCAATACGGCAATACGAAAGGATTAACAAAAATATATGTAGACAAGATATGTCTATTATGTTCGATGAAATATGTATGAATGAAAAAATGTTGCCAATATATATATATATATATATATATATATGTGTGTGTGTGTGTGTGTGTGTGTGTGTGTGTGTGTGTGTGTGTGTGTGTGTGTGTGTGTGTGTGTGTGTGTGTGTGTGTGAAAAATTCAAGAGACCATCATTAGACTATTAAAAATTTATTTCAGATGGCGACTCAGTGAGAGAAACCAGCCTTTTCAGATACCCATCACACAATGAAGAGAACACTTTTTAATGTTTTTATTTTTTCCATGGACTGTTACTCGTTGAAAAAAAGGGAACAAAAAGACATGGGCTAGAAGTTAGTACCAAAACAGATATGATACTATTGACAGGTATTATGTATCTAAAAATTAGTTTGAAAAAGCTGGTTACTCTTATTGGGTTGCCAGCTGAAAAAGAATTATCATAGCCATTTGACGGTTTGTCGAGTTTTTTTCAATCATATGGAAATTTACTCAATAAGAAATTTATATATTAACTATCATACTTGAGAACTGGAGATTTATTAGAATCCTCATAGATTCTCAAATAGAATTATTCCCAACTCATCTTCTTTAGATATATATATATATATATGTGTGTGTGTGTGTGTGTGTGTGTGTGTGTGTGTGTGTGTGTGTGTGTGTGTTTGTCTTTAGAGAGAGAGACAGACAGACAGACAGACAGACATCACATATGAGATATTGAACTCTGTGGACATTATTCATATACTTTTCTTGTTTCAGTTTTTATTCTATATATATATGTATATATATATATATATATATATATATATATCTTTTGATGGTCTCACTTTGATATGAACTCCATTTCTGTTTATCCATTTAAAATTTGCTCGAAGAACACACTGGATATATATATATATATATATATATATATATATATATATATATATATATATATATATATTGGCAGAAGTAGATGCACTATTTGTTCGGTATGACTGATGTTGATGTCCAAATGATAATGATTATTCGTTTCCCTATTCCGAAATTATTCTTGCAAAGACAAAACGAATAAAGAGAGAAATGAGCGAAAGAGGAAATATCGGATCGATTTACACGTGGTAGGAGAGGTATGGAATATTATTAATGGATGGATGTACGATTGATACATGTAATCTCATCAGTTACACTGTCGATCCGCTAATGTATGTGTCCATCCAATTGAGAATCTACCTTTACTACCAAGTCTCTCAAGTAATATCTGCATTTGTCTTTCACACTCTTATGTAGAGGGTTGAATGAACACAATGTTATGTATTAAACACATACACACATGCACACAAATACATATATATTTATATATATATATATATATATATATATATATATATATTTATATATGCAAATTTCATTAAACATAATAGACATTTTATGTCTACATATTTTCTTTTGGATCCGTTCGAATTCCCGTATTACTTTTATTGTATTCTGGGGGAATTGATTTATGTATTGTCCATAGTTGCATGTATCCCTAGTACATAGCTCAGCATTTAAAAAAACATTCATGCCCAACGGCACAGCTACGGAAAATTCTCACCGACAACACAACAATATTAGAACATCAAAATAATAAACAAAAACTTCAGATTCTCGAAGCATTACATATCAGAAACCTGCAGCCAACACTTAATAGAATTAATTTTCAAACCAGTGCTAATGTACTTAAATGTCTTTAGCTACTGGCACTAAATATAGAATCACATTCAAAAACAAACGCCAAAACCTTCAACGGCAAAGACGCCCTTACACAGTTGTAATATGCTAAAACAAAAGTTACATCACTTTTGTAGTAGATCCTCCCCTGATGATGGCCCAAAGTCGGGCAGAAAGTACTAGGGATACATGCAACTATGGACAATACATAAATCAATCCCCCCAGAATACAATAAAAGTAATACGGGAATTCGAACGGATCCAAAAGAAAATATGTAGACATAAAATGTCTATTATGTTTAATGAAATTTGCATTAACGAAGAAATGCTGCCTAAATATACATATTTATATATATATATATATATATATGTGTGTGTGTGTGTGTGTGTGTGTGTGTGTGTGTGTGTGTGTGTGTGTGTGTGTGTGTGTGTGTTTACTTAATCCCTCCGCACCGGCAGTTTTTTAAACGAAATTAAATAGGTTTGAATTCAGTGTTTTCCTTCTCCTAGACTAGTCGCTATACCAAGATTAAAAAGCCCAGTCTTCCCACATATTTTCCAATCAGAAGAATTGTTAGATTATTACATTTCCCAAAAGTTGTAGCGTAACAGGAAATACAAACAACTCCGTCCAGGTTTTGAACTCGGAAAAGCGAGATATAGATAGATTGATAGAAACGAAAAGGCGAAGATAGATTGATAAATAGATAGATAGTGAAAGAGTGAGAGAGTGAGAGAGTGAAAGTGTGAGAGAGTGAAAGAGTGAGAGAGTGAGAGAGTGAGAAAAAAAAGTGGAAAAAAGAAAGACTAGATTAACACTTTGAGAAATCCGTTATAATGGGACAAATTAAAAAAAGGAGGAATACTCAAGAAAGCATTAATAATTGTCAATATTTCAGCTCAAAAATTTAAGGGGAGGAAAAGCAATAACACCGATATATATAGATATCATCTCTTCATTTTCTTTATTACGAAAGTTGCGAAATTAGTTGTGCGAAGAGAGAGTCAGGTTAGACAGGCAACCGCTAAAATTTACACTTTTTTTTTTTCTTATACTTATCTATTTGGCCGGATTCTCTGGTCTTCCGTCTGAAACTTCTTCTTCGGGTGGTCTTGGGTTTGTCTTGGTCTCCGTGTCCACTTCTGTTCTTATAAATGGACACGAAGACTTTGTTTCGATTTTCGAAATCTTTATTCAACCAATTTCTTGAGGCAACCGTATGGGTGGATGAATTGCGTATTAGGGTGCCCGGATTCTCTCTAATAACTCTTCCTGACTGACCATCTCTCACAACTGGACCAACCAATCAGAGAACTGCTAAAAAGCCAAAAGGTCAACTCTTCTCTATCATATCACTGGTTATTTTCCATGACTCTTCTTCTAACGAAATACCAGTTAAGTTTTGAATTCATGTATTTTGAATTTTACTCGTACCTTTCATTGCCCAGTCGGCTGGGGCTGTAGAATACACTGAAGAGGGGTAAAAAAAACCCTAACGAGTGTCCTGGATATGACACTAAACAATCAGATGGAGATGTTCCAGCAGTGCTGGAGTTTTGGGGAATGCGGAGTACCCCTTCATCGCCATCGCTCCCAAGTCCACTCTGGCCCTGAGTGGTAGCACCTGATAGGGCCCTATCTATGGGTTAAATAGAACTAACAGCATACTTATGCTAAAATGAATTGAGTAAACCGAATAGCTTGAAATAGAAACGTTTTTGACAATTAAACCGTACTTACACTTAAACTGCGTGCTTATGCTTAACTGAACTATTTCAAATAGAACTGTTTTTCGACATTAAAACTGTATTTACACTTAACTGAATTATTACATATAACTGCTTAAATAGTTTGAAATGGAAATGTTTTTGACAATTAAACTGTGTACTTATGCTAAACTGAACTATTTTCAATAGAACAGATTATTTACATAAAAATGGATTTGGCGTTAAATAACCTACAAAGGTTGATATACCATAAAACCAACCAACCAACCAACCAACCAACCATCTTACCTTTCAAAATTAATAGGCAACCTATTCATTATGTAACAATTGCAAATAGTTTAAGTTAACAAATATGACAACTTTTCAGGTATTCAATGAAAATTATGAATATCTGAACGGTTATATTTTGAGCAACAGCTGAACGTATGACACCGAATCCATTTTTTATGACGATAACCTTTACGTTATCTTTTGATGTAAACAAGTTCAAACGGCACATCACAACAAGATTCTCATTAAAGCAATTGACTTATAAGTTGCTCTGAGAACAACGTCATTTCCAGTTCACTGTGTATTTGATCCCATTGAACATCATTTAAATTCTTGATATATATGGGGCTGTAGAATACACCGACTGCTTCTCTGTATAGGAGTACGACCCCCCCCCCAACGAGTGTCCTGGATATGACACTAAACAATCTGATGGTGAGGTTCCAGCAATGCTGGAGCTCTGGGAAATGCGGATTACCACTTCATTGCCATCGCTCCCAGGTCCAGTCGGGCCCGGAGTGATAGCACCTGATAAGGGTCCTATCTATGGGTTAAATAGAACTAAACGGTGATTGGACTTTACTGTTTTTATACATTTAAAGTGCATATTTATGCTGAACTGAATTGTTTAAAATAGAACTGCTTTGACATTAGAACTGCGTACTTATGATAAACTTGTTTTGACAAAAATAAATATAAATAGATTCGACGTTAAATAACCTACAAAGGTTGATATACCATAAAACCCAACCAACCAACCAACCAACCAAACAACTTGATATCGCGAAAATAACTGTGAAAAGCTAATTTTTCGATTCTTTCTAAATACGTTGACTGATTGATTTTAATGGCATATTGTTACATAGCCATATACACGAATATGGCCATGTGCGAAATGGACATCGACTGTTCATAACGATAGAACATATAAAGAACATCGAAAACGCATAACGACTTCTTGTTCATGTACGAAACCTTTTTATTAACTTTGAGTTAAAGGTTTCAACACAAGGAGGAGAGACACAATCTTCTATGCTGTTTTATTCATTTGGCCCCCATCTCGAGCGGCCCCCATAGGGCGCAAGTTCGCCTCGACTCTGCGAACTCCAAAAGTCGAACCTCCCCGATTGGCGTCTAATTCTCAACTCGTTAACTTTCTTTAAATCTCACACAAACCTCCATGCGCTTCCGGTGCGTGACATCACCCGCACCCTGTCACACCGTTTCGTCTCGGACTATTGTGACATCTGAGTGACATGTCCGCTCTGTTACCACCTGCATCAAGTTTGCACCTAACAAACACATATGCTGAGCCGAAAGGTTCTCAGCCTAACTAAACCCAAAGGCATGAACCGAAATCCCTCGGCTATTATATTACAATATCAATCGAGGTAGGGTTATTTTAGGCCTAGAGACTAGGAAATTGCATTCATTTTAACTTTATATTTAAATGTTTTTTTGCTCGCATTTATATCTCAAGTGTTCATATGAAATAAGAATAATTTGCCACAGTTTTGTGGTTTTAAGTATTCCTATCAAATACAAATAACTTGGCAGTTGTATGGTTTCAAGAATTCCAATCAAATACTAATATATATGTGGTGTCTCTCGAATAATCGTCATTTTTTTTTGCACATATGGTTTCAAGTAACTATTAATAATCTTTAGAAAACCATAATACCTTCAAGTAACAATTCCTAAAACCCAAACATTTTCATTTATATGGCATCAAGTATTCTCGTTGAATTCGAATAATTCTTAAATAGATATATTTGACTGATATATTGGATCCTAATAGGTTCTACTACTCCGGATCAGAGTGGACGAGGGAGTAATGGCAGGGATCGGTACTCCATCTTCATAACTGAAGCTGTTCTTTGTCATAGTCAGTATAATCTATTGGGACGGGTCTTATCTCTCAGCCAGACATACAGTCAGCTTATTTTACACGCTGTCTCGATAGTGGTTCTTAGATTGAAAAAAAAACCTGAGCCGATGTTATTAAGAGACCCCAATGGATTCAGGAGTCATTTTTTACAACTAGCATTTCAAAGTAATTGAAATCAAGATGAAAGAAATACCAAGCTTTGATTTTATTTTATCTTCATTACTTGAGGGAATCAAAACTTTCGTAGTATTTTGTTAACAAGACTCATTTTGGCAACTTTGGGTGCATTTATCAAGGTCATGAAAAGGTCAAATAAGCCTGATACTCTCCCAGTCCTACTTGCTAAATTTGCCTCAATTGCTTTGAACACAACCTCGGAATCCATGATTTTTTACGTACCTACCTGATCGTCAATGGTTTTGCAACCTGTGGGACATTTCTTTAACCATCATGTTAGTGTGATCTACTTCACCATCATCTTTCGCACAACAACTGTTTCTGCTTGCTTCTGCGGCGTTATGGCCCAGTTCGATCTAGAAAAGCTTAAGTTCCCGAGTTTCAATATCCTGCCTGTCTATCTGTGCAGCTTTCAAATCAAACACAGCATAAAGCAATAAACAGCTTGTCAACGCACCATTTACCGAGATACTATTATTCACTGCGGTTATGTTACAAGGCTTGAAACCCTTTACAGGTGATATACGCGTCGCAAATAAGCACATAAAAATAATAGATAAACATTTGACTCACCCTTGTAATAAATAGATTTTCGGAATGGTATTTTTTTAACGCTACTAAGATGTTACTTAAAATGTTTTCCCTTTCCTTCTTACTGTGAAATCCTTTCGACTCTGCTTACTTTCCAATTCTTTATTTATTTAACTTCAGCAATTTTTTTTCATTGTGGAAGAAATAGATATGAATTTATTTTATCACATTTTACCCTGAAGCCAAAACGGTTTTTTTTTGTTGCTTCTGTTGTTATTTTCGATGGCAATTTCCCAAGACATTGCATATTAATATCAACCTCAAAAATTTATTCTGTTTTCCTACACGAATTCTTTTTCTCTTTTACTTTATACGAATATGACTTATTTATTAAAAAAAAAGAAAATCTTTCGCATAAGATTTTTATTTGGGAAGATTTCAAAGTGTTTTGCATACTATAATACGCCATTTTTTCTCAGATTGATACAAATCCTCCCAACACTTTGTGAATAAAATCTCATTATTCCTAAAATTTGAGTCATATTAATCTTTCAAAAAATAATTATAGGATTAAAGGATTTAATTGAAGAATTCATGAGTTTTAAACTAGATGTAGACATCTCCACAGGAAACGGCAAATCTCGAAAATTACTAATTTTTGAGATTTTTTCACATGCGTCGACAGCAATATCTCGTCAGCTGAAATTGATTAAACATGCACTTAGGAAAGGCATGGGATGCTACCAGCAGTTTATCGGCAATATGGAAATCTAATATCACTAATAAAATAAAACGGAAATTCTATCTTGCTGTAGCCGTGTCAGTACTATTGCATGGCTGGATCTCCTATCATCAAGTCAGGTAGCTACCACGCTCTCTCTCTCTCTCTCTCTCTCTCTCTCTCTCTCTCTCTCTCTCTCTCTCTCTCTTTCTCTCTCTCTCCGGTGAAGTCCTTTGAGAAAAAGCTAGATGTGAACGATACAGTGAATCTAAATGAACAAATCTTGGAAGTAGCAGTCCACAAAAAACAACTGAACTGAAACTTAACTTCCATCCCACAAACCATTCAAGTAAGACGAACAAACCCGGCTGGACACTGCTGAAGAAGAAGTTCCTAAGGGAAGTTCTCCCGTAGGCTCCTCCACAAAGTAACCAACAGTACTGGTCAACTAGCAAATACCTAAATTCATCAATTAAATGTGGACCCTGGATGTCCTCAAGAGAATCTGCCAAGAGCAATGGACGAGAGAGACTGATGACGAGAAGGACACAAAAGGATCTGTGCTACCAGCTACACTTGATGTTGATGATGATTATCCCAAAAAATTTATGGCCTCACTATTCAGTCCTCGAAGAATTTTTCCCGCTTTTTTATTTCTTTGCACAACCTTTCAACTAAATTGTGTATTAAGATTTCTAATTTTTCCCCTATGGTATCAGCGTTATGTGAAATTCAAATAAGCTTTTCCAGAATTTAAACGCGTGCGTATATATATACACGATATATATATATGTGTGTATGTGTATATGTATATATATATGTATATGTGTATATATGTATATATCTATATATATATATTCATATATGTATATATATATATCTATATTCATATATATATATGTATGTATGTCTATATATATGTATATATATATATAAATGTATCAGTATATATATATATATATATATATATATTTGTATATATGTAGATATGTACATGTATATATGTATATATATATAAGAATATATATGTATATATATATACATGTATATATATGTATATATATACATATATATATATATATATATGTATATATATATATACATATGTGTGTGTGTGTGGATAGATATATGTATATATATACGTATATATATATATATATATATATATATTCTTATATACAAAAATGTATATATATATATATATATATATACATACACAGTATGCTTTCCTTTTCGTACGTGACTCAATGACAGATAAACACGTGAGTAAAAACGTCAGTCTTGACCATATTTCGTTCCACCCGTCTCCCAGATGGTCCTATGCCAATGCGTAAACTTAATAGAAGTGCCATGACGAAGGAAATTCGCGAAAATAGGGCGGTGACCCACTTTCCCCCATGAAGAAGGCAATGAAATGTGGAGAGTGTCCAAATACATATTGAATCGATAGTTCTTGTGTTGTTGACGTTGCTTTCAGAAAATGAAAATCTCATTTAGTTTTGTTTGGACACCAAAGAGCTGAGTCATTATTCAGTGCTTGAGGATATGGCTAACTTAGTAAAGGCAATTTTATGATTTTTTCGATTTTTCCCCTTTTCAGCGCGCACTTGAATATAATTTCCTTTCATCCAAATCTTCATAGATTACCAGTCTGGTACAGGGACAATATTGTGAGGAGCCCAATGAAGATTGAACTCAGTAGTAATAACCAATACGACAACTGATTTACATAAATCTTCATCTCTTCTAACCCTTGCAAAATTGCCTAGTCGGCTGAGGTTATAGAATATACTGACTGCTACTCTGCAGAAGGGTAAGACCCCCACCCAACGAGTGTCCTGTATATGACACTAAAAAATCTGATGGTGAGGTTCCAGTGATGCAGGGGCTTTGGGGAATACGGAACACCCCTTCATTTCCATTACTCCCAGTTCCACTATGATCTGGAATGGTTATACCTAATAGGGCCATATCTATGGATCAAATAAAACTAAACTGCATACTCATGCTAAACTAAATTGTTTGAATAAGAACTTTCTGACTAAACTGAGTAGCTTGAAATAGAAATGTTTTTGAAAATTAAACCGTGTACTTAAATTTAAACTGCTAAATTGAATTATTTAAAATGAAACTCTTTTTGTGATTGAAACTGTTCTTACACTAAACTGAATTGTTAAATATAGAACTGTTTTGACATTTTACTGCGCGTAAACAAAATCTATACTTAAACTAAAAGAATTAAAATTGTTTGAATAAACTGAATAGCTTGAAATAGAAAGGTTTTTGACAATCAAACTGTGTACTCATGCTAAACTGAATTGTTTGAAATAGAACTGTTTATTTGTATAAAAATAGATTTAGCGTTAAATAACCTATAAAGGTTGATATGACATAAAACCCAACCACCAACCAACCAACCCTCCAACCCTGGCGAAAATCTGGAATTAGCCCTCTCAGTGGATGTACACTATTTTTTTTATTTAGCAGTAAATAAACTAAGAACAGATGAGACACCAAAGAGCTTTATTCAATAGCTTTATATTATGGCAGCATAAGATATTTCTATAATAAACTAGATTACGTTTTTTTAATTAATGGTAAAACTTTTCCATGCCACACGTGAGAAAATATCATCGTTTGCAGAAGTGAACGTTAGATACTATATGTTGGTTAAGTTTCGTTTGATTTCTTTATTTAAAGGCATATCAACATTCATGGGTTATTTAATGCCAAAGCCAGTCTTGTAGGAGAAAAGTAGAGGTACAATTTAACCCATCGTTGGTGGGGAAAAGGGGGTTTTATGCCTTTCTCTAGGTTATTAGTCTAAAAGTGACTTGAGTTTGAACTCGTTTACTACCATTTATATATATATATACATATATACAAGAATGCTACGAGCCATATTTAACAAATTCTGGAAGCAACATCCCACAAAACAGAAGTTATATGGTCACCTACTTCCCATCTCAAAAACCATTCAAATCAGACGAACAAGACATGCAGGATACTGCAAGAGAAATAAGAGCGAGCTCATAAGCGGCGTCCTCCTGTGGACTCCTTCATACGGACGAGCATGTTTTGGGCGTCCGTTAAGAACCTCTCTACAACAGCTCTGTACTGACATAGGATGTTGTCTAGAGGACTTGCCAAATGCAATGGATGATAGAGACGAATGGAGAGGGTGTCGTCAGGGACAGCCATGATCACGGCACGACATGATATATATAACGTCCTAAATTCAACAAAATTAATAATGAAACCAGTGCTAATGTATTTAATGTCTTTAGCTACTGTTGCCATATATAGAATTTAAAAATAAATTACACCAGTATAAATAAAACGCTGTATTGTACTTTTGCAATATACGCACACCGAGAGGAGCACGAAAGTACTTTGAAACGAGTTAAATACGGAAATTTTGTTTGCTAATTCCAGCCAGATATCAAAACAACTATACGGTGATTTAAAAGAATCGAAACATTAATATGCAGGCAAACGTCGTCTGTAATATTTCCCCAGATATTCCTCAAAGAGAAAATCCTGTCAAAATACATACAAATATATACTAAAATGAATTGGTCTCTATATATTCTCAAATTTGGTATTTAGCTTCGTAATATTACTATTATTTGGTATATATATATGTGTGCTATACATGTATCAATCTTTTAAGTCCTCTTCAGGCGATTTAACCGGTAAGTTCCAGCTGTTTTCACTAACAGTAAAGATCCTTTTGGCAGGTTATTTATTTTCATTCTAGGTTTTTCTCTCAGTGAATGTCCGATTAAAGTTAAGTCGTTGGCGAAGACCTCTATACGATGTATATGTTTTGGTGTATGCTTTCTTTGTGTGTGTTTGTATGGGGAAACTCGTACGCATGTACACTCTCGTACACATACACAAACACACTCACGTTTTTGAAAATATTTTCAAAAATTTTGAATGAACCTAGTCCTTCCTTATTCTCTCTCTTCCTTTTACATTTACTCTCTCTCTCTCTCTTTATCTATCTATCTATCTATCCTTCTCACTCTTTCTATATAAGTATATGCCTGTGTATGTTTCCTCTGTGTGTGTGCTTACACGTATATTTGTATGTACACTTACGTATGTATACATATATATATTTACAAGGGCATTAGGATAATCTAATGCGTGTGAGAATGTATTTGACCATATATATAGATGTATTTTTTATGTATTCGGTTCGTGTATGTGTTTCTGTGTATATGTGTGTGCGTGATTCGGCTCTCTTTAATAGCGCTTTTAGTCTATCAATGAAGTTTGTTTCTTTAGCTCGGAATAATGAGTACCTATCAGTCTGGTATATTGGCATTATTTTTAATTCTTCCTTGCTTCATTCATAAAGGTGTTTTGATACATAATGCTGCTTCTATATAAATAGACTCTATTGTTCAGAGCTTGATTACAACCTATGAATATCTCGTAGTAATTTAAGCATTTGATTCCGAATAGTGGGCTTTAAGTTTTTTAGTTGTCGTTTGTTTTTAATGATTTTTTTTTTAATCCTTTCAATGGAAACATTATTTTTAAGTTGATCTAGACTCTTTGATATTTCTGGGGATAGCTCTGGATTGATTTTGTTTTCGTTTTTTTGTGGGGTAGTATTGTATCTTTAGACATACGCTAAGGGTTGGTAGCTGAATATATTTGCTGCTTTTTTATTGAGGGGTTCGTAGTTGTTTTAATTGTATTCTTTTCGCTAATTCGAACCCTTTATCAATTAGTGTTGCATGATATTCTCTATGCAGAAGGCGTACATATAATTCGTCTTGGTGGCTTTATCAAAGGTTTTTATTAATGACTAGGGTGCATATCCTATGTGTTACGGTTTAACTGATGAATTTTACGGGCCCATTGGCTCGGGATACCGGGGTTCAATACCTGGTCGAATCATACCAAAGACTCAAAAAATGGTAATGATGCCTCTTTGCTTAACATTCAACATCATAAGGTACGTATAAAGAGTTAAGTGGAGCAATCCTGGTAAAGGAGTAGCACCCTCCCCTACTCCTCGGTTTAGTGGCTAATAAAAAAGGAGTCTTAGGGTCACTCTCGACAACGCTTACTAACTTTATTATATATATATATATATATATACGTGTGTGTGTGTGTGTGTGTGTGTGTGTTCATACATACGTGTACATACATATATACGCGTGTGCACAACCACTCATACAAGACGAATACATATATATAGACAAAAAACAGTCTCGGAATAAAAAGAAAGGAAAGGAAAAAAATCCACTTGATAGTCTTGAAAATATATGTGTATACGAGCCTATGTATATATGAGTGTACACACATGTATACACGTGTGCACACACGCACGTTGGGAATATGTACTTATATATACAGACGAAAAACAATAAAACAAAACAATTGGAGGCTCAGATGGCTTGGGTTGTAGAAAACACCGACAGCTTCTCTGGAGAGGATAAAAAAATTACCAAAATGTGCCAGGAAAATTTTGGTGAAGTTGGAGTACCTCATCAGTGCTATTAGTTTCCGATCCGCTCTGACCCAGACTGAAAATCTGGGTCAGAGCTAAGGTCCCATCAATAGACCAAAAAGGTCTAAGTTAAGGTCCCATCAATAGACCAAAAGGTCTAAGTTAAGGTCCCATCAATAGACCAAAAAGGTCTAAGTTAAGGTCCCATCAATAGACCAAAAGGTCTAAGTTAAGGTCCCATCAATAGACCAAAAAGGTCTAAGTTAAGGTCCCATCAATAGACCAAAAAGGTCTAAGTTAAGGTCCCATCAATAGACCAAAGAGAACTATTTAACCATTTAACTGTCGTGAAACAAATGACTGATTTTAAACTAAATTGTTTGTGTAACTTAACGATGGTTGAAACTAATTAACTATATGCAAATAAAACTATTGGTGCAAGATAGCAATTCTTAAAGCCATTTAAGCCTGTACAAACAAATGATTAGTACTCGATAGAATTGTTCCTTTTAAACATAGATATTTGAAACCATTTAACTGGGCATAGATTAAATTATTGATATTACATCGCGATACTTGGACCCATTTAAATGTGTTCAAATGAATGAATTGTATTGAATAAAATTATTAGAGTTAAATTGCAATACTTGAAAAATAATTTAACTGTGTGCAAATAAAACTATTACTGTGAGCAATATTTGAAACCACTTAACTGTGTGAAAACAAATTAATTACACTAACTAGAATTATTACAGTTGGATCGTAATATTTCAAATTATTTGACTGTGTGCAAACAATAGCAGTGATTATGTACAAATGAATTAGCACTTACTCATTAAAAATAAGATTTCCGACAAACTTACGAATTACATATCTGTTGTGGTCTTCAGATAAGACCAATGGAAGAACAACTCAAACAACGGGTGATTAGTAAACGTTATTGTGTTAGCAGAAAAAGGAAGTCTTACAAAGGAAGTACTAGCCGTGCTCGGCTTGCCGTCCGTCTGTCAAATGTCTCGCAAGGAACGAGAAGTTGTCTCTTTTATTCCTATGTTATTACATAGAAGGCACAAGGCCTGGAAGGTTTTGGGGAGGAGAAGGAAGCGGTCATACTGTTCTTTATGTTCTAAGGGGAACTAGCTAGCTACATTCGCCGACCCATTCAACAATAAAATATATAACCATTCATCCATCGCCATATGCGCAGCAATCACCAAAATGCAACATTTGCTCTATGGAGAAGTTGTCTCTCCCGAGCGAGCTAAGCTCGGAGAATATGTTTAGGTTGGACGAGTCCATCTTTGGGGTATGGTAGGATATATTCCCATTACAATGTGTATAACTATTTACATGTATACATACAAAAGACTGATTTTAAATTAAATTGTCACTGTTACAAATCAATGCTTGAAAACTTTTTCGTATATGCAAACAAATGTGCTTTAGTGCGTTTAAAAATATAATATACAAACTATTCGTTTACAAATCATATATATTTAATGCATATGTATAAATAGGATTTGGAATTAAATAACCTACTCGGGTTGATATACCATAAACCCTTTTCCACCTAACCCAACCCATAGACCTGACGTCCAAGAGGACATTAACAGACACAAAACTGTAAATTACCAAATTTAAAACAAACTATCAAAACGATATAAATATTAAAGAAAACACCCGGAACATATAATTGTAATATAATGGCCGAGGGATTTCGTTTTATATATCTTGCCTTTGGGTATAGTTAGGCTGAGAACCTTTCGGCTCAGTGCATGAGTTAGTTAGGTGCAACATGGGCGCAGGTGTTCACGCGCGCGAGGAGCGGGCGTGTCATTCAGAGATGTCACAATAAAAATCCCAGATATAGCATGTGACCAGGGATCTGAGTGACGTCACGCACCGGAAGTGTGGGCTGAGATTTGCGAAAAGTCAGTTAGTTGAGATTGAGACCTGGGCGAGGCGAGATGAATTTGTGCGCTACAGGCGCCGCACGTATTGTGGGGGTGGAGATAGAAAAGTCAACATAGAAAGATGGTATCTCTCTCCTTATGTCGAAAAACCTTTAAACTCAATGGTAATATAAAGTTTCGTACCTGAACTAAGTGTTATATAGTCATCTACTGATCCATGGAGAATATACATATATATACTGGATACATACCGACGCAATGATAACAGACGCATGATAAACGACAGATGCACGAATAAACGACGCATGATAAAGACGCAGGAAGACTTCTTTACAATATTTTTACCTCTCACTTTATTGCAAGGGTTCGAAAGGGTTGTTCAAGGGTTTGGATGTGAGAGGGTGCTGGAGACCGAACATAAACTTCATATTTTGACCCCACTGTTATGACCGTCACGTTGTGTCTTTCTTGTTCTCCTGATGTTGGGGTCAACTCCACCGGGGCTTTCCGAGGGCCCCCTCGGTCGGGTGTGGCTTTCCCTACCACATCTGGTCTCTAGGTGTCTGGAATTCTACTGGCAACTGCTTTGGCACCCAACTCAACTCAATTATATAATAATTCAACGCCCACACGATCGCCCACTGGATCTTTGAAATCGAATGTTTAATCGTCATCAAGCGGAAATAACTGTCATGCAGTTCAGAGGTTACTCTCTTCCGGTGCATCACTGTAGTGGCACAATGGGACCTTCACCTTGTCCCATATCATAAGCCTTAATCCTCCCACGCGATCTCTTTCGATTACTGGCCATTGGAATGTGTCACTTCCTTCCGGTGTATCACCTTGGAATAATATTTTAGGGCCGGGTCGAAGGTCAAAATATAACATAAGAAGTCGTGAGTGCTTTTTTGTGATTCGGGATTCCTATGTTATATATGAACATTCTATGAACATTACATGTCCGTATCGTGGGTATGTAGCATTCATGAACTAACAGTTAAATCGTCTGAAGGGGACGCAAAATTCAAAAATAAGAGTAGTGGTCAAATATATTAAATAATGATGATGATTGTTGTGGTCTTCAGATAAGACCGGTGGAAGAACAACTCAAAAAACGGGTGATTGGTAAACGTTATTGTATTAGCAGAAAAAGAAAGTCATACAAAGGGAGTACTAGCTGTGCTTAGCTTGCAGTCCGTCTGTCAAATTTCTCCGAAGGAACGAGAAGTTGTGTCCCCCGAGTGAGCTAAGCTCGGAGAATATATTTAGGTTGGACGAGTCCATCTCTGGGGTATGGTAGGATATGTCCCCATAACAATGATAATGTAGGTTATTTGGTGATAGAGCCGAAACGATCAATGACATTATAAGAGAATGCAGCAAATTAGCACAAAAAGAGTGTAATACTTGATACGATTGGGTGAAAAAAGGGGAATTGTGTAAGTAATACAAATTTGACCATGCAAACAAATGACATCCGCACTCCTCAGGATCTCTCCCGGAGAAAGAGACGCACAAAAAAATTTGGTATTTTGAGATACAAATTTATCCCCTAATCTTGGTCAAACGACCAAACCTTGTGTTAGACAACAAAAACAATGGTGAATAGTGGACATTGCGTCCCTGCAGACCACAGAGTAAAATTAAAAGAAAGCGAAAAGAGAGATAAATAGAAGACCTTGCAAGAGAACTAAAAAATATGGAACATGAAGGTGATAGAGATACCAATTGTAATTAGAGCGATCCCCAAATGATTGGTAGAAGACTTAGAAATAAAAAGACTAGTGGAGACCATCCAAACTACAGCAGTGTTAAGATCGGCCAGAATACTGATTCTAGAGTCTTGAGGAGATTTGCTCTCATTTAATCTTCAGAGGAAAACCATCGGTTAACGATGGCGTGAAAAACTCCCAAAGGAGTGATAAAATGATCAAAGCTAAATACCAGATTTTATATCAGTTGCTATTAAATTATTTATCTTAAAATACATACTCTCCTCAACAATCTTTTTACACAAACACACTCATATAAGTTAGGAAAGCGGATATGATGAACGCATAGGCTTGTCACTAACTGTTACCGAAGAATCATGACTCAATGTGTTCTTTATTTGTTTAATGGTATATCAATCTTCATGGGTTATCTAAAGCAAAAGCCATCTTTCTAGAAGAACAGTCGTGGTACAATTTAATGATTTGGTTTCTTTGTTTAATGGCTTATCAACTCTTTTTAGGTTATTTAATGCCAAAGCCATTCTCATAGAAGAACAGTAGTGGTACTATTTAACCCATAGCTGGGAGGATAAGGGGGTTCATACCTTTCCCCAGGGTATTCGTCCGAAACTGAATGTAAAAACACGACTGGAGTTCGAACTCGCATACGACGATTCCTCAGTCCAACGATGTAACCACTACACCACGAGAACACTTCGACTGTATGTTTACGCTATCATAAATTAGATATTGGCTCGATCAAGGATATTTTGTTCCTTTTATTTATAAATAGAGCAAACTAAATATATATATATATACAATTTATTCAACTCCGCACGAGGTCAAAATGTGACATGAGGTCAATTTAATGTGATGTGGTCTGCAGGAAGAAGCTTCTTATAGAAGGTAGTTTGAATAACTACTCAGTATCGTTGGCATCCCCCTATTTCAGCCTTTCATAGCTATCTATTTCAGCCTTTCATAGCTCTCTATTTCAGCCTTTCATATCAATCTTTTGATAAAAAGGCTCGAATTATGCGAAACCTAGTGAGAATCGTCAACTAGTCCAGTTTATTGACCGTAATATCAGGCAAGACTCCAGCGAAAAAAAGAGTAGTTTTGACATAATTTCACAAGAATGAGTCATCTAGAGTGGATTGAATACTCTAGTTTGTAGTCAGGATAGGACAAGCTGTTAATTTATACATTAGGATGATAGGCTCAAGAAAACTGAGTACATCTAAGAAGTGGCACACGGGCGCAAATACAGGACAACAAAAAATAAGTGATAGATAGATAGATAAGAAAAAAATACATATTGGGAACAAAGTTAGATTTTTAGAGAGACAGAAGATAGATAGATAGATAGATGGAAAATGGAGGAAATGAAACTAATAGTCAAAATTAACAAAGCTGTATTGCTTGTGAGTAAAAATAGATAGATAGATATATAGATATTATTCTTTAAGTTTCTATCATAAGGCAAATATTTAATTGCAAAAACAAAAGTCTACGTTGGGCTGTCATACGAAACTGGTTAATACCTCGACCACCAAGCAGACCAATTACTTTTGGTGTTGCAGATATTACGAGTATGCGAAAATACAGATTCTCAGGGAACAAAATTGCGAGAAAGTATTTCGCCTGAAGTCTAAGTGAAGATTAATTGTCGAGCTGCCTGCTTGCCTTGAAAAGCAGTTTTCCGAAATCCTGGCTTTAACTTGACCACGAACCTTGATCAAATGGACAAATGTGCAACTTCTCCGCCTGTGTGAGCACACGTCCAACTGGTAGAGAGAGAGAGAGAGAGAGTGAGAAAGAGAGTACGATAGATTGAAAAGTTAAAGAAAAACATCGATTAAGCTAAATGAAGGGTTCGATGATATAAAAACTCACTGAACTGTGCCCAACCCACAGAGTCTATCAGAACCACCCACTGTCAGCCATGTCCATACCCAGAGGCCTGGTTATAAATAGTCCTGCTGTAATTAACGCAAGCGTCGTCGATTTGAAGCCGATGAATTTCTTTTGATGTCTACTCTCCTAACTTTCAAATAATGTCCCCAGGGAACATTTGTCGACAACACTGAGTGATCGCCATATTTTTATAGAGCTTCCCTGTAATCTCTTGGGGCGTAGCCTCTATCAGCAACCCACCATTAAAAAATTGTCATTTCTTAATCATTGATAATAACCTAAAGGAGAAAAATGTTGAAATAAAAGTTGCTAGGATAGTATTAGCATCTGTAATAGGTTTTTGTACTGGAATTTTTCTTAATAAAGAATTGGAGTTAGGTATTGGTAGAACAATGCAAATAATATTTATCTTAATATTTATAAAGATGTATTTAAGCTCTGTTTCCTTAAGCTGTTTACAGTATCTTCAATAACTAAAAGATCACGAAAGTACTGAGCAAGTTAGTCACTGATTCGATTCAGTTATCAAGCAGGAACCCGTGTCAAAAACAGCTTTTTATTTACTATGCGTTTTACTATTTTCTATAGTCTGGTACAAAGGCCTCTGTTTGCTTAGTATCTTCAAATACTAAGAGCTTCAGTTCAGTCGTCTAGGAGCCCAGTCGGCTGGGGCTGTAGAATATACCGACTGCATCTCTGCAGATCGGTAAGACTTCCGCGACGAGCATACTGGATATGTACTAAATATGGTGAGGTCCAGTAATGCTGGAACTTTGGGGAATATGGAGTACACCGTTATTGTCATTGCTCCCAGGTCCACTCTGCCCTGAGTGGTAGCACCTGGTAGGGTCCTATCTATGGGTCAAATAAAACTAATCTGTATACTTATACTAAACTGAATTGTTTGAAATAGGACTGTTTTGACATTTACCTGTCTATAAACAAAACTATACTTATACTAAATTGAATGGTTAAAAACTTTTATAAAAATGACTTAATTCTGCGTTAACACTGTAAAACAAACCAAGCAACCAACCAACCGATCAGTCAAGCGTCTAGGAAACGCATTTTAAGCATGATTTTTAATTTTCTACGATTTATTAAATCCCATACACAGGCGTAGATTTTCTTACTGTTCATGATGTTATAGACTTGTTACTTATCTAAGTAATGAGCCAGCACAGCTATTTGGCTTTGTGGAATACACTGACAACTTCTCTCCAGAGCAGTATGACCCCTATTAACGAATGTCCTGGATATTTCCATAAACTACTTGATAACGAGGTTCTAGTCCTTGAGCTTTGGGGAAAGTGGAGTAGCCATTCTTTACACTTACTTCCAGTTCCTCACTGACTCGTAGAGAACACGACTTCCTGATTTGAGGCTTAGGCAACATTATTATCCGTAGATTTCTCAAAAGCATTTAATTCCAAACACAGAGGAAAGATGGAGCAACTACTACTAGCATATTGTCTCGCCAAAGAAACTGTTACAAAGACTTGAAAACAATGGTCTGCTTAAGCTGAGGTCGACTCCGTCTGCTTCAACATTGTCGCTGGACACAGGAAAGTTGATCAATTAGCACCAGATTTGATTAACTCTGCCTATAGATGTAATAAAAGAAAATGGCTTCACTCTAAAAAAGACAAAAAGCAGAAGATATCTTGTAGAAACTATGACGGATTCAGACTACGCAGATGATCTCGCTCTTCATATAATTACACCACTCCAAGCCGTATCCTCCTTGCATCGCCTAGAGAAATCATCTGAAGGCATTGGCCTCTACGTGAATGCAAATAAAACAGTGTTCCTGTGTTTTAAACTAGAAAGAGGCATCTCCATTCAAAGTGGAAATCTTCTAAAATTAGTTGACTAGTTCACATACCTCAGCAGCAACATCTCATCTACTGAAAGTGATGTTAGCATATACCTAGCAAAGATTGTCAAGGATATTGACAAGTTATCGATCTGATCTATAAATGTATAAAACGGAATTTCTTCCATGCTGTAGCAGTGTCAGTACTAAGAGGTGGATACACCACCCGGATGCTAACAACACACTCAGAGAAAAGGTAGATGTGAACTACATAACAAAGCTATGTGCTGTTTTGAACAAATCCAAGATGCAACACTTTGCAAAAGAGCAGCTGTACGGCCACTTACTCCTATCTCACAAACCATCCATGTTAGACGAACAAGACTAATGGAGAAGCAAGAACGAACTCATAAGCAAGGTTCTCAGATGGACTCCCGCACATAGATATGCCTGTGTTGACCGGCCAGCAAGGACTTACATACATGAGCTCTGCGCAGACATTGAATGTATTTTGAAGGACCTGAGAGTAGCGATGGACGATGGGGTTGGATAAAGAGAGAAAGAGAGAGTCAGAGAAATAAACGCTATCAGCGAGACTTGATCATATTAACCCAACACTCCTGCAACGAGCAGGATGTAACCCATGGTCTATTTTTAAACAAAGTACAGTGGGTTTAAATTCAGAGTGTTCTTTCTCCCAGATTAGTTGCCTCAACAAGGCTGAATAATCCTTTATGTCTTCCTAGGGAGTATTGATGAATTCATATCTTTTCCCAAGGTCATTAGGGCAGAGTAAAATGCATAGATCCTCGTTCAGGATTTAACTCAGGTCGTCCGATTCCATTTCTTTCGACGATAACACGCTGCCTGTACTTGAAGTTTTTGTATCCTCTAAATCAGAGCATTATATGTAAATTGTTATAATATTAATCTTGCTGAGACGTTCCGTTTTTCTAATAGCACAGTTGTATCCATAGAATCATAATACTGACTTTATTATTACAGACTCCTTGATTGATTGATTGATTGATTTTAACAGCATTTCAACCCATCTACCGTTATTTTGTCCCAAGAAGTTAGGGAATCATGAGCTGTACTTAACGAGTCCTGAAGGCAGCATCCCATAAAGCAACAGCTGTACGGACACCTACCACCCATTTCGAAAACAATCCAAACTAGAGAGCAAGACATGCGGGACACTGCTGGAGAAGTAAAGGCGAGCTCATAAGTGATGTACTCCTGTGGACACCCTCACACGGACGAGCAAGAGTAGGGAGACCAGCTTGAATCAATCTACAACAGCTCTGCACCAATTCAGGATTCAGCATGGAGGGACTGCCAAAAGCGGTGCATGACAGGGACGAGTGACGGGAAAAGCTTAGTAAAATCCGTACCAGCGGCACGCCATGATGATAATGATGATAGTTCCTTTATATCTACATTTTATTTGTTTCTTGAGAGTTCATTTTGTTTTTAGCTTACTGTCCAATAAATTAAAATAAAAATTCAAATTTCGGAGAGATCTATATGACACATATATAGGATCTTAACAGGTACTACCACTCTGGGTCAGATTGGACCTGGGAGTAATGACAAATGAGTACTTATATGATATCAGGACTTTGGACTAATGAATAGAGTGTTCGACAAAGGTCCGGGGTTCAATCCTAGGTCGAGTCACACCAAAGACTCAAAAAATGGGACTTGATGCCGCTTTGTTTAACATTCAACATTATAAGGTAAGGATCAGGAGTAAAGTAGAGCAATCCAGAGAATGGAGTAGCGCCCTCTCCTACACCTCGGTGTGGTAGCTATTGAAAAGGGAGCCTTCGGGTCACTTTCGACTAAGGTCGCTAACTTTAGTTTTTTTTTACTTCATATGATATCAAGTATTCGTATCTAATACAAATAAGTTGCACACAGTTGTATTGATTAAAATATCCTTTTCTAATATAAATATTTATATGGTTTCAAGTAATTATTTCTATTTAATGATAATCACTTTGTTTGCTATTACATAGTTTCCAGTAACAAACAATAATCTTCAATTAATAATTATTACTTCAGGCTACTATTCTTAAAACAAATATACAATGATTTGAAGTATTCCTAAAAGAAATAATTTATACTCAATTGTATAGTACCATGTTTTCCTATCAAATACAAATGATCTTTTAAAGTATTTATTTGACGCATAGATATGACCCTAACAGGTATTGCCAATGCAATTCAGTGTACCATAAAGTAATTGCAATGAAAGGGTAATCCACTTACCCTTAACGGAAATCTTTGAAGAAGAACCCGGATCAATGCTAGGGTATGGTTGGACCACTCTAACTCTCTAAGAAAAAAGCTATATGGGAACTATACAAAAATGCTGCTCTGGAAAAACACTTCCGTAATATAGAAAAAAAGCATCTGTACGTCCACTTACCTCCCATCTTACAAACCATTCTAGTAAGAGGAGGATGTCATGATCGCTACTGCTAGGAATTTGCGAATGATCAAGTTTTCTAATGGGGCTCTACACATCGACCAGCAAAAACTTACATTCATCAGCCCTTTGAGGATACTAGATGTCTTCTAAATTACCTACTCAGAGCAACGACCGATAGGGACTGACGGCGAGAGAGATTCAAGAGCATCTGTACTGTCAGCACTTTTAGATAAGGATAAAGATAATGATGATCATCATTAACTTTATGGTGTCAAGATCATTGGTTATGCCAAAACTCTGGTCATAGACGTAGATCTACGTACTTACGTCTAAATTATTTGTCTGTATTCACAGTCTTGTTAGTCGAGAAATCTCCCTCCCCCACCGAAACTAACTCCACGTTGAATGATTGAATCCCGAATAAAATTGGCAGGGGTCATCGTTAGGGGGTTTGAACTCGTGACCTACCAATAATGAACACTGTGTTCTAATCCACTTTAGTGGGGAAATACGAGGCAGCGTGCAGAGTACAATTAGATTGTCAAGAAGTAACAATCGTTGAGAAGAAACAGTGAATTATCGGGGTGAGTTGGGCGTGATAAGTTGGGCATGAGATGTAGAGATCAGTCGAGGGTGGAGTCACAATTCGGGATCGGGGATATAAAGCAAAGAAAGACGACGTAACCTCACTTTCTTCGCGAAGAATTAGCAAAGTCGATCCAGGGCGGTAGAAATGTTTCAAATTGTCCGCAAACTCGTTTGACAGCAGGGCACAAGCAGATATCATCTCGTATGTGTCGAACTGAAATGAGTTCTACACATACCAAAGGCTCAAGTTTGATTTCGTTTATTTTATTTGTTTAACTTTATTTCAACTTTTGTGGGTTATTTAATGCTAAAGCTATCATTGTAGAACAGTTGTGATGTTATTTAGCCCATACCTGGAGTAATAAAAAGTTCATATCTTTTCCGATGTACCATAACCCTGATACGGATATGTGAAACGTACATAGAATGTTCATAACTCATATATAGATAACATAGGAATCTCGAAACACGAAAAACACTTACAACTTCTTAGTTCAGGTACGAAATTTTTTATTACCTTTGAGTTTAAAGGTTCTTCGACATAAGAAGAGAGATACACATTCTTTCTATTCTGGCTTTTCCATCTGCCCCCTCCCCAACCAACGCGTGCAGCACCCGCCAAAAGGCCACTGGCCTAGATTCGGCAAGCAAGCGAAAGCCAACCGTCTTCTCCCGAGGCAGAACTCAACTCAACTAACAGACTTTTTCAAATCTCCCAAAATCCTCCGCGCGCTTCCGGTGCGTGACGTCATTCGCACTCCCTAGCCCCGTTTCCCATCTCGGGTTTCTATTGTGACATCTCTGAGTGACACGTCCGCTCCGCACACGTGCGCAAACACCTACGTCAATGTTGCACCTAAGTAACCTACGCACTAAGCCGAAAGGTTCTCAGCTTAATTAAACCCAAAGGCATAAAACGAAATCCCTCGGCCATTATATTACACCGAGAGTATTAGTCCTAAGATGAACGCAATTACACGAGTGGAGTTTGAACTTGCTTAATTCGAGGCTGCAGTCCAGGATTTTAGTCTTTAAGATAAGACCATTCCATTAACAACTGTTTGGATATTAATTTTGAAGATATCACAGAAATGAGATGATACCTGAAGTTTCAGAGTTTAATGTCTGGTACAAATATAAAATATCAATAAGCTGCTGAGAAAAACAGCACTTCCCTTTTTCAAGACTGTCACAATGCTATAATAATTGAGGATATATATATATATATATATATATATATATATATATATATATATATATATATTGTCATACGAGGTGCATAGGAGAGGTTTCCAGACATTTTTTCGAAAGGGCACTTTTATTGATAGTACATGCATGAAACTCTAGTCCTCTTCGAAGTAATCTCCTCCGGCTGCAATACACCTGTTGTACAGATCCAACAACTCCTGGAATGCCCCATGGAAGTCCTCTTGTGTGAGCGTGTCAATGATCTTCGTCACAGCCTCTTTCCTCTCCTCAATTGTCTCATAATGACAGCCTCTTAGCATAGGGAATAACCAAAAGTCACAGGGACTAACGTCTGGACTATAGGGAGAGTGTGGAACTGTCTTGAGGCCCATCTTGGTCAAATAGTCTGTGACAAGGATGGAATTGTGGACGGGTGCATTGTCCTAGTGGAAATTCCACAAACCCGATTTGAAGAGTGCTGGCCTCTTTCGGCGGAATCTCTTCCTGAACTCCCTTAAAATTCAACATAGTAACCCTAACCCTTTGGCCAATCAACTCTGGTGTACTGACTTCCTTACGCCTCCCACACCTCTCATCATCCCTCTCAGAATCTCTGCCTTCGTTGAATCTCTTATGACACTCAAAAACTGATGCTTGATTCATGCATACGTTTCTGTGGCATTTTTTATTACATTTTATTACATATCGTTCTTCTAAAGTGTCAGATTGCATTTTTGAAATTCACCAGCTGTAACAAACAGGCGTTAGTAGGGTGTATTCCAATTCCTGGTGTAGCTGTTCAATTGAAATTGAAATCATAAAAATTGGTCAGTCAGCTCCTAAGATGTATAGCAATAACATACTGAATTTTCAATATTCTACGATAATTTTCATTGCCCATACGAAAAAAAAGTCTGAAAACTTATCCTATGCACCTCGTATATGTGCCAAGGTATGTGAAATGGTCTATAAGAAAAGCATGGAATGCTATCAATGGATTATCAACAGATTATTGATTATGAAGAAATCTAAACCTTCTGATGAAATAAAAAGGGCATTCTACTAAGCTGGAGATCTGTCAGTCCTCTATTTTATCACAGTACCAACTAAACTTTAACAAAGTGCTCGGGAAAAGGCTTGATTGGAACTAAACAAGGATACTGAATGCCGTTTTGAACTCATCCTGTTCACAGCGTCCCACAAAACAGCAGCTGTACAGCCACTTGCTCCCATCTCATATATCATTCAAGTAAGACGAACAAGACAAATTGGAACTGCTACAGATGATGGCACAAACACATAAGCGGAGTTCTCCTGAGGGTTCCCACACATTAATACCCCGATGATGGCTGATTAGAAAACACCTAAATTCATCAAAATTGTATCACTACGACTTGACGATATATATATATATATATATATATATATATATATATATATATATATATATTGTCATCCACAGACAGTCTGGTTTGTTGTATCACAACTCTTGGTAGACATGCAAGTTGTTAGACATCTTCAAGGCCTTGTGCCATCCATTTTTTGTACTTCTGCAAAAATTGGAAATAAAGCAAATTGCTAGACATGCGAGATGCTTCAAGTTTGGATCGAAACCCGTCTGACTTTACGTCAGTCGGATATCTTACCCCTGAAATAACGTTTTTTACGTATATGTTTATTTACAGATACGCTTATCGGATACCGGGGTTCTCATTTTATGAAATGAGTTTTGACTTTATGTATATCAGGCAGCCAGCAATCTCTCACTCGAATTCTCAAATCACTGGAGTGGGAGCAGCGTAATAGTGAATATCATATTTGATATAATATTTGATTTGAAATTAAGTAACAGTAAATGACAATTATCTTTTGATTATTGTATCGAAGGCGCATGGGATGATTTATTGGATAGTTTGAATATTTTTTTTCATATGAGTCAGATATATAAAACCCTAGTAAGATCTCATATAGAATATTTTACTTAGGCCTAGACCCGAGTGTCGGGACTTGAAAATTAGATTGTAATATTGAGATTTATCAAGAAGAGTGACAAAAATACAATGAAAATGTGAAAAATTACAGTTAAAGGGAACGATCGAAGAAATTAGGATTAACTACTTTACTTGAAGGAAAATTTAGAAATGATCTCATTGAAATTAAACAGCAAATTTACGGTCAAAACAGATTTTTAAAAAATCAATTAGATTTTGGCTAATAGAGGAATATATTTTTGGAACAAATTACTTAATCAGATCAAAGATAATAAAAGTGGAGACAATTGTGAAATTGAATTGGATAATTTCAGAAAAGACAGTTAAAAAAAGAATTTAAGAGGACAATTTAGGGAACTAAAGAAAAAAATAACCAAACAGAATTTCATTTGTATACAGTTTGTTTGTTTGTTTATGTTTTATGGCAGATCAGCCTTTCGAGGTTATTTAATACCAAATTCATTTTTATACAAATAAACAGTACTATTTCAAACAATTCAGTTTTGCATTAGTACACAGTTTTATTGTCAAAACATTTCTATTTCAAACTATTCAGATTAGTCAAACAGTTCTAATTCAAACAATTCAGTTTAGTAAATGGATAGATTTTGTTTACACACAGTTAAATGTCATAACAGTTTAATTTCAAACAATTCAGTTTAGCATAAGTACCAGTTTAAATGTCAAAACAGTTCTATTTCAAGCAATTCAGTTTAGCGTAAGTACAGTTTCAAAGTCAAAAACAGTCCTATATCAAGCAATTCAGCTTAGCACAAGTCTACAGTTTAGTTATATTTGACCCATAGATAGTATTCTATAAAGTGCTACCACTCTAGGTCAGAGTGAACCTGGGAGCGATGGCAATGAAGGGGTGCTGAGCATTCTCAAAGTTCCAACATTACTTGACCCTCCACATCAGATTGTTTAGTGTAATGTGCAGGACATACTTTGGGGACTGAGTATTAATAGTGTATATGTCCAGTGAAAGGATACTTTTTTTCTTGAAGGTTGGATTGATTAGGGAAAATTCTAAACAGCAAAGTTGCCTGAGGAGACATGAAAAAGAACAAATAAATCTATGACAATAATAATATCAGTAAAATGAGCACCGAATAAAATTACCCAACACATAAGTTTGGCAATTTCTTGCTTATCTGGTAAATATTTGCGATAATAATCTGATCAAGAAGTTAACAAACTTATAGTTGTGATCTTATTGTTTTTATTCACTTTACTTTTTAATGAAATTATTGTCATACTGACTTCATTTTTTTTTCTTTTAAACTCAGTTTTATTTGCTAATACTTAGCTTTTAATCTAAGATTTTTGTATTTTAAAGGATGATTATTAGTTTTTCTAATTTTAATGGTATATTTGCTTTCGTGGGTTATTCAATGCCAATCACTTCCCCGCTTCTCTCGCTCTCTCGCTCTCTCTCTCTCTATATATATAAATATATATATGTGTGTGTGTGTGTGTGTTCATCCATACGTCTCCAGCAGTGTTCCGCATGCTTTGTTTGTCATACTTGCATGGTTTGTGAAATAGAAGGTAAGTGGCCGTACAACTGCTGCTGAGCCACATTCTCATATTGACTCCGACTCATGGACACGCCTGTATTGGCTGATTAGCAAAGACGTATATACATCAGCTCTGTGAAGAGAAGATGCAACCAGAGGACATACCAGGAGTAATGGGTGAAAGTAACTGGTAGGGACAGACAGACAGACAGACAGAGTTATTATGTCAGCATGACTTGATATATATATATATATATATATATATATATATATATATATATATATATGGGGCGTATATACGAGGGTCATTTAATAAATACAGAGAATATTGTCTAAAGAGTTTGCAGTAGAAAGCAGTGTATGTAGTTGCGTCTTTTCAAGAAAATCAATTGTCGTAGGTATTTTCATGTCCCAGAAGACTGTCAACATGATTTTCGTCACTTACCGCAGCGCCCTGACCTTTTCTCTTTACCGGAGAGTCAATATGATTCAACTCCATGAACTGAAACATACTTCTAACATATCACATATTCTTTAGTAATTTTTGCATAGTTTACAATCCTTAGTCACCAAAAATATGTTGAAAGACATTTGTGTCATCCTGGAGAATTCTGCTTTATTTGCCGCAGTTTTAAATAGTCTCAAAACAAACATTTCTATGAGATCAAAATAATGAACCAGTTTCAAATAATGCTGAGTTTTCATCTAAGATGTAAAAATGGATTTTTTAAAAATTCTCATGTCTAGTGAATGAATGGCCCGGATATACATATATATATATATATATATATATATATATATATATATATATATGTGTGTGTGCGTGTGTGTGCGTGTGTGTATGTATGCGCGTGTGTGTGTGTGTGTGTGTGTGTGTGTGTGTGTGTGTGTGTGTGTGTGTGTGTGTAAGGTTCTCGATATCTTTTCTATATTAAAATTTGGATAATTATTCAACGCACAATTGAAATATAACGTAACAATAACCAAAAAACAAATATTTTGAGGTTCAATCTATTTAACAGTATATTAATCACTTATGGTTTATTTAATGCTGAAATTTCATTCATTTGTATATATAATTCAACGATGAGATTTTGTACACTCAGTTTCTAATTTGAGGTTTTGACGTCGTCATCTGGTCAGTTAATTCAAATCTTACACCATTGCACTCGTTTCTGGGATCGTTTATAATGACATCACAAACCATATAAGATTACAATACGAGGCTTCATTTTAATCTAACATTTCAAAGATGTGACGGAAAACCAACAAATCCTAAAGTTGCCGTTAGATTCTGCAAAGGTTTTCCATTATGTGCTACTCTCATTCGAGTATCCATTTTTCTGAGTTGCGTCAACTGTGTCGTTTTCAAGGATAAACGTATAAATAAGACAACTGTATGAGAGAGTGACTTGATACAAAACTATCCAGTGTTGCATCTTTTTTTTAACCACTGTGTATAAACGAAAGAAAATAGATATTTACCTCACGGAAGAAGCATTCAGTATCCAAAAACTCTCATTTCACGCAACATCGTCAGCAGTTCTGTATTGTAATCTAACCTCTCGATCTTACACAAACTTCTTCTGACCCATAGAATTACGAGGCTGTCATGAATTCAGTGCAAGCTGCCCAAAAGATTCATCATGGATCTTTGTCGTTAATATTTTCGGTCGGAATTTCAGGCGCCAAATTTTGGATGATCAATGAAAATGTCAGACTTCCAAATTTTGACTCATAGAAATCCTCACGGTGAGCGATTGGGGAACTACAGTGATTGTAATGTCATAAATCAAACGGCATGTTTGTTTTTAATACATGTCAGTTTTTGAATGGCAATTGGCCCTCTATTCGTTTTCGCAAAGGGCTGGACGATGGTTGGTGGGAATAGACAGCAATAAGTAAGATGGAGTTTTTTTTAATAACTTTGCTTCATCTGTTGTATGCCTTTTTGTCTTTTCTTCCAGGTTACTCTCCTTTATTGTCAGTCTTGAAAAAATAGAAAAGAAAATGGTTTTCTGTTTCACAAAAAAAAAATCTGGTTAAGTTTCTTTAACTATTTTAGCAGTTAAGAAATTTTTAATGATTTTGGGTTTAAAACAAAATTTATCTAAATACGTTTTCTGTTAAAACAATTCTTTTAAAATTTCCTTGTGTTTAAGTCGATGTTAATTTATCTTCTTTATCATTAATATTAAACTTTTCAACTTTCCTAAGGGATAAGATGAAATGTCTTAAATCGTCGATAGGGTTTATACAATATTTCTTTTTCCTTCATTTGGATTAAGACAAAATTTCTTAATCCATGTTTGTTGCAAGGACGACATTTCTGATTCCATCTTTGTAGTTAAGACGATATTTCTTTAACCCTTATTTGGGTTGAGACAAAATTTCTTAATCCATCTTTGTTGCAAGGACGACATTTCTGATTCCATCTTTGTAGTTAAGACGATGTTTCTTTAACCCTTATTTGGATTTAGACAAATTTTTTAATCCATCTTTGTTGCAAGGACGACATTTCTGATTCCATCTTTGTAGTTAAGACGATGTTTCTTTAACCCTTATTTGGGTTTAGACAAAATTTCTTAATCCATTTTTGTTGCAAGGACGACATTTCTGATTCCATCTTTGTAGTTAAGACGATGTTTCTTTAACCCTTATTTGGGTTTAGATATAATTTTTTAAAACCTTCTTTGTAGTCAAATGATGTTACTTAAAACTTTTTTTTTTGGCAAAGATTAACTATTTTCAAAACTTCATCGTGGTTAAGACGAGATTTATCAATCCATCTTGGTTGTTAAGATTATGCTACTTTAACTTTTTTATGGTTGAGAAGAAATTTCTTAAACATTGCTTGTGGTTAATACGATGTTATTTAAAATGTCTTTAGAAATAAACGATGTATTTCAAACCTTACTTGTTCTGACTTTTACTTTCACCAGATTATGGTTAAGACGAAATATTTCAAACCTTACTTACCAAATGTTACTTTAACCTTCTTTGTGCTTAAGACGAAATTTACTTAAACTTTTTATTGTCAAGAAAAAAATTTCTCAAACTCTCTTTGCGGAACTTTAATCATATATATGGTTAAACTGAAATTTCTTGAACTTTTTTCATGGTTAAAAGGATATTTCTAGAATCGTCTTTGTGGTGAAGACTAAATTTCTCTAATATTTGTTTATTTATTCTTGAATTATAGAAATTCTTCCTTGTGTTATGATTCTGAATCTAATTTTTCTTCTTAAGTCTATGTATATAATATGTTTCGTTTGTTTGCATACTTTGGGGCTCACCTCTGAACTCCAAGTCTAAAAGGCCAATGTTGATGAAAATTTCTTTCACCACAAGGTCAATTTTAATGTTATTTGTTATCTAGGGATATATTGTAGGCTCTGATGTCAGTTTGAACGTTTTAGCTTAGAATTGATCTGGTTTAATCTAATTAGTCTAATACGATGTTTCAGTTACGTTCTTTATAATAAAGATGAAATTTCTTAAACATTTATAAGTGATAAGGTGAAATTTCTTGATTGGTCTTTGGGGTTGAGATGAATTTTCTTAAATATTCTTTGCCGTTTATACGCTGTTAATCCAACTTTTATTATGATTAAGACGAATTTTTTAAAACATTCTTGGTGGTTAAGGCGATCTTACTCTAGTGTTCATAATGATCACATAGCACTAATACCCTTGGGAAAGGTATGAATCCAATTATTCTCCCACCAGCTATGGGTAAATAGTAGGACAGACTGGGTTCTTCAGCTTTGGTGAGGCAACTAGTCTAGAAGGAAAACTCTGAATTCAAACCAGTTAAACTCCGCTTAAAAATTGACCTTGTGTCATATCCTGCCCGGGCGGAGGGGTTGGAAAATATGATAATGGTCAAGATGAAATTTCTTTTAATATTTTTTATGGTTAAGACAAAATTTCTTAATTCATATTTTTTGCGGGGATGTAGTATCCTCTAAAATGTTTTAGCTTAGAATTTATTAGGTAAATTATAATTAGTCAAGAGAGCAAATAAAATTGGCATCGTCAGTTATCTCTTTATGAAGGACTTTCAACTTTTGGAAAATAATCAGAAACATCCCACTCTCATTGTAGATTCCTAGGCTAAAAGGAAAAACTAATGAAGAGTGTTATGTGAAATCCTTAGACCTCAGAGAGTGTTTTGAAGATTACTGTGTGAAGAGGGACGCGAGAAGGAACAGCAGTTGAGCAACCCCACTTTCTGAGGAGCCTAGAATGTCTTAGCCCAAAAGTTATCAAAAAGATTAAATTCGACTAGAAAGTAAATTGCATCAGCATCGTCATGAAAGCTCGTGAATATTCGCAGGACCACTAAGACTTAAGAGAAAAAATAATAATGACTTGTCCCATTCGTTCAAAAACAAAAATGTGTTTAAGTCTATTATGCTTTATCCTGGCTTCTCCCATTAGTTCTTTATATACATAAATTTTATTTAAGAGCGGTGGTGTAATGGTTATTGTCGTAGGAAATAGACACAGCGACACGAGTTCAAATCATGGACGAGGCTGATTGCATTTCACATAGTACTAATACACTTGGGAAAGGTATGAATCCAATTATTCTCCCTCCAGCTATGGGTAAATAGTAGGACAGACAGGGTTCTTCAGCCTTGGTAAGGCAACGGGTCAAGAAGTAAGTAAAGTAAGTAAAGTTAGCGACCATAGTCGAGGGTGACCCGAAGGCTCCCTTTTCGATAGCTACTACACCAAGGTGTAGGGGAGGGCGCTACTCCATTCCCAGGATTGCTCCACTTTACCCTTGAACCGTACCTTATAATGCTGAGTGTTAAGCAAGGTGGTATCACGTTCCATTTTTAAAGTCTTTGGTATGACTCGACCTGGGATTGAACCCAGGTCTCCCGGGCGATTGGCGAACACTCTAACCGCTGAGCCAATGAAAATTCTAAATTCAAACCTGTTAAGCTCCGCTTAGAAATTGACCTTGTGTCATATCCTGCCCGAGCGGAGGGGTTGGTAAATATGGTTAAGAGCGGTGAAAATCTAGGTCTGGATTGTGTTGGTAAGAATGATTTTACCTTAATATTGCCGGTCTACTCTAAAAATCAGTATTTAACTCAATACTCAGCAACTGTGGTCAAGAAACACGTAACAATCTCAGTCAAAAAAATTATGTGGCGTCAAAATATAAAGTAAAAAGCAGTGTTCTGTTGAGAATCAAATTCACTGCTCAGGTTTATTGCATTGGCTGGTCTAGATTTTAAACCATTACATCATGACGGAGAAAAGGATGGAGAAAAAGCTTGACGGCAATTACTCAAGAATGCTGCAAGCAATATAGAACAAGTCCTGGAGACAGCACCCAACAAAGCAGTATCTGTACGGCCACCTACCACCCATCACAAAAACTATCAAAATTAGACGAACCAGACACGCTGAACACTGCTGGAGAAGTAGGGACGAGCTCATAAGTGATGTAATCCTATTGACCCCTTCACATGGACGAACAAAGGCAAGACGTTCAGCTCGAACCTACATACTGTAGCTCTGTGCCGATACAAGATGTAGCCCTGAGGATCTATGGACGATAGGGAGGTGTGGCGAGAAAGGGTCAGGAATACCCGTGCTGATAGCGCGACATGATGATAATTATGAAATGATGATACAAAGAGGCACATTAAGCCAAAGGTTTATCGTCGAAGGAAATGGTATCAGAGATCAGAGTTCAAGTCTTTGATGAAGCTGATTGTGTTTCACTCCGTGCTCATGAACTTGGGAAGGGCATGAACCCATCTGTTTCTCTCATTTATCAGTAAATACTAAGTCAGGCTGGGCTCTTTGACCTTAAGACATCTAGTCGAGGAAAAAGAAAACTCTGAATCCAACACTTCTATAATACAAAAAAAATAAACTGACCTTAAAAATAAACTAACCTTAGGTCGCATCCTGCTCGTGACGGAGGGGTTCGGTAAATACATATATCATAATAAGATATTCCAGAACCCTTGATATCTATTTGCGTAGATTAATCTTGCGAAAAGCCAAAAGTGAATCAAGAAACGGAAAAAGATTATGTTGCACAAATATTACAAGGTGAAAGCTTGTGCCCTTCTTTGAAATCTTGGGTTTTTTTTCCTTGTTTTGTTTTGTTGTTTTTTACTTCATCATAGACAACTTGTGTTTGTGTATTTTTATGCATGTATTTTTTTGTTTTTTGTTTGTTGTTTTATTTTTGCTATTTTGTTTAGTATTGTGTTTTTTGTTTTTTGCTTTTTTTTTTTGTTTTTTGGCGGGGAGGTCTTTATTTTCATGTATCGGAAAGAAAGAGACAGAGACAGAGAGAAATCAAATTAAAAATGTCTCTCTTTTATGAGTTATGCTAAATACTAAATGTAACGTGAATGTGACACAAGATCACAAATACTGAACACCTACTGAGGATCAAACTCACTACTCAGTAAAATCTGATCTTCAGGTCTAGATTGTTAACCATTACATCATGATGAGTTACTTTAAAAACACTGGTATTCATTTATGCAGATAGGTCCAGCAAAAAGCTGTTATTGAATAAAAAGGGAAAGGAAAAATATATTGCGTCAATATTTCAACGTGTATTTGCCTGCCTAAAAAATCAGCATTTGAATCACTAGCTTTTTGTTTCCTCGACTTCAACAATGGCTACTAATATATTTTTCATCTTTTTTATTGATATTGTGACAATGGAGATAGATAGATTGATATATTGTGTGTGTGTGAGAGAGAGAGAGAGAGAGAGAGAGAGAGAGAGAGAGTGGAGAGACAGGGACTGAGACGGAGAGAGAAATCAAATTTAGAATAACTCTCTTTTAGGTGAAACCAGTGGGCTTTGCTTCTTCATAACAGAATTTTGAATTTTTTTAATTAAAGTTGCTCGCTGTGATGTCTCACTATAAAACATTTGTTTGCAATCTTAAATGATTGCAACAGCCATAACACTTTTCTTCTCATCTTCTCACCACTCTGTCTCTTCTCATTATTTTTTCGCCTCTTCTCGGATTTTCCTATTTCCTATCTTCTCTGTCTTCCTTCGTGAAATTAGGAATACAAGCAAATCTCTGATCGAATAAAGCACAAAACGGGGGGTGGGAAATAGCTGTCACGAACTGTTTTGCCATTACAAAACTTTAGAAAAAAGAAAAGAAAACCAGTAATATTGAGTGTATCTAACTTGACAAATAGTTTTGCTGTAGGACAGCATTATTAGGTAGAGATATTAATTTTTTAGTGCATTCTAGTCATTTTAATGACAAGGAAGAGCACAGCAATGTCATCTCGAAAGCAAATATCTGAGAAGGAAAGCGATAAAAGTTCTAAATAAAAGATGGCGGGGAAAAATTATGTCTATTAGGGAGCGTTTCTTGTTTTAGTTGTTTGGGAATGTTGAACTTCCGGTTTCTGTTTTTCTTTGGGGCCAAATTTGAGTTGAGCTTATTTGGATTTCAAATAGCTACCTTGAGGACCGTTCTTGCTTGCTTTCATTATTGAACTTTTCTGCTCACATGTATGTATCTAGTATTTGCTTAAAAGAAGTTATTGGAAATCATTTGTTAATTATGTCGAGAAGCGAGACGTTCTTTTAAGAAGGAGAAATCCTGAGAGAAAAATAAAAACGAGAAACTGGCAGAGAGAAAGCAAGAGACTTAAAAGATTTCGGAAAAGGAGTGAAAAAGAGACAGACAATTTGATAGAGATTTACGCCTTTCTAAACTGTGCCTGCAATTGGTATCATTTAAAAAACATCGAATATATTATATGTACTAGTATTACTTACTAGCTACTCCGTAGACATAGCTTTGAAAATGTTGTCTATATACTCTGCAGGAGGTAATAATCCCTCCCCAAAAAGAGTGTCCATATGTCATTATGTTGTATTTGGTAGTGCAGTACCTGTTCTGAAAATCTGGAGTGAGCGGTGTAACCCCTTCATTGTAATGACTCACAAATTTACTCAGTCACACTGTGGTAGTAGCTGTTTTTCTTTGAGGTCAAATTTGATTATTTAGATTTCAAATAGCCACTCTGAGGACCGTTCTTGCTTTCTTTCATCATTGAACTTTTCTGGTCTGATTTATACATCTTGTGTTTGCTTAAAAGAAGTTGTGGGTGTTCATTTGTTAATGTTTATTTGTTAATGTTCTGCTAGGCTACTACTGCCCAAGGTTTAAAAATTATCCACATTTACATGGTCTTATTCTTGAGAAAAGTCCTATTTTACTCGGAAGACAAACACAACAGAATGTTTTTGTTCTTTCTTTGACTTTGTAAAAGTGCTTTACTTAACTGATAAATTCACCTCGTCTATAATTCAGAATTCATATTCTTCTGCATATATACATATATATATATGTGTGTGTGTGTGTGTGTTTGGTTTGGTTTCTTTTTTTAACGGCATATCAACCTTTTAAGGTTATTTAAAGCCAAAGCTATTCTCCTAGAACAGTAGTGGTACTATTTAACCCATAGCTGGGAGGATAATGGGGGTTCCTACCTTTTCCAAGGGTATTTGCCCGAAAGTGAACGTAATAGCGCGACTGGAGTACGAACTCGCGTACAACGATTCCGCAGTCCATCGCTTTAACCATTACACCACGCGGACACCCCCATATGTATGTATGTATGTGTGTGTATGTGTGTTATTTTTATAGCTATTTTATAATGCTGATGATGTGAAAAAAAAAACAGATAATACAGTTTGCAAATAAAAAATATGCACAAACTGATTTTCGGGGAAAAAATTTCATGAAAAAGAAAAGACTAAAAACATACGTACCACTAGAAAATAATCAACCAAACCGTATGCCTAGTCAAATGAAAGAAACACTGACAGAATTCCTCAAGCTAAACGTAAGAGTGATCAATACCCTAAGTAGAACGAAATTGACTCTGGAGGCATTTCTATATATACAAGAATATGAATTCTCAATTATATATATATATATATATATATAACATTAGCTTAAACCTAGAAGTGCGAGGACTCTCAGTGAGGATAATAGTAACAAATGTCAATAACTATAACTCTATGAAAAATTTCATTGCTCGTATCATGATGGATGTCGTCGTAGGTTGTATCTCGGCTATCCAAGTTCAAATCCTGCACAAGACCGTTTTTATTTCAACATGCGCTAATACATCTGGCAAATGTAAAAATCCAACTATTCGCATTCCAGCTATGGTTAAATCGTTATTGAAAATGGACCCTTTAACTTTAGTATGGGAACTGGTCTAAGAGAAGAGAAACTCTAAATTCAAACTAAACCTTGAGAGGGATAAGTTCTGCTAGGCTACAACTACCCAAGACACACGATGAATAATCCAGGTTAAAGAAAAAATCTAAATCCCACGCTAATCTTCGCAAATGTCAAGAAGACGTCTCTTGTCAAGATTGAGGATGTCTTATATTTTTGATCGATCTCTGAGTTCACTTCTCCAAACCGCTTAATAAAAAAATGAAAATAAAAAAACAGAAATAAAAACAGACAAAAGGAATCTAAAAGATTAGCTGAAAATTTTATTTTCTTCACGTGACTCCGATTGAGTTTTGAGTCAGACCAAATTTAGTTTTTCCCAGTCGGCTAGGGCTATAGAACACATCAACTGCCCCACTGCAGAGGGGTAAGACCCCCGCCCATGAGTGTCCTGTATATGACACTAAACAATTGGATGGTGAGGTTCCAGTAATGCTGGAGCTTTGTGGAATGCGGAATACCCCTTCATTACTATCGGTCCCAGGTCCACTCTAGCCCAGAGTGGTAGCACCTGATAGGGTCCTATCTATGGGTCAAATAGAACTAGACTACATACTTATGCTAACCTGAATTGTTGGAAATACAACTGTTTTGACATATAAACTGCGTACTTATGCTAATTTTTTGGAAATAGAACTCTTTTGGTATGCTAAACTGAATTGTTTAAAATAGAATATAGTGTCATTGAAACTATACTTATACAAAATTGAATTGTTTGAAATAGAATTTTTTGACTTAACTGAAAACTTGAAATAGAAACGTTTTTGACATACTGTGTACTTACGCTAAATTGAATTGTTTGAAATAGAACTGTTTCTTTGTACAAAAATGGATTTGGAATTAAATAAGCTATAAAGGTTGATATGCCATAAAACACAAAGAAACAAACAAATAAACTTAGCTTTGTGGTTAACGTGCTGAACTGCGAAACAGTATTGAGTTCGAATGTTAGCTCTACTATTCAAGCGTCTTTTCATTAAAATTCAGCCCTTTATAAGAGAGCAAGTAAAGAAACAACAAAGAATCTATGATTTGCTTTACAACAAAACCAAGCCAAAACATTTCCGAAATAATTGGAGTTTCTTCATCGCTTCCATCAAGCCCAGAACTTAACCTCCTTAATTACGCTGTATGGAGTAATTTATAAAACAAAGTCAATATAACTTCCCATCCAATTACACTGGTTTACAAAAATAAATTTTTGGTCTGAGGCAAGAATTGGGATAGGTCCTTTTTGTTAATTTGGGTGTGCTGAATTCAAATTTATAAATAGTTTTGCTCTATCACCTCTATAATGTAATGCTATCACTTACATTTAGTTCATAATAACTAAAAAAATAAGCCATAAGTCTCACAATATTAGAATTAACCCTGAATTCATATACGCCTTTATGTACCGTATATGCACAAAATCCATACTATGCATATAAAAAAAAATAGAGGTGATGAGTAAAAACGGATTTCAAATTTGAATTCAGCACCCTCAAATTAGGTAGAAACGGGTATTTTTGTGCTTGCCTCAATTTCTTTTTAAACCAGTGTTATTTGTTCACTTAAGACCGCTATTGAGTGGGAATGGAATAAAATGTATGAAGTATCTAGTCTGAAAATATGCAAATCGTTTCGAAGACGTGTAAATACAACAATTGAAGAAAATTGCGGTCATATTGAGTAAATTTACTATTTTGTGTCTATCTTCTTTTTTTGATTTTTTTTTTTAATTGAATTTAATTTTGTTTTCTTATAGAGTCGTTTATTATCATTCTAGAATATTCCAAATTTTGCTTCAGCGCCCTGTATATATATATATATGATTTGTAAACACATTTTGCTGATAAAATTTTAAAACCAGTCTGAGTTCATTCTTTTGCACGGCTATGTATCACTAACAATCCAATTAAACATCAGTCAGTTGTTTATACACAGTCAAATGATCAAACAGTTTTTATTTCTAACACTTCTATTTAGCATAAGTCATGTGTTTGCACTCAGTTTAAATGTCAAATAGTTCTATTCGACCCATAGACAGAACTCTTTCAGGTGCTATCACTCCGGACCAGAGAGGACCTAGAAGTGATGGCAATGAATATGTACTCAGCATTCTCCAAAGCTCCAGCATTACCGGAGTCTCATTATCTGTTTGTTTAATGCCATATCCAGAACACTTAGCCCTCTCCAGAGATCCACTAAGTGTATTCTACAACTCAGTCGACTGCGCCCTGCATGTTATATTTAACAGGTTATACTAAATTTCATAGAATCAATAAGTAAGTAAAAAATAAAGTTGGCGACCGTAGTCGAGGGTGACCGGAAGACTCCCTTTTCAATTGCTACTACACCGAGGTGTAGGGGGGGACGTTACTACTTCCTCTGGATTGATCCACTATAACCTTGACCCTTACCTTATAATGCTGAGTGTTAAGCAAGGAGTGTTAAGAGTATCAATGTAATATAATGGCCGAGGGATTTCGTTTTATATATCTTGCCTTTGGGTTTAGTTAGTCTAAGAACCTTTCCGCTCAGTGAATGGGTTAATTAGGTACAAACTTGAGCGCAGGCGATGACACGCGCACGGGGAGGATGTGTCATTCACCGATGTCAAAATAAAATCCCAGATAGAAAGGTTGACCAGTGGATGTCAATGACGTCATGCACCGGAAGCGCGCGCGGAGGATTTGGGGAATTTTGAAAAAATCAGTTAGTTGAGTTCCTGGCTCGGAAGAAGACAGTTGACTTTCGCTCGTTCGCCGAGGCCTTGTGGCAGGTGCCACACGTGGTTTGGGGCAGATGGAAAAGTCGTGATAGAAAGATGGTATCGCTCTCCTTATGTCGAAAAACGTTTTAACTCAAAGTTTCGTACCTGAACTAAGAAGTCGTAAGTGTTTTTCGTGTTTCGGGATTCCTATGTTCTATGTATATATGTTATGAACATTCTATGTACGTTTCACATATCCGTATCATGGGTATGTTACATCAAGTATCATTTTTAAAATCTTTGGTATGACTCGACCTGGGATTGAACCCCAGTCTCCTGGACCACTGGCGAACACTCTACCCACTTGGCCAAGGGAAATATTTTTGTACTTTATTTTAATCAAATACCAAATATGAATTGCATTAAACAGACTAAAGGCTCGAACTGCCTTGCTATTTACCCATAGCTAAAGAGAAAAGTGGGCTCCTTGCCTTCGCAAGAGTTGAACCCAAACTGTCCGAACCGAAATTTCAATTAGGCCACTTTCTTCATATATTCTTCGAGGGTGCTTACTTTTCTCGCTGTATCTGTGGCAGTTTCTATGGAAATAAAGAAGCGGAAATAATTTCGGATTGATTCACTTTAGAACGTGTTATGCACACTGTTCTTTATCACTGGTGAAAATGCATAACCAATAGTTGTGACTATGTTGTCAAATAGAGTTTTCTAGCTGAAAAGCTTCTTTATCTGACGTTGTTTGTTGTGCTCTCTGTGTCTTGGAGTAGTTTCCGTGAAAGAAAATATGAGCCATTGCTTTAGAAGTATTCCTCACATATTTATTTATTTCAATTCCTCTCAAAAATATTTACTTACATTTTGATTCATTACAAATCATATTACCAAAAGAAAGAAGAAAAAAAGATTCGGCAACGAATGACCCACAGGGATTGATGTGCTGTTAAAAAAACAACCAAACGAAACTAATCCATCCCTTTCTTGAAATTCATCTTTTTGATAGGGTCTCTTCTTCAATTTTGATCTCATATTCCTTCAAATGTTTTTCTTGTCAAGTGTTCCTTCGCTTTGTCTTACCTTTATTTATTCTGACTTTCTATTTATTATTCTTGCGACTTGACAGGGTCGGTGGGATCTTCAGTGCAATCCCCACGAAGCCTTAAGACACCCACCACCACTGGCGCACAGAAACAGAGTATACTGATGCCTGAAGTATTTTAGTTTGAACTGTAAAATTCCTCAATTTTTTCTTTGTGCAGTCACCGTTATACAAGTGGGAATAAAAGACATTAAACCGATCATTGCTTAGTAAAAATAATATCAAAGAAAATACTAAATAAATTAAAGAGACGTAAAACGTCCAAATCAAACAAGTATTAAATTTCAAAAAAGGAAGAAGACAACATAAGTTGAAATGATTATTCCATTAAACAATTCATTTCATCACAGGGAAAGCATTCACACAGTAAGTTAGTAAATACTGACGGAAAAACTTAGTCCTCAATTTCTTACAGGAAACGACTTTCGTTTTTTATCGCACACAAGAAACAGCAAAATATTATGCCTTCATCTCCATAGAAATTATCTTTCCGTTCCTAAGAGAGAAAATTTAGGCTATTTCTTCAGCAAAATAACTCCCGCATCGAGAAATGATATACGGTTCAAGGGGTGCAATTTTTGTTTGTCTTAACCCGCTTCTTTAAATTTAATACTAGATTGGTTTGGTTTAGTTGCATATCAGCCTTCGTGGCTTATTTGATGGCAAAACCATCTTTGTTAAAGAACAATAGTGATACTATTGAAACCATGCACAGGAGAGTAAGTGAGTTAATATCCGATGGTGAGGCTCCAGTTCCTGGCCATTTCATCCCGGCCCACTCTGTCTCGGAATGGTAGAACCTGTTATGGTCTCTTCTGTGAGTCACATAGATCTGATTATTAGTTTTAGATACGAATAGTTGAAACTTATTGGAGCTATACTTGCTTACAAAAGACAATTATCTTTAGTTACGTGAAACTATAAAATAGTGAATTGGATAGGAATAAATTAAACAATATATTACGGTGTGAAAAATTATTCTATTTATTATTTTACTCCTTTGAGAGTTTTTCAAACTAGTGTTAGCATTTGGTTTTTCATTGGAGGTTGAGTGACAGCAAGTCTACTCAAGTCTCCAGGACACTTCAAAGTATTCTGGCTGATCTTAATTATACTATAGTTTGAATGGTTTCCTCTTGTCCTCTTATTTTCAAGTCTTTCAGTCTCTTTACCAATACTTTGGGGATTGATCCAAATGCAGCAATTACAATTAGTATTACTGTCACCTTCTTGTTTCATAATTTGTTTTAGTTCTCTTGCAAGGTCTTGGTATTTAACTCTATTTTCACTTTCTTTTAGTTTTATTCTATTGGCTGAGACGGCAAGGTCCACTTTCGGCATATTTTTTATATAGAGACAATCACAAGGTCTGGTCGTCTGACCGAGATTAAGTCATCTGAAAATCCCTGAGAACTTTGGGCGTCTCCTTTTGCAGGACGGACTCAGGATTGGACATCTACCACTTGTTTGTATGCTCAAATTACAATTTCCTATAAAATTCCCAATGGATCACCTGCACCACCCAGTCGTGTCTAGTCTTTTTTTTTTTTGTTTATTTGCAGTATTTGCTTATTATTAATTACTCCTTTAGAGTTTTTCACACCAGTGTTAGCTGATGGTTTTTCACTGGAGTTTGAGTGACAGCAGGTCTCCTCAAGTCTCCAGGACTCGTCTCAGGATTCTGGCTGTTCTTAGCAATGCTGTCGTTTGGATAGTCTCTACCCGTCCGCCAACTTCCTAGTCTTCCAGGTCTTTTCATAATCCTTTAGTTATTGTGCCTAACGAATCAATCACAATTGGTACAATCGTCACTTTCATGTTCCACAGCTTTTTTTATTCTCTAGCAAGGTCGAGATACTTATCCTTCTTTTCACTTTCCTTCAGATTTATTCTGTGGTCCCCCAGGAGAGCAAAGTCTACAATTTTGCAGATTCTCTTTTTCTTGTTGATTATTATGAGGTCTGGTCTTCTGACCGGGATTAGGTGATCCGTTTCTATGTTAAAGTCACATAGGAGTTTATGCGAGTCATTTTCTAGGACAGGTGCCGGGTTGTACATATACCATTCGTTTGTATGGTCAAATTGAAATTTCCTGAACATTTCCCAGTTGATCACCCTCCGACTCAATCGTGTCTCGCCTTATACTCCTTCTGTGCAAATTTGCTGCATTCGCTTATTATGTGATGGTTTCCACTTGCCCTCTTATTTCCAAGTCCTCCAGTCCCTATACCAATCCTTTCTTGACTTGCTGAGTGCACCAATTACGGTTGGTATCACCGTCATATTCATGTTCCATAGTCTTTCACTTCTCTTAAAAGGTCGAGTTTCTGATCTCTCTTTAATTTTCTTTTTTTCAGTTTTACCCTGTGGTCAGCCGGAACAGCAGAGTCTAATATTCGGCAGGTTCTTTTTTTTGGGGGGGGCTTTTTTTTTTCTTGATTATCTCTAGGTCAGGTAGTCTGGCAGAGATTAGATGATCCGTTTATATCTATTTCTATGTTCTGACTGTATATTCTCTCTTTCTGTGTTCGGTTTCCAATTCTTTTTCCTCCATGGCAAACAGTTTGATGTCATCGATGTACATTAGATGATTGATCGTTTCTTGCGATTTTATAAGTTTGTATCCGCTAATGCATTTCCTCATATGTGATTGAGTGACATTATCGCTCTCACAATAGTAGTAGTGACAGCGCGTCTCCCAGAAAGGTACTTCCCTGGATTTTCGCCTCAGCTAAGGGTTTTCCTCCAGCCGTCATTTTCATTCTCCAGTTTTCCATGGTTTTCTCAAAAACCTTTATAACTTCCTCAGATATCTTTTATATTTTGAGACAGTGCATTATCCTGTTTTGCGGAATCAAATCGTACGCCTTTTTGTTGTTAGTTAGATTTTCCGTTTCGTTCTGCTATCCTTGAGTATGTGTTGACCAATATATAGTAGTTCTCCTGCTCCCCTTGTTCCCTTGCAGCATCCTTTCTGTTCTTCAAGGACGTAAATATCCTCCTTGATTTGTGTCGTTAGTATTGTTCACATCATCGGTAGACACGTTATGGGACTGTAGTTGTTGGGGAAAGTTCCTTTGGAACTTTTTCGATCAGTGTGATCTTTCTTTTGGTCATTCATTCTAGTATGAGTGTTTCTTTTAAGCATCTGAATATATGCTTAAAAGAAACACTCAGAGCCAGTGTGTCGTGGATGGAAGTGAATTTTAAACCAGTAGCTATGTATGCCATCATGGCCCGGCATTTTCCAATTTAGTACTTTTTTTTATTGTTGCTCAGAGTGAATCGATGCGAAGTTTCGACTTAGGATCTTTTCGAGTTCTTGTAACTCTTTTTCATGTTTATCCATTCGGTTTTTCTGTCATATTCTCTTCGTTCAAACATTTTTCTACAAAATTTTCTTTCCTTGTCATGTGGTCGTTGGTATGTCTTCATGAATTATCTCTCTGCAAGCTGAAATGATTTTTTTCTTGTTTTTTAATGTTATTTTTTGTCTGTATTGTTTAATCCTGTCTCGATGTCTTTTTAGTCTTCTATCTTTCACCAGTACCTTCTGATTTATTTACCAAAGTTTTGTCATCTGTTTTTATTGTGTTGCATTTCTCTTTTCGTACCGACATATTCCAGCGTTTTTTCTGTCTTATAATTTTTTCTTATTGCAGTAAATTTCTTATGCGTATTTCCAGTCTAATTTCCCATCCATGTTTTGAGTTTCTGTTGATGTTCTTTCGCGGAACATTGATTTTATCACAGACTAATTTCGCATAGATTAGTTCGTTTAATTGTAAGATGTTGTACGTTGAGATATGTGTTAATAACGTGTTTATTTTTTTGGTTTCTGACTTGAGTATTTTCCAGTCATGATTTCTTAGCGATGGTAATGTAGTCTTCTTTTCAGACATAAATTCTATATTAATTTTTTTTTTCTTCTGGAGTTGGTCTCTGTTCTGTGTGTAGTGTTTCGACTGTTATTTTGCAATTCAGTTTGGTTTTGATGGTTCTTTTTTCAGAATTTAGAGTATCATTTATTATATTAGGGTCTTGTTTAGTTGATTTCCTATTTATTTTATGGTGTATTTCTATGTGCGAAATTTATTAGTATTAGATAGGAATACTTGAAACCATACCAGTGTATGCGAATTATTTGCTTTAGATAGGGATACTAGATATCGTATAACTGAGTGCAAACAAATGATGACTGACAAATACAAAAGTTCAGTTCAAAATACAAAAGAACATAAGACCTAAAATTATGATTATCACCAAAAATTTACAAATAAAAATCGCTAGTTGAAAACATGAAATATTACTTTTATTATCACTCGAAATAACATTGCTGTTTGTACATTATTTTTATTATGAATATTTTTACAATATTTATTTTTATTTTTTACCTAATTGACAGATTTCATCACTAAATAACCCAATAATGGTTGATATAATCTCTCTCTCTCTCTCTCTCTCTCTCTCTCTCTCTCTCTCTCTCTCTCTCTCTCTCTCTATCTATCTATCTATCTATCTGGACCAGTCGCCTGAGGCTGCAGAATACACCGACTGTATCTCTGCAGAGGGATAAGACTCCTCCAATGAGTGTCCTGCATATGACACTAAAAAATATGATGTTCAGGCTCTAGTAATACTGGAGCTTAGGGAATTCGGAGTATCCCTTCATTGCCATCGCTTCCAGGTCCACTCTGACCTAGAGTGGTAGCACCTGATAGGTTCCTATATAGGGGTCAAATAGAGCTAAACTGTGTAATTATGCTATCCTGAATCGTTTGAAGTGAACTGTTTTTACATTTAACTGCGTGTTTAAACTGTATACTTATGCTAAACTGAATTTTTTTAAATCAAGCTATTTTGAAATTTAACTATGTATAAACAAAAAAAAGAAATTGTACTTATATCAAAATGACTTAATCCAGCATTAAATGGCCCAAAAAGCGTTGATATGCCGTAAAACAAACCAACCAACCAACTAACCAACCATCTCTCTCTCTCTCTCTCTCTCTCTTTGTGCAGTCCTCGAGTCGTAATATTTAAAGTGCTGGACAGGGAGTTGGAAGACTTGGATTTCGAACTCTCGTCACTCTTTACGTTCATTTTCGGACTAATGCCCTCGGTAAAGATATGAACCATATATATATATATATATATATACCAGCGTTTGGTTAAATGATATCACTACTGTTCTTCAAAAAATGGCTTTGGCATCAAAAACCCATGAAGGTTGATATGCCGTTAATGAAACCGAACGCCCTCTTCTCTCTCTCTCTCTCTCTCTCTCTCAGCCACAACGTTCTTTGGTCTTATTCCTTCCCCTCTCTGATATTCTCTTTCCTTTTTCAACGTCTCGTCCGTCTTTTGCTTTCCTTTTCAATTTTTTCACGCGATCTTTCACCCTATTCTAATATAATGACTTACTTTTTATTATTTGCATTATATCAGCAAAACAACTCAAGTTTTTAGGTCAAGAAACTTTTCCCTTTTTTTTTTTTCTTCCAGGAACCGAATTTTACCAACAATGAATTTTTCAACGCAATCAAAGATAAAAACATGTTTCACGGGCCACTTGAAGCCAATTTATAAAGATTCTAAAAATAAACCACAACAAATCTCATGAAAGAAAAAAAGACAGGCCGACGAGGGTTGGGCAGAGGATAAGTTGTGGAGGGGGGATGTCTTTTTCACCATTTTATTTGGTTTACGAATTTACTTTTCTTTGTTTTGGAATCAGAAAGGAAAGGATCGATAATTCAGGAAGAAAAAGGAGTTAAACATTTTTAGAAAAAAAAAAAGGAAAAAAAACAATTGAAGACGTCTTGCTATTTTTTTAAAATTTGAGTTGCAAATCAACAGGAGTTTCAGAAGGATCGTTTTTAGGCTCAATATTTCAATAATCAGTTTATGGTGCGTCTCTGAAATATAGATAGATAGATAGGTTATCACCCGTCAATAATTATACACTTCTCGGCGTAATTGCCATCGTCGTAGAAATTAGATACGGTGTCCTACGTTCAAATATTGGAGGAGGTTCTTTACATTTCTCATAGTACCATTCGGAAAGGTATAACTCCAACTATATTCTCCCACCAGCCATGTTTAAATAGTAGGTTAGACTGGCTCATCAACCTGAATACGGCAACCGGTCAAGAAAAACGAAAACACTGAATTAAAAACTACTCTACTCCGATTAAAAATGGCCCCAGTCGTCTGGGGCTGTAGAATACACCGACTGCTTCTTTGCAGAGATATAAGAATCTCCCAACGAGTGTCCTGCAAACAATCTGATGTTGAGGCTCCAATAATACTGGAGCTTTGGGGAATGTGGAGTATCCCTTTATTGCCATCGCTCCTGGGTCAATCCTGGCCCGGAGTGGTAGTGCATGATAGGGTCCTATCTATGGGTTAATTATAAAAAGACTGTGTACTAAACTGGATTGCTTGAAATAGAAGTGTTTTGATATTTAACTGTGTAAATAAATAGCATCTTTAATTGAATTGTTCGTGATAAATAGCAATAATTGGATTCATTTATCTTTGTTGACTAAACTGAATAGCTTGAGGTAGAACTGTTTTTGACATTTAAACTGTGTAGACTAATGTGTTTGAAATAAAAAATATTAAATGTAAAAGAATGGATTTGGAATTAAATAACCAACAATGGTTGATATGACATAAAACCAAACCACACCAAACCAGATCCGCTTAAAAACAGTTCTAGTTTCCCCCTCACCGCTGCTCGTGGTGATGTTTGATAAATCTTAATTTTTACAAGTTAATCATATTCAAACCCAAAGATACGGTTAGAAAGTATGGCATGTCAACCCTTGTCTAATTATTTGATTTTGAAGCCAGTCTTTAATTTTTTCAAGCTTTTACATTAATTTAAGTAGCTTATGATTATCGGTAAATAATTATTGCTCCAATTAACTATTGCGGCGCGGTGGTGGGCATTCGTTCTGTGGGTGTGGGTGTGGATGAGCGCCAGTCAGAGGAATCCTTTGTCTGCTTTGTCGTGAAACCCACACTGAGGGCTGGCGAGCGAGATTTCCTACGAGACCGGAAGAAGACGAGGAATGGCAAGATCCCAGGATAGAAAACAGATGGGAGTTAGCGACAGTCAGGGAAAGGTAACGGTCAGAATGAGGCAGCTGCTGAAGGAGGAGTTGGGACTTGTGGACCCAGTAGCCTGGTCGGCCATTGCGAGAGAATGAATCAGCATTCCAGGCAGCTGTACGGGAATTTCGCTAATATACACGCTCGCAATAGTCACAGATCCACAAAATGCTGAGGGCTAACTCAAGTCCGCGTTTGTTTGTTCTTCTTTCTTTCACTCTCGGTTATAAAAGTTATATCTGTTGCATATTTGTAAAACGTGTGAAATGCCTCTGGCCGGAGATGAGAGAAACCACTAGACTATCGAATGGCCATGAGCTGATCAAAGAAGTTAAGATATTCGGGACCGGCAGGGTCGGGCATGTTGTCACACTATTCTTAATACCAATACTTAATGATTTTCATTCAAATATTGACCTATAGAGAGGAGACCATAACAAGTAATAACACTCTAGAAGAAATAGCCACAAAAGCTGAATTCAGATTTTCCAGAGCTCCAGAAATTAAACCAAACGTGAGTGAACTGGGCGTGACACTATAATGCAAGCGATGTAGTTGCCTTATTCTAAACCAAGCCAACAGACCAAAACAATGATTTTCTATCTAACAGACATGAAATCAAAATGGATTTTGTTTGGTATTAGTTATTGCCAAAATCTACTGCATTGAAACTCACTTTCTGCAATTTATGCGATTCTATTTTTGTATACAGATGTGTTCTCCGTTTATCTATGGCTACAGTGTTTTATGCTGTAGAGCTTGGTTATGAATAACACCTAATGATATATGTTTTGGTTTTATAGATTTTCCTCAGAAACGATAAAAAATACTCGTAACTATGATTTAGAAGATTAATGCTTAAAGAAAAATTGGGACAGTGTGCCTATTTCTCTCTCTCCCCCTCTCTCTCTCTCTCTGTCTCCCTCTCTCTCTCTCTCTCTCGTTCACACGCTCTCTTTTTACATAAACACATATATATATATAAAGCAAGTTTTAAATAGCCTCTTGGTCTCGTGGTTGTTGGATAGGCAATAAACTAATGGTCTTGGTGGTTAGCAAGCTTGACTAGCAAACCTACACAAGTGAGTTCGAGTCTCATTGGGTGCCTCATTCATTCGGCCTTGTGCCACATCGAATCAAAGGGCTTCGTAAATTACCAATGGTCACCAGGAGTCGTTCATTCAGTGTCTCCGCTATTCAAACAGTTTTATACATGGTCTATCTCCAACATTAAACACTCTAACTTTATAGATATTGCAAATGATATAACTATATTATTCTCTCTCTCTCTCTCACTCACTCTCTCACTCTCTCTATATATATATATTGATATATATATATATATATATGTGTGTGTGTGTGTGTGTGTGTGTGTGTGTGTGTGTGTAAGAGAAACAACTCGTTTATCAAGAAAAAACTCGGTGGAGGCGAAATTATTTTGCTGTTTCATTATTTACATTATTCGTTGTTTTGTCATTTTGTTGCTTTTTTTTTGTTGGTTTGTTTTAAGCTTGTGTTTTCCTTTGGGTGTTGGTGGGTATGTGTTTCTGTTTTTATATATGTGCCCGGGTATGTTTACCTTAACTGTCGGTGAACATAATTAAAACTGTCTTCGCGAATACAAAAACAAAAAATATTCAGAATGATTCAAAGAAAGAACGAACGAAAGAAAGAAAGAAACTGAAAAGGAAAACAAAAATGGGAGAATGAAATGTTGGAAAAAAGGCAATAAAACGAAGAGAGGAAAGAGGGAAATTAGGATGGAAAACTGGAGGGAAAAAAAGAGATGTAAGGAAAGAGAGTATGAATGAAGAAATATAAAAAGGGAAAGACGGATTAATAAGAAATAACTAAAGAAGAAAAAATAGGAAGAAGAATCAAGAGAGAAAGCGGAAAAGAATAAAGTACTATTAAGGGTAAACTATTTTTTCTGGTTAAGCAAGAAAGTAGTGAAAGGACACTGAAATTAAAAGGATATAATGCTAATATTCTGCATACTTACGCATAATGGAAAAGTGGGTGCATTACTACTATACGAATGCATTACATAGACGCTGACAAAGCTTATAGAGAAAAAGCTTGGAGGTGCCCGTGGTGTAATTGTTATCGTCGTAGGAAATGAACACGGCGACACGAGTTCAAATCCTGGACGAGACTGATTGCATTTCACATAGCACTAATACCCTTGGGAAAGGTATGAATCCAATTATTCTCCCTCCAGCTATGGGTAAATAGTAGGACAGACTAGGTTCTTCAGTCATGGTTAGGCAACTAGTCTAGGAGAAGGAAAACTCTGAATTCAAACCTGTTAAACTCCGCTTAAAAATTGACCTTGTGTCATATCCTACCCGAGCGGAGGGGTTGGTAAATAGGATAGAGAAAAAGCTTGACAGAAATTGTACGAGAATACTACAGGCTATATTGGACAAATTATGGAAGGAAAACCCACAAAACAGCAGCTGTACGGTGACCTACCATCCATCTCGAAGACCATCCAAATAAGACAAACAAGGCAAGTAGGACACTGCTGGAGAAGTAAGGTGTAGGGGGGGACACTACTCCTTTCCCATTATTGCTCTTCTTTACCCTTGATCCGTACCTTATAAGGCTGAGTGTATAAAAGGAGGCGTCAAGTACCATTTTTTTAGTTTTTGGTATGACTCGACCTCGGATTGAACCCAGGTCTCTCGGGCCATTGGCGACCACTCTAACCATTATGCCAACGTCCGGTTAACACAGTTATTTTTAATAATAATAGTTATCCCTTATAAATGATTGAATAATTCTATTTAATGTGTAGATGGGATTCTAACATGTACAACTAATCCGTGGCCCAGTGCACCCCGGAATAATGGTAATGGAGGGCTGCTACACATTCCCCAAATTCAATTTCTTCTTGCCTTACTTTTTGTGGGTGACCAGTCTCGCCTTTGTATATTTTACCACTGTCAGGGATGGGGTAAATATAGTTCTTGATCATGTTAAATTCCATTGGTGGCTTGACCCGGGAGATATACCTCCGGATAGTTGAACCACTTGTGAATACTGCCCTGATGTCATATGGATTACATGTCTTTTGGGTCTTTTCGGCTAGTCCTTTGACATATGACAGACATACTGTGGTGATTTTTTGGGTATTGTCTTATCCTCCTATCCTGTCCTCCTATATAGGTTTCTAGGAGTCGATGTTATGTGCTTCGTGTAGTTGTTACGATGGAGGCTGTGTCCCAAATTCATCATTTCTTCTTGATATGCATCAGTATCGCTACTAATAGTTTTTGCTCGATGTTGTAAGCAACTGACTATTCCTTTCTTTTCCGTATATGAATGATGGGAGTTGAAATTGAGGTACAGTCCGGTGAAGATTGTCAGTAAACTAAAATTCTGAATGGCCTTCTCGGTCGCAGGATTTGTCTGACCCTGATTTCTTTTTGCGGGCATATTTTGATGGGGCGTGTATATTTGTGTAGATATAATAGGATTTATCTCAGAGCAAAAGCAATACTAAGTGTTTGAATGATTGCTCAACTCTGCGCACGTGACTTGCTCATGGGCCTTGTGGATTGAGTGTTCGCCAATGGTCCGGAAGACCTGGGTTCAATTCTAGGTCGCGTCATGTCAAAACTTTGAAAATGGTACTTGATACCTCTTTGCTTAACACTTAGCAATATAAGGTACGTATAAAGGGTAAAGTGGAGCAATCCAGGGAAAGGAGTAGCACCCTCCCCTACACCTCGATGTAGTAGCTATCGGAGAGGGAGACTTGGGGTCACCCTTGACAACGTTTTTCAACTTCACTTTTACTTATTTGTGTTAAGTAGTAATACTAGCTACCATTTAATCATCTGGAAATAAATAATTAGTATTAAATTAGATAGGAATACTTGATAAATAGAATTACTAACGTTAGATAGCAATACTTGAAATCATTTAACTGTGAGAAAACAATGAATCACAATACAGAAAACCATTTAACTGCATGCAAACCAGAGAACGATAATTCGTTTGAAAATAAATTAAAAATTATATATATATATATCTATATATATATGCTCCCCCAGTGATTTGAGCACTTGACGGTTTCCACATAAGCTGAAACGCAATAACTCTTCTCAAGAAGAGAGCACTCCCGGTGGCCGATAACATATTTGTAAAAATATATAAGCATAAAAATTTCCTTCACTGACGCTGAGAATGACGATATCTCTGAGGTAAGATATCCGACTGACGTAAAATTTCGATCCCAGCCTGAAGTATCTCTCTTGTATAGCCACACTGTAGAGTTGTGATACAGCGAAATAGTAAATAACCGTCAAGGGTTGATGCGTAACCTAATCTAAACTATGAAATGATCAGGCTCAACTCCATTTAATTTCAGACGTTGACGAGGCGGTAAACAGTGCGTTCGGCGTGTCTTGATCGTTTGCAAGAATTAATGTTACTTGAATTAGTTGACATGATTCATAATCTACTTGAAATGAACGTTAAAACTGCTAACCCCAGCAACTCGAGAGTGGTTATTTTCTTCATGAATATTGCAATGGCTAGTAAAGTCAATTCTCTCAGTAGATTTTAGTGATTGAATTCTTTGAATCGCCGATTAAGAATATACATTTGTGGCGTATATAGAATGGTAAACGTGGAACTTTTTAAAGTTGTGAATATTTTACAGTATATATATATATATATATATAATCTGAGGTCGAGTCATACCAAAGACTCAAAAAATAGTACTTGATGCTGCCTTGCTAAACACTCAACATTATAAGGTAATGATCAAGAGTAAAGTGGAGCAACCCAGGAAATGAAGTAGCGCCTTCCCCTACACCTTAATGTTGTTACTATTGAAAAGGGAGACTTCGCGACACTCTCGACTAAGGTCGCCAACTTTACTTTACTAATACCATATTTACCAACCCCTCCGCTAGGGCAGGATATGACACAAGGTCAATTTTTAAGCGGAGTTTAACAGGTTTGAATTCAGAGTTTTCCTTCTCCTAGACTAGTTGCCTCACCAAGGCTTCTCCTAGACTAGTTGCCTCACCAAGGCTGACAAACCTAGTCTGCCCGACTATTTACCCATAGCTGGAGGGAGAATAATTGGATTCTTACCTATCCCAAATGTATTAGTGCTATGTGAAATGCAATCAGTCTCGTCCAGGATTTGAACTCGTGTCGCCGTGTCTATTTCCTACAACGATAACGATTACACCACGGCCACCTCCAAACTTTACTTTACTAATATATATATAAAAGTACGCCACTAAGAAGTTTTCCAATAAAAAGTTGATTGCTGATTTTCATCTAAATCAAAAATACCAGGATTTTATTACTTTAAATGGAATATTATACCATAAAAATGGATATTACGAGGTACTATATCACCGATAAATAAGTACACACCTCACAATTTCTAAAATAATGATTCTTCTTTTCTAAATTAATGATATCAGGAGTTTATTATTTTTAACGGAACATTTTTTTAGCTTAAATATAATAAAGAATTTAGAATTCATGACTGAGTTCCTCGAGGCCAATTTTCAAACTAGCTTAAATCTACTGATCTGAAGTGTGTGTGTTTGTATTAATAATTTACTTTGGTTTATTTATAAATATTGCTCAGTGTCACAAATGGAACATATATATCTAAGTTAATATAGCGTAGATAAGAGAGTCTACGCTATGCTAACTTTATATATAAATATATATATATACACGGAGCACTGAATATATATATATATATATATATATATATATATATATATATATATATATATATATACGGAACTCTGAACAGCTGTTTCGACATTATTAGGTCTCATCAGTAGTGCACACTGTGATCTCCACCACTTCTGTGCATGACGTCATTCACGTCCCCGGTCCATTTCCTATCTGGGTTTTTTTTTTATTGTGACATCTGTGATTGTTACATCCGCCCCGCGCGCGCGTGAACACCTGCACTCAATGTGTGTACCTAACTAACCCATGCACTAAACCGAAAGGTTCTCAGCCTAACTAAACTGAAAGGTAAGATATACAAAACACACAATGATAATATAAAAATAATCCTTCCGCAATTATATAACAATCTGTTTTAGGTTCTGTGGAAATAAAATAGGAAGCATTATTTGAGGAGCATATCTTGTACTATAAGCAACGTGATATAATGATTTTACTATCTATTTTTTGTAATTTTGAAATGAGCTGTTTAAACATGGGTAATTCTTTTTTCTATTTTCATTTATTTTGCTATTTGAAATATACAATTAATTTCATAGCGGAGTCATTAATTTTTAATGAAGTTAAAAGATGCTTTCATCTTTTTTCTCTGAAACATGTTTTAGCATCAAACTCAGGATACCCCTTTTGAAGTGGGTCATAACCCTCTGGAGAGAATGAAGTCGTTTGCTAAGCTCTGCCGACAGGGTGATCTCGACTGTTTGGGCAATGAGAAAACAATGTTCCAAGGGCCAGGACTTTCCTTTTTTCCCTCGTTTTGCCCACAGAAAAGAATAGAGCACTAGAAGAGAAACAGATATGGTCTGAATTCAGTTTTTGTCCTACAATTATATGGTCTGAATGTTTAAAATGACCACTTCCGACATTATTTAATCACAAGCCACTCAATAACATCGCTCAAAAGGTGATCGAAAGTTATAGGTTTTGGTAACTTTTTCCTTAAAGGCTTATCAACATTGAGGGTTATTTAATTCAAAAGCTATGCTTGTTGAAGAATAGTAGTTGTAATAATTATTCCATACCTGAAAGGATAAAAGACTTCATACCATTACCAAGAGTATTAGTCCAAAAGTGAACGTAATTGCATGAGTAGAGATCGAACTCGCTTACTAGGATATCGTAAGTCAGCATGTTAGGTACGACGCCATATCTATTCACCCGTAAATTCTTAGACGTTTATCATACGTCCTTTCTGTCTGATGACTGTGTTTTATCCATGTAAATATCAATTTAGGCTGAGCTCAGCGGGTACATAATTTTGATATTATTGTTATTAAACCTACTCTGCTATAGTGGCATTGATCACTTTCTAGACAACCTTTCTTTCTTACATTTCAGCTCAAATACTTTGCTCTTAATCGCTTGGTTGAGCACTTCTACGGAAACTACCTTGACTCCCACCAAAGAAGTGGCTGATGATTATGTACTAAACATTAGAATATGGATAGAGTTCTTACGGTTGAGTGTCATGAGTTAGTATGGCTATTTCTTTTCAATAGTAGCCATAATTCGCTGTGGAGATGCGTATTCTAATAACCACTGATATGGTAGAAATATATGTTCATCTAAAATTATAAAAACGATATGATATACAGGACTTCTTCTACTGACGATGACGTTACATTGCAATAAAGCTATTAGAAAATAAAATAAATTGAATGAACCTCTGAAGTATGTTAAATACTCTCCTAAACGAACGTGGCGTTTACTCAATTGTTCTTTAGTCAAGACTTTTGAAGACGAATGATACGATGATAGCTAAATATACACCACAAACACCTCCAAAGGGTTAAATAGAGATGAGTAGAAGAGAAATTGCAAACCTTCCAGAAAATTAAAACCTATTCATTTCAGTCTGTTTATGATGCATTGAAAAATCCTCTTTCCTCTGTTTTGGTATGTTCAACTAAAATCATAAAAGTGATATAATATGCAGATCTTCTAATACTTACGACGAGGTTACATTGCGATGAGGCTATTAGAAAAAAATAATCAAGCAGAAGAATTATCTCGATTTGTCTAAATTTCTGAGACGAAGCTTGTTGATTTCTATCATTAAGGATTTTCGGACTATTGTCTTCATCTTTATTGTTATTTCCACAGTTTCTGCCGATATATCATTCGGCCTTCTTCAGGTGTTTGTCGAACTCGGGAACCTTCACGGAACTTCGAACTATGACCTTTACTGAATCCACGGGGGTCGCCTGTTCTGATTCCGTTAGCCATAACCGGGTACAAGTGTTAAGTATTCCTGTATTGTTACTCGCCTGTAGTGAAGATTGAACCTGCAACCTCCAGATGATTGTCTCCTTAGAAGCTTAGGGAACCAACGCCTATAACCGTTACGCCATGTAACAATAAAGATGAAGACAATACTCCGAAAACCCTTAATGATAAAAATTATCTCGAGAATCTCCTTTAATTTCGCCACAGGAAATAAGTGTACTTAGACGTTTAACCGGCAATGTTTTTGTTTGTTTGTTTTGTTTTTGTTTTTGTTTTGTTTTGTTTTTTTCCTTTTATCGAAAAATACGATGAAAAACAAAGAAATCGATTCATGCGAAGCCAAATACTATACTAAGCCTACAGGATGACTGAATGCAGCTATCTTATCCGGGCATCTATTGAGATAACTTACAGCATCGATAGTCCCACACAGCATAGGTTGCCCGCGAAAAAAAGAACAGAATTGAGGATGCAATAACTATTGAATTTTCATTTTTATCATGGCACCCTGAGGCTGAAAAATTGTAGATCGAAGAGCATCTACTCTTCAAGACAAACGGAATTTGGTAAAAGTAAGTAAAAAAAAAGACTGAAGTAATTTTTATTCTCAAAATTCGAATAAAAAAAAAGACATTAAAATATGGAAGATTGTAACAACCAGACAAAAGTAATAAGATTTGGAATATTCAGGTAAAAGCTAAATGCAAAGATTTTCAAGCTATCATAGGTACTCTGTGTGGTTGGTTGATTGATTGGTTGGTTGGTTTTACCGCGTATAAACCATTTTCGGGTCATTTAATGCCGAATTAAATTCCAAACAATTCAGTTTAGTATAAGTATATGTTTTGTTTACACACAGTTAAATGTAAAAACAGTTCTATTTCAAACAATTCAGTTTAACAATAACAACAACAAAAACAACAAAACAACAACGATGGAAAAGGGAGCCTTTTGGTCGCCTTCAACTATGGTCGCCAACTTTATTTTACTTATGTTAAAAACCAATAATATATGTTATATAGTCATCTACAGCATCACAACGACACAATAATTAAGACACAGTGACAAATACAGATGTAGGAATAAACGACGCATGAAGGAAGACGCAGGAAGGAAGGAAGGCACAGGAAGACTTCTTTAACAATATTTTACCTCTCACTTTATTGCAAGGGTTCGAAAGGGTTGTTCAAGGGCTGCATTTGAGAGGGAGCTGGAGATCGAATATAAACTGTAATATCTTGACCCCACTGTTATGACCGCCACGTTGTGTCTTTCTTGTTCTTTAGATGCTGGGGTCCACTCCATCGGAGTTCCTGAGGGCCCCCGGGTGTGGCTTTCCCTAGCACATCTGGTCTCTAACTGTCTGGAATTCTACTGGCAACTGCCTCAACTTCCGTCTTGACTGGGTTATATAATAGTTCAACGCCTACACGATCGCCCACTCGATCTTTGAAATCGAATGTTAAATCATCAAGCGGAAATAACTGTCATGCAGTTCACAGGTCACTCTCTTCCGGTGCATCAGTCTATGAGTGTATCATGGGCTTTACCTTGTCCCATTTCATCAGCCAATTTCCGCCCACGCGATTTCCTCTCTTAACTGCCATTGGAATGTGTCACCTCCTTCCGGTGCATCACCTTGGAATAGCATTTTTTGGGCCGGGTCGAATGTCAAAACATAACACTTAAACAATTGTGCAGATAGAATTAGTAATGTTTCAGCTCATTTGCTCATAGGAAAATGGTTTCAATGAATTCTATCGCAATGTTTAAAGAATAAAGTTATCTGCAAATTATTCGCTCTCAAATCATGTGTATGTACAGGATTTGGCATTTAATAACCATTAAACCAAATAACCTAATTTAACCAAAAACTAAATTCTTTATAAATCTAAAAGTAAAGGTGGTGACTTTAGTTGAGGGTAACCCGAAGGCTCCCTTTTCAACAGCTACTGCAACTAGAGGAGGACGCTACTCCACTCTCTGGATTGTTCTACTTAACCTTTGATCAGTACCTTATAATGCTGAGTGTTAAGCAAGGCCGCACCAAATATCATTTTTTGAGTCTGTGGTATGACTTGACCTGGTATTGAACCCTGGTCTCCCGGGCGATTTGCGAACACTCTACACATTAGGCTAAAATGAGTAATGAATGAGGGTTACTCAATATTCTTCTGAACTGGAGGTCCACCACCAGATACTGTTTAGGGTCATACACAAAACATACATTTTAAGGAGTCCTAACCCTCTCCAGCGCATACAGTCAATATGCTATAAACTCTGCCGACAGGACGGTCTCGACTATTTTGGTAACGGAGAATAGTATCATTGGTGTCACAATCCCACGTCTCAGATACTGAAGAGGAACTGATATTACAATATAATCCCTGATCGAAAGCCACTGAGTTACGATCTAATCTTAATTAAGATTCTAATACTAAATTCAGATTCAAGACAGAGGTGCCAATTCATACGCAAATAAGCCTATAAGTGGCAAACGTTGGTGTTTTGGAATTAGTCGTTGAACTTTCCCTTCAAGAACCATCATGTTTTGTCAGCTAGAATAAGGTTTTTCATGAAAACTCGAATAAAACAGAGGGAATACCTCAATGCGGGAAAAATTCCATCCACTAGAATTGGTTTGTTGAATGTTTATAATAACGAAATAGCAGGTGCGAGCAAAGTTTGGCAGTGAAGACGTAAGAAAATTGACACGGTGACCCACGTTCAATTCCTGGACGAAGCTGTTTGCATTTCACTTTGCGGTAGTACTCTTGGGAGAGGAATGAATCCAACTGCTTTTCCGCTAGCTAAGGTTAAAAAGTAGGACAGACCGAGTTCTTCAATCTTATTATGGTAACCGATCTTGGAGAAGGAAAACTGAATTCCGAAGCGAAGAGACTCTCGTCCTATGAATAGAACTACTTTGAGACATTCTCCTCAAACTCCTCTTCCTAAAATTACTCCTCTTCTCCTCAAACACTTCCTGCAAATGTATTTGTTCAAATGTATTTGTATTTGTTCAAAAGAAGTGTTTCAAAAGTGACGATGGTGATATGGATGTGAATGATATACGTCATTCCAAGCGGCCTTGAGAAGTTACATCTTTATTTGATTTTGCTGGCCTACATAATGATTAACATTCATGAATAAAATTTTGTGAATTTTTATATTTGATATATATATATATATAGGGTCGGTATAGGACTTCCTGAGAATCCGTTAAGGTGAAACTTTAGTAGGAGATTTCCGACTCGCGATTTAAGTTTTTATAATTGGCTCCACTCGTGTTGAGCACTCTTGCAATTGTAGCATTACAGCGTTTACGGAGAGTTTTATTTTTCTTTTGACCAACTGACTGCATATCTCTTGATTTTTTTTTCAACTGGTGTGACGGGGTTGGCATTTTCTTTCTTTTTGTCCTAGATTATTTTTTCTTTTTCCCCCGGGCGGTGATTCGAGATATTTTTATCTCTTGTTCCTGGTGGGTTTTTTTTTCTGGTAACCGTGAATGCTGGTAGATATTAGATTAGTATATATAAATATATATATATATATATATATATATATCCGTTGAAGAGCGCCGTTGACCGAGCTTTTGATTCATTCACCTTACCTCAATCAACTATGTTGCATCCTATGGTTTCCATTGCTATATATATATATATATATATATATATATATATATTTCTACATATATATAAATAAGGGAGTGAATATGTGAGCGCGTGTTCGTACATATGTATAACTAGTAATGGCTATCTTTGTAAGAAATTGACACGGCAACCAGAGTGCAAATCCTTGACGAACCTCTTTTCATTTAACACAGAGCCAATACCCTAGAGAGAGGTATCCATCTCACTATTCTCTTTTAAGCAACGAGTAAACAGTGCTGTATACTGAGCTCTTTAACTTTGATATAGTTACCAGTTTAACAAAAGGAAAAATATAGATTAAAACATACTAAACTACGCTTAAAAATTGACCTCATTTAACATCCTGCTCGTGCGGTGGAGTCGGGAATATATATATATATAGACAGAGAGAGAGGGAGAGGAGAGAGAGAGAGAAACTCCGCAACAGTAATCCATCTCCGGCTTGTAACTGAATAAAATTTTCTGAGGGAGGAAAGTATTATACGAGCCACACAGGCGTATAGTAATGGAAACCATGGGATGCAGCATTGTGGATGTGAATTAAGGCGAATGCATCAAAAGGAGGATCAGCGGTGCTCATCACCAGATGATGGGTGGAGGAACTTCATATCTCAACGGTCAGGATCAAATAGTTCAGTCAGGAAACTACGGCTACGCTTCTCCTAAGTTGTTTTTGCTGAGAGATGTTAAAAGAAAATAGCCTCTGAAAGATTACAATGAATCTTTCTCAGAGAGCTCTGTACTGTGAGAACCACGATGATGATAATGATATATATATATATATATAGAATAAGATTAAAAAATAATCTTACTTTAATTCTTAATTTACATATATACACATAGATATGCGTTGAAGATTTGATTCAAGATGATAGATGGCTCAGATATCGGGATATGGCCATGTTAAATGAACTTCCCTTCATCCATCTATCTATCGGATTTTGATTGTATACTGCGTTGCAGTGGCAGAGCAGTATGTCGTCGAATTGTCTGGTCTTCCATACTTCCGGGGGAATTTCGTCCAGCCCTGTAGCTTTCCTATTTTTAATTTTTATGAGAACCGAGTCGAGTTCTTCTTGTGTGAACGGTCCTAGTTTAATGTCTAATTGTTTGCTAATTATTCTGGTGATTGGTTCATGTGTTATTTTTGGTGGGTTTCCAAGTAAGTTTTCGAAGTGCTGTTTCCACAGTTTTATTCTTTCTTGTTGGTTTGCTGCTTTAAGTTTTGCTTTGGCTGTGTTCTTTCTTCTGCTCACTTCGTTTATTGTTTGCCAGGCTATTCTAGATTGTCTATCTTCCACCGAGTCTCTAATCTTATCTATCTGATTTTGAATGTATTCTGTCTGTTCTTTTATATATATGCCTGCTAATTGATATTGTGCCGTTTTTAGTTTTAAGGCATTTGTGTTTGTTGGGTTTTTTCGATAGTTTTTGGAGGCTGTTTTCACTAGTGCACGTTTTTCTCTCACCGCTAAAGTTTCCCATGGGACTCTATATTTAGTTTTTACCCTTCCCTAAAAAGGGGGACCTCGGATTAGCCAAAAACTACTGAGGCAAAACACTTACATCCATAGCTGCCAAAATCTACAATGCCCTACTACGAAACCGAATAGAACCCAAAATCGACAACATACTTAGAAAAAAACAAAATGGCTTCCGAAGAAATAGATCCACGACCTCACAAATATTAACCATCCACAGAATCCTTGTAGGTGTACGGGCAAAGAACCTACAAGTGACATTAATATTTGTCGACTTTACCAAGGCTTTCGACTCCATTCACAGAGGAAAGATGGAACAAATCCTACTAGCGTACGGCATACCTAAAGAAACCGTAGCGGCAATAACGATTCTCTATAGAAACACTAAAGTAAAAGTACGATCACCGGATGGAGACACAGAATACTTTGACATTGTAGCAGGAGTACTACAAGGGGACACGCTGGCCCCGTACCTCTTTATCATTTGTCTAGACTACGTACTTAGCACATCGATTGACAAAATCAAAGAGAATGGCTTCGAACTGACGAAGAAAAGTAGCAGAAGATACCCCGCAACAACAATTACCGATGCCGACTACGCCGATGACATAGCGATACTGGCAAATACACCTGACCAAGCCGAAACACTTCTGCATAGTTTGGAACGAGCAGCAGCAAGCATAGGCCTCTATGTTAATGCACACAAAACGGAATATATGTGCTATAACCAAACGGGGGACATCTCCACTCTAGAAGGAACCCCACTTAAACTAGTAGACAAATTCACGTACCTAGGAAGCAGCGTCGAATCAACCGAAAAGGACATCGAAACGAGGTTAACGAAAGCATGGACAGCTATCAATAGGCTATCGATTATATGGAAATCAGACCTAACCGATAAATGAAACGCAGTTTCTTCCAGGCAGTGGTCACATCGATACTGCTATATGGATGCACCACATGGACGCTAACAAAACGACTGGAGAAGAAGCTAGATGGCAATTACACAAGAATGCTGCGTGCAATCCTGAACAAGTCCTGGCAGCAACACCCCACAAGACACCAACTGTACGGTCACCTGCCCCCTATCACGAAAACTATTCAAGTTAGACGAACCAGACATGCAGGACACTGCTGGAGAAGCAGAGATGAACTCATAAGAGATGTGCTCTTATGGATCTCCGCACATAGCCGCGCAAAAGCAGGACGACCAGCTCGAACGTACATTCAGCAGCTATGTGAGGATACAGGATGTTGTCCCGAAGACCTACCTAGGGCGATGAACGATAGGGAGGAGTGGCGAGAGAGGGTCAGGGATATCCGTGCTACCAGCGCGATATGATGATGATGAAATGAACTTCCAAGGTCGTTGTGTACCATCATCATCATCATCATCATGTCGTGCCGCAAGCACGGATATCCCTGACCCTCTCTCGCCACTTCTCCCTATCATTCATCGTCTCTGGTAGGTCTTCAGGGCTACATCCTGTATCCTCACATAGCTGCTGAATCTATGTTCGAGCTGGTCGTCCTGCTTTTGCCTGGCCATAGTTGGAAGTCCATTGGAGTACATCACTTATGAGCTCGTCCCTGCTTCTCCAGCAGTGTCCTGCATGTCTGGTTCGTCTAACTTGGATAGTTCTCGTGATGGGAGGCAGGTGGCCGTATAGTTGGTCTCTTGTGGGGTGTTGCCGCCAGGAGACGTTTGTTTCACTACGGGTCGAACGGGTTTTTGCATGTATCACAATGGCTTAAGTGGCAGTCGGACCCTGTTGTAAACTTGTCTTAGTAAAAAGTGACGAACACACAAAACTCGTTCATTTGCTTCTGCACTTTAAAAGTAGTCGTCGGGAGAAACGGAGTATGAATCCTAAGTTGACCACGTTGGCCGTTCCGTAAACTCTCTGCATGCTTTTTCTTATTATTATTTGTTCATTATATTCCTCTCCTACCCCAGAAATTAGCCTCCCGTTCTCTTTATGACTTGGACCTACCATATCACGATACACTGGCTCATGAAAGTGTTTATGAAAAGTTGTAAAATAATATCATTGTTCTTCCAAAAGTTTGAAGAACAATTGACTAAACTCCACGTTCGTTTAGGAGGGTATTTAACATACTCGTGCACTTATGAGAGAAATGCACCAATCTAAAAATCGACAATGGAAAAATGTAACACTTTAGTACTGGTATTATATATATATATATATATATATATATATATATATATATATATATATAAGCGTACATGTGGGTGTATGTATGTAAATATCTATGTATAGATAATCGTGCGAGTTTTAGTCACTTGATACCGTTAATGTCGATATATCGGTCTACAGATTTCAAACTTGCTTTTGAACAGTTAAATACTTCTCAAGTATTGATATATATTTTCTGTTGATTCAATAGATCAGATGCAGAGGTGGAGGGGAAAAATTTTGGTTTGAAGGGGGACGTCTAAACTTTATACGCTTGAGACTTAAACTTGAACGCTTGAGATGACTCACTTAACTTAGTCGTTAGGTGAAATAAGCGGTTGGATAGTTTATCAGAAGACGTTGCCGTTCGGTGAATAGACAAATCCACGTCAATCTCATCTCGGGAAAAAGCCGTCGTCTTCTTTTGTTGGGTCAGAAACGTAACGGAAGGCAGTGATTTCCCTGTTCATTACTATACGAATAAAAACTTATGCATATATTACCAGCACGACTATGCTATATTACCACATAGTCGACATAAAGCCTAAAGTATTTTTCTCATCGGTAGATGAATACGTTTAATACCCTCCTCAACGAATGTGGCATCAAGTCAATTGTTCTCCAGTCAAACGTTTTGAAGGCCAAGGATATTATTTCACAACTTTTCATAGACAATTTCATGGAAGAGCGACCTCGAAAAATCAAGTTACAAGGCCATCCCTCGATATCTGAGCCATCTATTATCTTGAATCAAAGCTTCAACACGCACAATATTCTTAAGAACATGAGACAGTACACCCTCTTGCTTTTTTATTTTCATATTTTTTGATAGGAGGCTAGGGTTCCCGGGTATCTTTTATATTTCTTTTTTTTTTATTTTCCTCTGCTTAATCATTTTTCTTTTTTTCTTTCTTCTTTTTTCATTCTTCCATTTCTTCTGTAGGATACGCAATTAGTGTTACAGTTATCGCCGTAGAAAACGGAATCGGTGACCCGAGTTCAAATCCTAGACAAGGCTTTTAACGTTTCGCTTTGGTCTGCTGTCCTTGAGAAAGACATGAATCTGACTATTCTACCCACAACTGTGAGTAAAGTCAGAAGTGGACAGAAAAGTTCATTGGTTGAAAAGTTCGTATGATGACGTCATATCTGCTGTTAATGACATTTTACCAAACACTGCAACACCGATTAAAGTAATGTGTGGACCACAAGAGGAACTATGTTTTTATAAAAACTCACTTGATTACACTCCATGAGAGTATCTTGGTCAGTCTATGAACTTTTCAGCTGAGCCTCGAAATTGGGAAGACAAAGTCCTTTAGCCTTGGTTAGGCAACCAGTCTAGGAGAAGGAAAATTCTGATTTAAAACCAGCAGTACTCAGATTAGGAATTTACCTTCTATCACATCCTGTCTTTCGTGGAGGGATTGGGTAAATCTGATCTTTTTTTTCTGGATTTTGTCTCCTTATCAATTTTACATGTATTTTTTTCTACAGTATCGATACATTTTTTTTCCACAGTTTGTTCTTTGTTCCCTTTAACAAATACTCTAGCTGTAGCTACCGCGGCCGCTATTGTTGCTGCTAGCACTTCCTATTCTACCCTCGAACTAACGACATATTAATATGCATTTTGAGAAATCCTTACGTCATGGTCTGTCTAGAATTTTTGCAAAGAATGTATTCATAACGATACCCTGAAGAGAAGACGGCGGTTATGGCGAAGACGAAGGTAAAAAGAAAAGGGTGTGGAGAGACAAAAAAGAGAATGGAGACGATCAAAAGTGGAAAACGTGTAGAAAAATAAGAAGGAAAAGAAAAAGATAAAGATAAATGGTGGTTAAAATAGAAAGGAGGCATTTATGAGAAGTAAAAAAAGAAGGGATGACAAAGAAATAGAAAAGATAAAATGAAGTAAAAGAGGGGGAGATTAACAAGTAAATGTTGCTGAGAAGAAGAAAAAAACGAGAGAGAAAGAACAAAAATTAGAACCAGAAGAAGAAAGTGGGGACTAAAAAATTAGAAGTAAATATGGAAATAAGCAATAATAATACAGTAAAGAAGAAGAACAACAAAAATAACAACAATAACAACAACAACAACAAATGGGGAAATAAGGAATAAGAAGTGAACAAGGTAATAAGGAAATATGCAATAATAGAAGAAGAAGAAGAAGAAGAAGAAGAAGAAGAAGAAGAAGAAGAAGAAATGGTATACAAAAAAGAAAAGCCCCCCAAAAAACTCTACCAACCGCGTCGAAACTGGAATATGTTCTATATTTACTTCTGTGTACTTTTTTCATTTGATTTCATTGCCGATTCGCTGAATATTGTTGATAAAGGAATGTATTGATTAATGTTTTTCGCAAAAAAATATTTTCTTACCCTTCTCCTTGTACCAGGTAAACATATCAATAATCAATAATGGCGAACAGGAGTTTGGAGAAGGGAGGAAAAAAAGAAGAGATTAAAACAAAGCAAAAAAAAATAACAAAAAGAAACTGTGTTGCTAGCTCATCTTGGTGGTTACTACTGCGGATTAAGTGCGACGAGGTTTCAAACACCATCACCCAGAAAAATGCGAACCAGAAAGTCCTTTCTCGATATATATATATATATATATATGAACTTAAAAAAGGTAGGAAATAGCAAAGGCCTTCTTGAAAAATAATGGTTCAAAATCGTATGTACTTAATGAGACTGGAACATTACTGAAGTAGAGGGAATTTAGATTAGCTGAGTTACTCAGAGCAGATTTGTTGACAACAGAAAAGTTAGAACGTAGAATGGAGGTGCCCGTGGTGTAATGGTTATCGTCGTAGGAAATGGACACGGCGACACGAGTTCAAATCCTGGATGAGACTGATTGCATTTCACATAGCACTAATACCCTTGGGAAAGGTATGAATCCAATTATTATCCCTCCAGCTATGGGTAAATAGTAGGGCAGACTAGGTTTGTCAGCCTTGGTTAGGCAACTAGTCTAGGAGAAGGAAAACTCTGAATTCAAACCTGTAAAACTTCGCTTAAAAATTGACCTTGTGTCATATCCTGCCTGAGCGGAGGGGTTGGGTAAATAGGATAAATATAAGAAAGGTTAGAACGTAGTTATATCCCAGATAAAGAGGGGAATGTCAAGAAAGTTGGTCGAGAACTCTTACGAAGAAATGATCGGTTGCTATTTACGTGAATTGAGTTCCAATTGAGCACTAAGGAAGTGAGCACCCGCTAGCCGTTTAACAAGCGAATAATAATACATATACGTTAAATCCCCTCGCTTACGCTGAGCTTGCACATGGCTCTGCTGTAAGGTATCCGACTGGCGTAAAGTCAGCCGCGTTTCAATCCTAACTTCACTCTAGCCATACTGAAAAATTGTGATACAACTAAACAGTTTCTCTGTGGAAGACAATATATATATATATATAGTCATCCACCGACAGATCTGTTTCGTTCTATCAGAACTCATTGGTGTGGCTAGACATATTAGCTTCCTGTAGCCGGGATCGAAACCCAGTTGAGTCAAACGTCAATCCAAAGCCTCTAACCCTTCAGCCACGAGGAGCTAGTAGCATCGAAGTAAATTTTAGATTTTAAACGGTTATGAATCAGAATTACTATTGTTTACATACATCCGCTTAACGGCTACTGAGACCTGAATTCATATATGAAGGGGCTTGCAACAAACGCTAATGGCAACACGATTACTTCATTCGCCGGAGATATAAACTGTGTACTTACATATATATATATATATATATATATATATATATATATATATATATATATATATATATTACAGTCGTGGATAAAGTATATAGAGTAGACTGGACCCTCTATTCTTAATGAGGCAAATGGTGTAGAAAAAAAACTCTAAATTCAAAGTGTCTGGAGTGTTGTTTGGGATAGTTTGTGACGCATGAACGCACCATTCTACATTCATCTGCTCCCCAATGATTTAGTCTTTTCCTATAAAAATGTTTAATGGTGTAATGGTTATCGTCGCAGGCGACACGAGTTCAAATCCTGGACTGATTGCATTTCACATAGCACTAATACCCTTGGGAAAAGTATGAATCCAATTATTCTCCCTCCAGCTATGGGTAAATAGTAGGGCACTCTAGGTTCTTCAACCTTGGTGAGGAAACTAGTCTAGGAGAAGGAAAACTCTGAATTCAAACCTGTTAAACTCCGCTTAAAAAATTGACCTTGTGTCATATCCTGCCCGAGCGGAGGGGTTGGGTAAATATGATAAAAATGTTCAACTCTATAAATAAAGTACCTGTGTTGGTAGTCACACAGTTCTCATTTTAAAGGAGAATTGTTAGATATTCGTATTTCAAGATGAACCGGAAAATCGATTATATATATATATATATATATATATATATATATCGTTACGTTGTTCGTATATCAATAAATAAAGAGTGCTCAATAACTGTGATAGAGCATATATAGATCAAAATTTTCATACTGTAGATACAAATTTTTCCCTCTTCTGAACTGGTTGTTGAACCAAGCTAAATAGCTTAGTCTACCCCATAATTAACAAAGTTAGTTGCTTGGTTGTTTGGGTTTTAAGGCATATCAACCTTTGTTGGTTGTTTAATGCCAAATCCATTTCAAACAATTCAGTTTAGCATGGGTACAGTTTGAAAATTTCAAGCTATTCAGTTTAGTCAAATAGTTCTAATTCCGCTAAATCAGATTAGTGTAAGTATAGATTTTCTTTACACACAGTTAAATACCAAAATATTTCTATATTAAACAATTCAGTTTAGCGTAAGTACAGTTTCAACGTCAAAAATAGTTTAATTTCAAACAATTCAGTTTAGTATAAGTACGAAGTTTAAATATAAGTACACAGTTTAATTGTCAAAAACATATCTATTTCATGCTATTCAGTTTAGTCAAACAGGTCTTATTCAAACAATTCATTTCAGCATAAGTATGCAGTTTAGTTCTATTTAATTTATGGATAAAGTCCTATCAAGTGCTACCAATCCGTGCCAGAATGGACTGGGAGCTTTAGCAATGAAGTGATGCTCCGTATTCCCCAAAGCCCCAGCATCACTGGAAGCTTACCATCATATTTTCTAGTGTCATATTCAGGACACTAATTTAGGGAGGTTCTTTTTTTACCCCTATGCAGAGGTGCAGTCGGTGTATTCTACAGCCCCAGCCGACTGCGCAACAATTATCAGAGATCGGAAACGGTACCAGTGATCACTTCATGTTTTCTCACTGGCAGTAACACGAAGTAAAATGCAAACCACCTCGACCAGGAATCGATCTTTGTTCTCCGAGTCCATTTTCAAAGAAGATAGATGATATGCCAAGAGCACTCATACTTACTCCGACTTTTAACCCATATATTCTCTATAAATACTGATATTACGATAAATATCATATCATATATATATATATATATATATATATATATGAAAGGGAAATAAGACGTAAAAAGCAATTTAGCGAAGTGTTTATATATTTATTATGATGTTTCGCTCTGTACAAGCTTCATAGACGCCGAAAAGTAATGATAAATATATAAACACTTCACCAAATTGGTTTTTCCATTTTATCTATCTTACATTCTGACGGATCTTTCGTATATATATATATATATATATATATATATATATATATATATATATATATGATGCGACCCAGAAACTCATTAGGTTCCCATTTTAGCCATGGTCCATGATGATAGTGATGCTTCTATTTACGAAGGAGTAAATTAGTCTAATGAGTATTACATAGTCAACTACTGTCCATAATGATATTGATGTTTCTGTTACAAAAATAATAAAGGGTTCTGATTAGTATTTCACTGTTAACATATGTCCATGATGAAATTGGAGCTTTTTTTTGGAAGTCGTGAAGGATTTTAATTGATATTTCAGTGTTAACTGCTGTCCATGGTGATGATAATGCTTCTATTTGGGAAGGAGTGAAGGATTCTAATTAGTTATTCAAAATTAATCACCATCTATGACGAAGAAGTAAATAATTTTGATCAGTTCTTCATAGTTATATCGGTTTAAATCGAAAAACATGATAATTGAGACAAATGAATGCTTTATTCTCTGAATTTTTTTTTTTATCATGAGGAAATCGTGAGGTCGTCGCTGTATTCTCTGTATTTAATTTTGTAACCACACCGCGTCTATCACTCTTTCCAAAGTGATGTGATGTGCCATTATTGTGAGATTACGTTTACATGCAAACGTAAGAATTGCGACGGTAGATATTTGTTACCATGAACATGTATTTTTATGTACGGTAAAATAAACCTGGGTTCCAATTTCTTCTCCATACAACTTGTGTATACATGCGGATATTCTTTGTACATACATGTTTGTCCAAAAAAAATATATATATATATACATGTTTGTATATATATATGTGTGTGTGTGCGCGCGCGCGCACGCGCGTTTGCTTCCGTATTTGTCTAGAGATTAGTGATAAGAAAGCAAATGGGTTCACGATGGGAAAATCGTAAAAGTTGGAATCTTAGCTGATAAAATTATAAGAAAGAAACGCAAACTTTCTTTTTTGTTCATCAGCCACGTAAACTATTTATGTATTTATTCAAGCCTCATTAAACAATCAAGCAAGTCTCTTCCTTCCCATTCTCCTGAAGATCTCTCTCTCTCTCTCTCTCTCTCTCTCTCTCTCTCTCTCTCTCTCTTTCTTTCTCTCAACTTTTCCTCCCACGCTTTATCTTGTAAGAGTTTTTTCTTGATCTTGGTTCTATTCTCCACGGGATTCACAAAACATTATAAGCAGAATCAATAGACGATTACAAAAAGAAAAAGGAAAATCCTTTTGTTAATGCAACATTACAATAACAGATAGCGTTATTATTACAGTTATTATTGTTTTGATTTACCAGTCTCTGGCCAAAATGGCACCTAGGCCTATTTGCTGAGAGGTACCCACGATGTCAAACCAGATAAAGCAGTACCCATTCTTTCGAAGTAGGCACCCATCTGAAAACTGAATTGGTTCATCTGTCCCACTTTTTTTTTTCAGTGGTCTGACGTGATCATATGAATTTATTTGCTTGTCTAGTACCTAGAGCTCATCTTGCTTACAGGTACTCAGTTACTACCCATATCGTAACAACAGATAATGCAGTACATGTTCTTACGCAGTTGTCACTCAACTGAGAACTGACACACGCTACAGGTCGCTTAGTGTACCTGCTATTATGGTGATGTGGTCTCCCATCCAAGTTCTGAACGTGTTCATTATTTCAAACTCTCTTTATTTTCGTTTTATTTAAAAAGCTTCTTGTAGTCTCACGAATTGTTTGCTGTAACAGCTGTAACAAAGTGGTCACCCATCTAAGTACAGTGCTTGCTAATCGTTGCTTACTTTCCTTCTCTTTTATTCACTAAACTTCACAGAGTCTGACTCTCTAGCCTTAGATTGTTTACCTTACCTGCTGTTACAAAATAGTCACCTATATAAGTGATCATCAGATTTATCATTGCTTACCTTCCTCTCATAGTTTGGTGTATAAGCCATATAAATTTTCAGAATCTGCTGTTACGAAGTGGTTACCTATCTAAGTACTGGACAGACTCATCTTTGCTTACTTTCTTTATTGTTTTTATAGTTACGCGCAAAGCTTCGTTTTCTATGGCTTACCGGTGATATGACAATACCTTTCGTCTGATTTGTAGTCGATTTTCATGTACTATAGAACATAAGATTTTATCATTCGTGTTGAAATTTAAAGTCATTTTTATTGGATAACGATATGAAATCAGTTTTTCTGAAATAACCTGTACCATATTTACAATCACCACCATTATTATCATAAATGCTTCAATTTATTATATCAAGAAATACATCATCACCAAAATTAATTATATATATATATATATATATATATATATATATATATATATATATATAAACCGGAGTGTTTCCGAAAAAATGATATCATTTTTTAAATCTAATTATTTGCCCAATTCTCGTTCAAATGAACTCAAATTTTTACGGTGCGTGTCGATATAACTCGAAATTCTATGGTTAATATAATATTTTGTCTTTACATATATCTTTTATAGGAATTTTACATATATCTTTTATAGGAATTCCATTTACTAGAAAAGAAACGTCGTTTAAACATTAAACATAAATATCCAAGTTGTTTCTGTCCATGATGTTGAATTTTGAGGTCATTTAGATAAGAATTTACCAAGCTATTAGATTACGAAATGATATGCACTTTTCTGAATCACCTGTTCATCTCAAATTATATCAGTTTTTAAAACACACCATATATTCATAAAATGATTTGTTCTATAAGGGTTTCCAAAATACAGTCTGTATCAATTCTCTACAGACGAAGTCTGTTTACTGAAGAAAGCTACTCATAGACGATTTTCAATTGACTTTATCAGCAAACCGAACATCAGTATATACGGCATTTTGGAAACTTTATTTAAAAAAGCTAAAACGATTCCATATTAGCAAGATTTGCGTTCGTCGTTGTCACGAAAGTTAGTTATAGTTTAGGTTCCAAACAATATTTCTTTTTCATTTATGTTTCTATGTGTAATCTAATAAACATTTAAACAAAGACCACCCAAAAGGCTGAAGTGTATTTTAATCTTGTAATAGTGCTTCGTATCCAGGATATAACCACTCAATAGTCCCTGTATATGTGCGTGCATATCTGTATTTGTGTATAAATATATATATATATATATATAGATAGATAATGCATCAGTTTAATACTTTGTTTTATATGTTGTAAAAAGGAGAAAAAAGAAAGAAAGGTACATATAAATGGATGAGAAAAATTATTACTAAATATTATTTTAGGGCCACCGACGCATTTCGACTGAATCATCTAAGATAAGAAATTACGAAAATTTCGGGTAGAAAGTATTTTATGTCATCTTCTGGGGGGTGGGGAATTATGAATTTAGAATAATGGTTTGGACGATACAGAAAAATGTTCGAAAAAGATTCGAAAAAGATTACGTCATCAAAAGTAATTTTTTTTTTTTAAGTTAAAGAGAAACACAGCGTCTCTAAAAAGTTAGTTTGTATTGGGAAAAAAGAAGAAATATGAGAAAGAGGGAAGAAAGAAGAAGGTGATGGAAAAAAGGAAATAGCGCGAAGAAAGGAGAAATATTGTAGACAGATGGAGTCTAATTTGAAGGTGGATAGAAATAGCTATTTAATTATCGTTGTTTGTGTGAATTGAAATCTTTCGGCATCATTTAGGCTAAATAAGGAGATATTTTATAAAATCCTATTATTGTTATATATATATAAAACATGTTTTTAAGTAAATTGTAAAGTAAAGTCAGTGACTTCAGTCGAGAGTGAACCGAAGGCTCCATTTTCAATAGCTGCTATACCGAGGTGTAGAGAAGGGCACTAATCCAATTCCCTGGATTGCTCCACTTTACTCTTGATTCTTACTTTATAATACTGAGTGTTAAGAAAGGAAGCATCAGGTACTATTTTTTTAGTCTTTGATATGACTCGACCTGAGATCGAACGCCAGTCTCCCGGACCATTAGAAAACACTCAACTCATTAGGCCAATTATAACTACGCATTTCAAACTTCCGATGTTTTAAATGCAACCAGAAATTATGATTAAATATTGCCTTTATTTTAGAAGTGAAATAGTTTGTACTATAGTTTAATCTATAATATCACGCCCCTGAAATGGAAGAAACGTAAGACACGCTATGTTGTGGGAGTTTAAGAATAACAAAAATGCTACAGAGACAGCTAAGAAAATTACTAGTGTTAATGGCTATAAAATCTGAAACCGCTTTTCAAGATTAATTTTGAATATACTTCATTAGGAGATGAACTTGTCGGATCTCGATCAAATGCTTTAAGAGAATGCAATCCCAGCAAAAGTACTCAAGAATTAGCACTTGACCTTCATAACTTCCAATCTGCGATCTTTCTTCACTTGAAAAAGATAGGTTTATAAGCAGGTTGGGCGTTTTGCTTCCTCATACTCTTAGTGAGAAGAATAAGGAAGATTGCATATCTATAACAAGATGTCCTCTTTCAAGGCAGAGAAATAGCCCATTCTCAAAAATATCATGAGAAGTGACGGAAATTTTTTTTTTTTTTTTTGTAAAAGGCAGTGAATTGACAAGGATGGATTTCTGCAGCCTAACCCAAAGGCGGAGCTTCAGGAAAGAAAAGATATATTGTGCATATAGAGTGATCACCATGATATTATTCTTTTTCAGTTTTTAAACTACGCTCTCTTCAATAAGAGAGACGTTGTGTTTCTCACTGATAACACAAGACCATATTCAAAAAGAATCTCACAGGAAAAAATATTGGATTTAGGCGAGCTTATGCGATGCTATCGACAATATTCAGCAGACCTTCCATCAAGTAATTTCCATTTTTTTCGCTCTCTACAAAATGCACTGAAGGAGAAAAATGTTCTCACCAACAGAATTTTACTCGACAGAAATTAACAAGCTACCTTATCAATGGCAAAAAGGGAAACAAGATACTGAAGAACATACTAGCGACTGAAATCAATTCTTTTTAAGATTATTTATGAATAAATTATATTTCATTGAAATGGAAATTTTTTATGACTAAAACTGATGAGTAATTTTATGGGCGTTGACAGGGATACAAGGGGTTAAGTTGTTGGCAATAGTAAAATAAAGTTGGCGACCGTAGTTGAGGGCGACCAGAAAGCTCCCTTTTTAATAGCTACTATACGGAGGTGTAGGGGAGGGCGCTACTCCTTTCCCTAGATTGCTCCACTTTACCCTTTGTACGCACCTTGTATTCCTGAGGAGATATCATATACCATTTTTAATGTCCTTGGTATGACGTGACCTGGGATTGAACCCAGGTCTCCTGGAGCATTGGCAAAACACTCTACCCACTTGGCTAATCTTGGTAATAGTAAGGAAGATAATGGTGGTGATTGGGTATATAGAATTGTTGAGACTGATGCCAATGTTAGAGTTATAACTATGGTAGCCCTAGTGATGATAACTGTATCAATCATTTTTATGATATCGATGCTAATGATGATGAGAATTTTTATGCTGATGGAAGCGGCAGTGCTGTTGCTGTTGATTTTACTTGCTGGTGTGGGGTGAGTCTTAATTTTGTGAAAAATACTTGGAACATAGAACTTATTAAGTGGAACAGAAAAGCTTGTCTCGAAGATAAGAGCCGGAGCATTTTTCCCGCCACTTTCCGCTGCTTCGTTGTACCGTTGGAGCCGTTGTTGTTTCATAAATTGTCGGCTATGCGCCTTGTTATCGAAAAATAGAGGCCCAGGGGACATAGAAAGAAGATATTAATAATGAAATATTAATCACGCATCGAACTCTGCTCCCAGATGGAAATCAACTGTAAACACGCTTTCATATTTATATATACATACATTCCTATGTACCGATAGGTATATATTCACTTTATTATATATATATATATATATATATATATATATATATATATATATGTGTGTGTGTGTGTGTGTGTGTGTGGTGTGTGTGTGTGTGTGTGTGTGTGTTCCTGAGTGTGCAATAAGAAGAGAAATGTTTTAATGCATGTCTGTATACACAGGCATAGAGACACAAAAGCACACACACACACACACACACACACACACACACATATATATATATATATATATATATATATATATATATATATATTAGCTTTTTAATAAGTTTTCTTATATTCTTATACAAAAACGTATATATATGTATCTATACACATGTTCGTATATAAAAAATGCAATACATTCAACATCACAAAATACATCAGTAAAATACACACACACATACACACACACACACACACATACACACACACACACGTGTGTGTGGGGGGGGTGAATACAGATACGCCAAACAAGAAATAAGCATAATTTTCATATCATAAATCATATATATATATATATATAAGACAAATAGATAGAAAATATAAAGAGATTTTAATAGATAGATAGATAGATAGATAGATAGATAGATAAAGAATGTATTAAAGCACAAACCATATAATCATTAAAAGACGTTTCACGCTAGGAAACGATCGTCGCCAATGCTTGATGATCACTTTTAGAAACAATTATATGTTATTCGTCTTTTTATTCACCATTACTTTACAAACAGCTCTTTCGATGAATATTGACCACTAGACTGAAATGTAACTAAAATTCTTCCTCTTATCAATAATGATAATCGTAGTCACAACAACAACAGCAACAACAACAATAATGACATAAACATACATTTGTATATATATATATATATATATATAAAGAGATATAGATATATTGAGACAGAAAAGCAGAGAGTCAGAGAGAATTTAAGTAAGAGTGTGTATGTGAAAGAGAGAGAGAAAGAGAGAGAAGTGGGATGAAAAAGAAAAGTAGGATGCCAAATCTGCGGGACTTAGGATATGCTGACTGTTGTAGACTCCAAGTAAAAACGTTTACTACTGCAGCATAAATCTGAGTAGAATTAGCAAAAAAAAAAAAAGAAAAAAGAAAAAATAGAAAGCTGAATAAATACCAAGATCTTGCAAGAGAACTGAAAAAAAAACCTATCTCTTGAAGCATTTACAAAAAGCCTTGAAAAAAGAAAATGCTAACTAGATAGCCAGAGAAGGATCAAGACCGTCCCGATCACGGCTACAATTCAGACTGGCTAGAATCCTGAAAAGGGTCCCACAAAGTTGAAGAGACCAACTGTAACTCTTCACAATCTCGAGTGAAAGCAAGAAATGATAACGCAGCGGATCAAGAATAACAGATTATCTATTATATACAAACCAGCTCATTTGGAAGAGGATAAAAATAAGTCGAAAATATGTAATATTATTATAAATAGATTATAAAAGGGATATAATATGATCCTGCAAACTTTGATGATGGAGTGTCTATAAATTCTGAAGATTTAGAGTAGGGCATTATAAACTTCATTACGGCAGCTATAAAAATCTGGAGAGGGTAACAAGCCACGGAAGCATAAACCGTTGCAGAGAGGTTATAATCCAGAGACTTGAAAGTCATTCAAATAGTTTTAAGCCTCACCCAGAAAGAATAACTGTGTTTAATATAGTTGTGGCAATCCACAACTTTTTATAAAAGTAAAAAGAATAATTCAAATTTTTCGAGTTTTATACGTAATGGTTGTGTGTTGTCATAACAAAAATGTTCAGCTTCGTCTCTTCTTTGTGGTTAAGGCTCATAACCTTTTAAACAATTCTCATTCCTTCGAATGAGACTCAATCGGGCTTTTCACTGTTTGTTAAAGCAGTGATGCCACTAAATTATATACGTACGAAGAAAATGGTTTGGTTTGTTTGCGTTTATGGTATATCAATTCTTGTGGGTAATTAAATGCCAAATTCTGTTTACACACACACACACACACACACACACACGCACACACACATATATATATATATATATATATATATATATATATATATATATATATAATTTGTAAGGGAATAGCTTTTAGGTAAGCTAAGTTTTAATTGTGGCAGAGCTCATTTGTGTGCACACAGTTAAATGGGTTCAAGTATTATAAATGCTTATCATTCCTAATGGTTTCAAGTCTTTCTTATGATAATAACTATACTTAATATTAATCATCTGTTTGCACTGAGTCAAACGATTCCAAACATTGATTTCCATCTAATATGAATGATTTGTTTGCCAACACTTAAATGCTTTTAAGTATTGCTATTTGATATTATATTTTATCTCTCAATGGTTGGTTGGTTGGGTTTTATGGCACATCAACCTTTGTAGGTTATTTAACGCCAAATCTATTTTTATGAAAATAGTTCTATTTTAAACAATTCAGTTTAGGATAAATACGTAGTTTAAATGTAAGTACAGTTTAATTGTGAAAAACATTTGTATTTCAAACTATTCATTTTAGTCAAGCAGCTCTAAATCAGCTAAGTACAGATTGTGTTTACACTCAGTAAAGTGTCAAAATAGTTCTATATTAAACAAATCAGTTTAATGTAAGTTGAGTTTCAATGTCAAAAAACAGTTCCATTTCAAAAAATCCAGTTTAGCAAGTTTAAATGTAAGTACGGTTTAATTGTCAAAAACCTTTCTATTTCAAGCTATTCGGTTTAGTCAAACAATTCAGTTTAGCATAAGTATGCTGGTAGTTCTATTTAACCCATAGATATGGCTCTATCAGGTGCTACCACATTGCGCCAGAGCGGACCTGGGAGCAATGGCAATGAAGGGGTACTCCGCAATCCCCATAGCTCCAGCAATACTGGAACCTCACCATCAGATTGTTTGGTGTCATATACAGGACACTCGTTAGGCGAGGGTCTTACCCCTCCGAAGAGGTGCAGTCGGTGTATTCTACAGTCTCAAGTATTCGTATACGTATAATACGATATTATGGAAATGAAAATGAACGACAAATTCGCAAAATCGCTGGGAAAGTTGCTCTGGTTCATGTACAGGGAAGATATTAAGATGTTTGCAAAGAGAGAAAGCGTACGAGAAACCATTTTGCAAATTAGAGTTAGAATATAACAATGCAATTTGGAATTTAAAAATTCAGTACGCTTCGTCTCGCACATAGGCATCTGTGTTTACCAGTTTAAAATGATTAAAAATGTTATCAATACATTGTTTCTTAAAATGCTGATATTTCATCAAAATATGAAATATTTGCCTGTTTAAAATGAGAGCGAAGTTTCATTTTTGTACCGTATATAATTGGATACCAAAATTGTTAAACAGGCTTTTATTATAAAATAATTAAACGAGGTTCGAAAGAAGGGGAAATATATCAATATATAACAGTTCCCTCATAACTTGCTTTTATTAAACCAATATCTATTTCAGAAAAATGTTGAGCAATTTTAATCATATATTGACGACGATCCAATCATGCCTCAATATATCATCACAATTTTCTTTTGTGTGCAAAATAGCTTGCTAGCTTGATAGATAGATAGATAGATAGATATAAAGTACATTACTAGATATATTGATAGTACCAGACTTACAGATTGATGTATATATATATAGAGAGAGAGAGAAAGAAAGAAAGAAAGAATGAAAGAAAGAGATACAAACAGCATTACTAGATAGATAGATAGATAGATAGATAGATAGATAGATGTGCCTATATCGAGTCATATTCAGCAAGTGTCTTAATAAATTCTAGCCGTTTGACTCGGCTGACTACACTTTTTAATCGGGAATATTTCAATTGCTAGCTCGAGCCAAACCTCCCAGTGGACGGTTGTCTGCGGGTGAACCTATATCATTCACCTAGCTGTGTTTTTATCTAGATTTTTTTTTTCTCTCTTTTTTTTTCTGATTTTCTAAGTTTTGTCTCATTGCCGACACTACAGACATTCGTCATAAATAATATGGTGTTCAACCACAAAAATAAATCTTGAACATTTTTCACTCTCTTCTTTTGTTGATCCCGGACAGCGCCAAGCAAAAATATAATTCCCATAAAATAGGTCGTCCAAAAAAAAAAAAAACGTCGCATTTTTGGAGACAATAAAAAACCGATCAAATAAAGCCAGATTTTAATAGATTTAACTCAGGATTATTCCTCAGTTTGATTAGTATCTATAAATGATATTATAATATACGAAGTTCATTCAATAATTAAAGGGAATTTTTTTCGAAAAAACCATTATATATATATATATATATATATATTGCTATGAGTTAAGAGAATCTTCAAGGCGATGGGAGAATATCCACCCTTCTGGAGCTCCCACGTGCGACCTCTTAATCATCTAGTGCGTTTCCCAGAGATCGCGTCTTACATACATTAGAAAAAGAAAACACATAAAGAAAGCAGATATCCATTTGGCTAAGTTCCGATCTTCGAAGATGGATGAAGATAAACAAGACACAAGGTTAAGACAGAATACGGAGCATTTAATTACAGAAACAAGCAAACAAACATTAATGACTATATAAATGTCCTGTCAATTGAAATGTTCTTTTTTGGGTAGAAACCGGCTCATTGGCCGGGTAGTGGGGAGAGTATTCGCCAATGGCCCGGAAGATCTTGGTTCAATCCCAGGTCGCGTCATACCAAATACTTTAAAAATGGTACTTGATACCTCCTTGCATAACACTCAGCAATATATGGTACGTATCAAGGGAGAAGTGGAGCAATCCAAGGAAAGGAAAAGCGCCCCCTTCTACACCTCAGTAGCTATTGAAAAGGAAGCCTTCTGGTTGCCCTCGACTAAAGGGAGACAACTTTACTTACTTAAATCCTCAGTTGAACATAACAGCTCAAGAGAGAGAAAACAATTAAATATACAAGACTTATCCGGAGTGAATTGGCAGTCATTTTTCTTTTTCCTTTATCAAGTGAGTCATCATACTTGTGGCCCCTTCCTCGTCCTTTTTAGAGGGAATATAGCAGCTTTTTCATTCTTCACCGCTCTGGCAACCCGCTACAGCTTGGTTCAGTGTTGAGGGCCGACTGGCTTATTTTCTACCCAAACCTGAAGAAATGTCTGCTGATTTTTTTTCAGCGGGCCCTGAAGGCGCCATGATTAATGGGGAACTAAAATTCTAATCATCTTTTAGTCTGAGTTTGTTTCCGCACCCCCAAACTAACTCATTTTTCCGATGCACTATTTCTAACTGGAGGGTTCGCCCGCAGCTACAGTCTAAACCTTCAAGGTCATTTCGCGTTCATTTCTTCCCTCGCTCTTCACTTGTCATAGTCTCTCTCTCTCTCTCTGTCTCTCTCTTTAGCTCTCTCTCTCTCTCTCTCTCTCTCTCCCTTTCTCTCTCTTTAGCTCTCTCTCCTTAACAATATATATATATGTATATTTCTTTTCTTCATTAGAATTTTTTCCATAAAATACGAATATAATCTTTGTCGTGTTTGCAATTAGTTTATTGTAAAATCAATTTCAATCTTGCAAAAATAAACATTTGTCTTGAGGCTATTTAAAATAGCGTCAAATCAAATAGACCGCTTCAGGCTTGAACAGAAGTATGTCATCACATTTTTGGTGACTAATGTAACATACCCATGATACGGATAAGTGAAACGTACATAGAATGTTTATAACATATATACATAGAACATAGGAATCCCGAAACACGAAAAACACTTACGACTTCTTAGTTCAGGTACGAAACTTTTTATTACCTTTGAGTTAAAAGGTTTTTCGAGATAAGGAGAGAGATACACCTAACTTTTCCCATTGCTCCCCAACACGTGTTCCCCGAAAGTCAACCGTCTTCTTCCAAGGAACTCAACTTTTCCGTTCGGCCGCAAAAACTCAACTCACTGACTTTTTCAAATCTCCCAAAATCCTCTGCGCACGCTTCCAGTGCATGACGTCATTCACATCCCCCTGGTCATATTTTTCATCTGGGATTGTTATTTTGACATCTATGAACGACACATCCTCCCCACGCGTGCGTGAACACCTGCACCTAACTAACCCATGCGCTAAGCGAAAGGTTCTCAGCCTAACTAAACCCAAAGGCAAGATATATAAAACGAAATCCCTCGGCCATTATATTACAGCTGAGGGGTGCAAATCATGTGAAATTTACAGAAGAAAGTGTGATGTGTAGCGGGAAGTATGTTTTCGTCAAAATGTTTACAGATGAGCTAAACATGGCTTTGCCTCAATGATTCTGAATTGAAAAGACAGCCCCTGGAGAAAAACACACTGACTCCTTCGAAGACAAAGTTCTGGGCACAGTGGTATTAAAGAAAGTCATGTTGACTGTATTTTTGGACATTAAAGGACACATAAATATTAATTTCCTTGAAAAAGACGCAACAGTAAATTTTTAAAATTTCTACTGCCAACTCTTGAGACAAAATTAACCTAATTTATTGAATGACCTTCATGTATATATCATTCTGTCATCCACTGACAGAATGTTTCATTGTATCACAACTCTGGGTAGACATGTTAGACGCTAGAAGCTAGGATCGAAACCCATCCAACTTTACGTAAGACTTAGTATCACACTGCTCAGCTAGCAATCAAACCACGTCAGTTCGGGAATTATAAGGCATTTTGTAGTAGCTTTCGTTTGTTTATATTTTGCCTTACCAGGAACCAGTTCATTCGAAGAGCTTTGCATTATGCGAGTGGCAGCCATAATTAGTTCCTTTGTAGTCCTCTCTTTTTTCTAGGTAATATATATATATATATATAATCTTTATTTTTTCTGGGTATATATATATATATACATCCAGGAAAAAGACAAGGCTACAAAGGAACAAACAAAAGCTGCAGATGGTGTCTGAACGAAAAAGGATGTATCTTATAACATGCTGAAAGCAAATTTCTGAATAAAAGAAGCAAATGGATATCCAAATGTAGACGTCTTATCTTCTCATATGTCATTTACCACTTGATTAATTCCATATTTATTTCCCTTTGTTTGAACCATCTTAAGAGAGAGAGAGAGATGGGGGTGAGTATTTTCCTACTTATAAGTGGCACGTGTTCTCTTATTTTCACACGTGACTTTACACCACTCTGTGATAGCTATTAATTCACCACTCTGCTTACATTTTTTGGTTGATTTTTACGCCCACCACTTAAAAATTCAAGTAACGGACTTCTAGCGGCCATAATCATATTTTTCTAGTTTTTAACCTGCTCTGCTTTCAGCCTAGTCCGTTGAGGCTGTAGAATACCCCCGAATGCGTCTCTGCTGAGGGATAAGACAGCGTCATTGAGTGTTCTGGTTATGATTTAAACAATCTGATGGTGAGGCTCCAGTAATACTAGAGCTTTGGGGAATACAGCGTACCTTTTCATTGCCATTGCACCCAGGTTCACTCTAGCCCGGAACAGTAACACCTGATGGGGTCCTATCTATGGGTCGAATAGAACTGTTTTGACATTTAAACAGAGTTCAAACAAATGATTTATGCTTAATTGATTTGTTAGAAATAGAGCATCATTTAACTGTGTGTAAACAAATGACTGATGTTTAATTAAATTGTTAGTGATGCATAACAATACTTGAAACCATTCAACTTCGTTGATTCATGCTCAATTGAATTGTTAGAAATAGAAGTGTTCGAACATTTAAAAATGTGCAGTTCCCAAATATGTAAATAAATCATATATTTGATACATACGTAAAAACTGGCTATGGCATTAAATAACCAATAATATTTGGTATGACATAAAACCAAACTCAACACAAACCAAACCATATTATATCACTTTTGATTGTGTTAGAATTTAACTTAGAAGAGTTGATTAGGATGTCTTATTATATATCACATTCATATATATATAGTCATCCACAGACAGACTGTTTCGTTAAGCAGGACGACCAGCAAGAATATACATTCAGCAGCTATGTGAGGATACGGGATGTTGTCCTGAAGACCTGCCTAGTGCGATGAACGATAGGGAGGAGTGGCGAGAGAGGGTCAGGGATATCCGTGCTACCAGCGCGACATGATGATGATGATGATAATGATGATATATCACTATTTTTTATATATTTATTTTATGTTTTGTTATATGTTTTATTAAATCCTGTAATGATTCGATATGAGTCAATAAATAAAACTGTTTAGTCAAAACTATTTAGGACTGGGGCTTACAACATTATTGTTGATGTTTTTTATTTTTGTTTTTTGGTGGCGATTACTGCTTTTGTTTTGTTTTGTTTTGTTTTTTATTTTATTCTGTTAGGAGGAACTTAATTATAATTTTGATTATGTTCAACGTTGAAAATAATTTTAACAGCGTTTTTTGTTGAAAGACGTGATAATTGGAGCAATAAAGCAAAATTAATCGAAATATTCAGTATAATAATTCTATTCTTTCCAGGTTTTTCTCAGCAGGGGTAACTGGTGGTTTTCTCATAAGTCCGACTGACATCAAGTGTCTTCTACTCTCTAGGACTCTTTTGAATATTCTAGCCGATATCAGTCTGTATTTACCCTCCCCTACTTCACATACAGGTTATTCTTAAAGCGGGGGACAGCTGGTATGAATTCAGAGTTTTCTAGACTAGTTACTAAAGAAGTCTAAACACCGACTCTACTCTACTATTTACCTGTAACTGGGGGAGAGCAGATGGATCAGTCTTTTCTTAGGGCATTAGCCCAGAGTAAAAAACAACTTCCTTCGCCCAGGATTTCAACTCGGATCACCAATTCCCTTTTATGTTACGACAACCGCTGTGCCACGAGCTGATCTCAGTAGTCCCTTTGTCTCGAGAATCACAATACTTCCTCGGATTTTCAGTTGTCCCACTTTCTTTTCCAAGTTCTTCGGCATTGTTCCAAGTGCTCTTACTATGATTGTATTTACTTTGACCTATGTGCTTTAATCAAAAATGCAACATCCCCACACAAAACAGTAGTTCTCTGAAACTAGTAGACAAGTTCACCTACCTATGAAGCAGTGTCTCATCAACCGAGACTGACACCAACACGCGACTTGCAAAGTCATAGACAGCTATCGATTGGCTATAGGTCATATGGAAGTCAGACTTGACCGATAAAATGAAATGCAGTTTTTTTCAAGCAGCGGTCGTGTCGATATTGCAGTATGGATGCACTACATGGACGCTAACTAAACGCATGGAGAAAAAGCTTGACGGCAACTACACAAGAATGCTGCGAGCAATATTGAACAAGTCCTGGAGGCTGCACTCCAAAAAGCAGCAGTTGTACGGCCACTTACCCCCATCATGATAACCATCCAAGTTAGAAGATCCAGACATGCAGGACACTGCTGGAGAAGTAGAGATGAACTCCTGTGGACCCCCTCACATGGACGAGCTGTGGCAGGACGTCCTGGTAGGACCTATATACAACAGCTCTGTACCGATACAGGATGTCGCCTTGAAGACCTACCGGAAGCGATGGACGATGGAGACGGGTGGCGGGAGAGGTCAGGGAGATCCGTGCTGATGGCACGACATAGTATGTTCCATGACTTTTTAGGTGATTATTTTGGTTTTCCTTCATTTTCCCTCTATAATCTGCTAGAACGACAACGTCCACTCGTTGATGCATTCAACTCTTCTTGTTAATTCCAACTAAGGATGGTCTTTGTCTTCTTCCTGAGAATTTTGCGTTCTTTATCTTTCTTTCTTTTGCCTAGTCGGCTGGGGCTGTAGAATACACCGACTGCACCTCTGCAGAGGAGTAAGACCCCCCACCAATGAGAGTCCTGGATATGACACTAAACAATTTGATGGTGAGGTTCCAGTAATGCGGGAGCTTGGGTAGTGCGGAGAGCCCCTTCATTGCCTTTGCTCCACTCTGGCCCCGAATGGTTCACTCTGGCCCGGAATGGTCCACTCTGGCCCGGAATGGTAGCACCTGATAGGGCTCTATCTATGGGTTAAATAGAACTAAACTGCATACTTATGTTAAACTGAATTGTTTGAATTAGAACTGTCTGACTAAACTGAATAGTTTGAAATAGATAAATTTTTGACATCTAAACTGTGTACTTATGCTAAGCCGAATTGTTAGAAATAGAACTATTTGCATAAAATTGGATTTGGCTTTAAATAACCTGTAGAGGTTGATATGCCATAAAACCCAACCAGCCTACCAAATATCTTTCTTTCTTTCTTTTGTACGGGGCAGATTCTGGTATATGCACCTATCATTCCTCTGTATATCAATGTTTAGTCGTTTTCACAATTCCCTGTACATCACTTTCGTCTCCCAATCGTATTTGGTCTTGCTTGATTCATAATTAATTATCACTTAACTCCTTGCGAGCTTTTTCAATCCAACTCTGAAAGAGGATTTTCACTGAAGTATGAGTTGCAGCAAGCCCCTTCTGATCTCGAGATCTCTTCTGCGTAATTTCGCTGATTTGGACATTGCTGTGGTCTCAATGGTCTTTATTCTTCCTTTAATCTCCCGCAATCCCTGTCTCCTCCAAGATTTGGGGGCCATAAGAACACCAACTACAAGTCGTATCACCGTTACCCCAATGTTCCACAGCTTTTTCAGCTCTTTGGTAAGAACCGTGCCTTGTCGAATAAGACTGTTGGATTTGCCGACTGCACCTATACAAGTTTAATACTAGACTGTTTCTAATAGTGAAGCTACTGACCCAAAGCTTTCGAGAATGTAGAGTATCCTTTCGTTGCTATTACACCCAGGTCCGCTCTGAATATTACAACTTGTCAGAGTCCCATATAAGAGTCAAATAGAACTGTTTAATCATTTACTAAGGATTGCTATCATTTGCTTTTTAAAACCTTTAAGCTGTGTGTAAATCATTTATATTACGGTATCGGTTTCATTGTTTAGGGGCATATCAATATTCATGGGTTATTTAAAGCTAAAGAAAGCCTTGTAGAAGAGTAGAACTGATAATATTTAGCCTGTGGTAGGGAAGGAGAATAAAGAGGTTCTATACCTTTCCCAAGGGTATTGGCTGGAAACTTAACGTAATAGCATGACTGGAATTCAAACTCACTTACTTCGAGACCGCAATCCAGCACTTTAACCAATATGCCTCGAGAACTCCCTATCCCTCTTTTTTATATTACTCAGGAGTACTTGATAAAAAGAATTACTTAAATACCAATACTCGAAAACATTTAACAATGTACAAACAAAAGAGCACTGATAACTCGTTTAAAAATAAAGATATCTATAAACTATTTGTTTGAAAATAATATATATATATATATATATATATATATATAAACTTGTTCGGTTAATGACCACGGATTGTTTCCTTTTCAAGATTTTTAAATCAAGACATTATAGTCCTCAAGAAAAAACACTCCAAATAAATATAAATAAAACTCCGAGCAACAAACAACTTGAGACAATCCTTGAAGATGACCAGCGAAACGGTCGAAAGCGATAGGGCAAGTATGGGGTACTTTCTTCACCATTTTGACATAGACATAATAAAAATAACAAGAAGACTCGAGCGTCTTCCATTGAAGATTTTGAACAGGAAACAATCCATGGTCTTTAATCGAATATGTATAGATAACGACTTGTATGTATATGAATTCCTTGACGGGAGTTAGTATGCTTACTCTTGGCCGCTGGGCCGGGACACATTTCGGCTAGCAGTGTTTTTCGGTACATGGATCAGGTCGGGTGTGTCTTGGTTCCAGTGGTCGTCTGATAGGGATTCCGTGAAATCGACATTCATTACAGGGCTCCCCAGGCTCTAACACTCCTCAGAAGGGCTAAGTTTATAACCTGGCACCTGAGGTGCCCCTTTTTAGGGGAATGCCGTCTGGGCTCGAGTCATTTTTGGGAATGCCATGCGTGTCTGGCCTTGTGCCACTCACACCCGTTTGATGGGGCGTGTGACGAATACCGATGTTTAGATAATTACTGACGGCCAAAGTATTTGATATATATATATATATGTATGTATGTATGTATGTGTGTGTGCGTGCTTCTGTGTGTATAAAACAGGATTTAACCTTAAATAAAGTGAGGATATGCTTTTAAAGACACACAAAAAAAATTGGCAAGATCCGTGAATTTTTCTAAATTTTTCCCTTTTTCAAATTTTCACCCTGTAACGGCAAATCCATTAGAGGACAATTTTTTTTTCCTTTTTGTTGTTTTTTCCTAAAACTGTGTCTAGTCTTCCGGATAGGGTAATCCATTTTCTGTCTCAAAGTCTCAGAGAATTCAATGGGTCTCCTTTTCTTGGGGCGATTCTGGTTTGTTTGTAACACATTTCCACGAACAGCAAAATTTCAATCTTTTGCGCGATTCCCAATGGATCACCTTTCTCACCCAGTCAACCCAGACATTCATTCTTTTTGGGTGACTTTGCCGTATTCACTTATTATGAGATTTATCGTTTCATCTATGTCACCAGATAACCTACTATTTGGTTGTGCATTATCAATCTTCGTTTTCATATTATTTGTTCTTAAGGCATTATTTGTGGTATTATTGATAAAGATTCAATTACTCCCATGTGGTTTCCTCTTCTTTGCCATGTCCAAGTCATCTCGTATTCAAAGTCCTTTGTCTTTCGCTTTAAGTATCCATACAGTGTTTTTCTTTTCATTTCTGTTTTCTTGTTGCTGTTGTTAGTCTTTCTTCGCTCTTCTTAATGCATTACTAGTATTGTTGCATCGAGGCAATCCTCTACACTGCTTTGTCCTGTTCCTCCACCTTTTCTTGATATATAAAATCTCTTTGTCACCTCTCAGATGTAAAGCCTTGAGTATAGTTATCAACTTCTTGCCCGTGGTGTAATTGTTATCGTCGTAGGAAATGAACTCGGTGACACGAGTTCAAATCCTGGACGAAACTCATTGCATTTCACATAGCACTAATACCCTTGGGAAAGGTATGAATCCAATTATTCTCCCTCCAGCTATGGGTAAATAGTAGAATAGACTAGGTTCTTCGGCCTTGGTGAGGCAGCTAGTCTAGGAGAAGGAAAACTCTGAATTCAAACCTGTTAAACTCCGCTTAAAAAATTGACCTTGTGTCATATCCTGCCCGAGCGGAGGGGTTGGTAAATAGGATCAACTTCTTTGTCCTTTAAGCCTAATCGACTGGGGCTGAAGAATACACCGACTGCATCTCCGCAGTGAAGTAAGACTCATCCAACGAGTGTCCTGGATATGACACGAAACAATGTGATGGTGAGACTCAAGTAATGCTGGAGCTTGGGGGAATGCAAAGCACCAATTCATTGCCATCGCTCCCAGGTTCACTCTGGTCCGGAGTTGTAGCACCTGAAAGGATTCTATCTATGGGTCAAAGAGAAATAAAATGCGTACTTATGCTAAATTTAATTACTTGAAATAGAACTGTTTTGATATTTAAACTGCGTACTAATTCTAAACTGAACTGCTTGAAATAGAACTGATTTGATATGTAAATTGCGTAGGTACACTGAACTGAATCGTCTGAAAGAGAACAGTTTCTGACATTAAAACTGTACTCACGCTAAACTGAATTGTTTGAATTAGAACTGATTAACTTAATTAAATAGCTTGAAATAGACAACGTTTTGACAATAAAACTGTGTGTTTATGCTAAACTTAATTCATTGAAAAAGAACTGTTCATTTGTATAAAAAAGGATTAGGCATTAAATAATCTACAACCTAAATAAACAAACTATGGGTCAAATAAAATTATTTGACATTTAAATCGTGTATTTAAACTTAATTGCTTTAAATAGAACTTTAATCACTTAATTTTGTATTAACAAATGACTGATATTTAATAGAATTGTTTGTGATACATAAGAGTACTTGAAACCATTTAACTTTGTTGACTTATGCTAAATTCAATTGTTTAAAATAGAACAGTTTAATCATTTAACAGTGTGTAAACAAATGATTGATGTTTAATTGAAATGTTAGTGCCAAATAGCAATATTTGTAATCATTTAATCGTATGCAAACGAAGGATTAATAGTTAATCGAATTATTTGTATTAAAGAGAAATGAATGAAACCACTTACGAGGTGTATACGATAAGTTTTCAGACTTTTTTCGTATGGGCATTTAAAAATATCGTAGACTCTTGAAAATTCATTATGTTATTGCTATACATATTATGAGATGACTAACCAATTTTTACGATTTCAGATTCTAATGAACAGCAACAGCAGGAATTTAAATACACCCTACTAAAGCCTGATTGTCACAGCTGGTGAATTTCAAAAATGCAATTTGACACTTTAGAAGAACGATATGCAATAAAATTTTGTTTTAAACTTGGAAAATGCCACAGAAACGTATGGAATGCTTCAGACTGCTTTTGGAGCATCTTGCATGAATCGAGCATCAGTTTTTGAGTGGCATAAGAGATTCAAGGAAGGCACGGAGTCTGTGAGGGATGATGAGAGGTGTGGGAGGAGTAAGGAAGTCAATACACCAGAGTTGATTGGCCAAAGGGTTAGGGTTAGGGCTACTATGTTGAGTTTTTAAGGGAGTTCAGAAAGAGATTCCGTCGGAAAAGGCCAACTCTCTTCAAATCGGCTCAGTGGCATTTTCCCCAGGACAATGCACCAGTCCACAACTCCATCCTTGTCACGGACTATTTGACCAAGATGGGCATCTAGACAGTTCCTCACCCTCCCTATAGTCCAGACCTTGCTACCTGTGACTTTTGGTTATTCCAAAATAATGGGACAATTGATGAGATCAAAGAGGCTGTGACGAATGTCATTGACACGCTCACACAAGATGACTTCCAGAAGTTGTTGGAACGGTACAATAAGTGCATTGCAGCCGGAGGAGATTACTTCGAAGGGGATTAGAGTTTTATGAGAGTACTATCAATAAAAGTGCCCATACTAAAAAAGTCTGGAAACTTATCGTATGCACCTTGTAACTGTGTGCAAAAAATTAGTTCAGGCTCGTTTAAAAATGTTACCAAAAAAAAAAAAAAGAATTTAAAAATTAGATATTTAATATCTATGTATAAAAATGATTCGGCATAAAATAACCTACAGGGGTTGATATGCCTTAAAGCCAAACCAAAGCAAACCTTTCTCTTTTGTTCCATTTGTCTGAGTTCTTCCCTTGTCCATTTTAAAAATAGTGTAGTCTATCTTATTAGGGAGACTGCTCAAGTATTTATTCTTTTGATGAAATTTCTGCTGCAGGGCTTGGTTTCCAGAGGTTTTCTTGTTCGTCTGAGGTATTTTTTTTCTTACTTTAACCGTCATCTCAATTTGTAAAATGGTCACCGCTTTCAATAGACTCAAGAACTTGTAATTTTCTTTTTCTCCGAGTGTTCTGGCTCTCTCTTGATTTGGTAGTACTATTCCAACCGTTGTTTATTTTATTCTTCTTTTTCACTCTCGGTATAACATTTTTAATATCAAATTCTATACTTATATCCTGGCTATATATATTATTGTTTATATAATGATGCTGTATAAAAGTTTTACTTCTTGAGATTTTTTTTCACAGAAGCATTAGCTGATTAACTTTCACTGGAGTCTAAGTGACAGTAAGTCTCCTCTGGTCTCCAGGACTCTTCTCAGAATCCTGGCCTACATTAACACTGTTGTTGTTTGGATGATTTCTATTCGTACTTCCATTTCCAAAAACGCGGTATTTGCAACGAGTATAAATGTCACCCTCATTTTTCAGTTCTTTGGCAAGGTCCAGGTACTTGTCTCGCCTTTTGTTTTCTTTGGGTTTCAGTATGTCGTCCGCCGGGACGCCAAATCCACTATACGGCAGGTTGTGTTGTTTATTTTTCTATATTGTTTTCTTCATTTATTTATTTATTTATTTATTTGCTTATTATCACGAAGTGTGGTCTTCTGGACGGGATTAGTCGGTCCGTTTATGTAATATATACATATATCATCATCATCATCATCATATCGTGCTGGCAGCACGGATATCCCTGACCCTCTCTTGCCACTCCTCCCTATCGTTCATCGCCCTAGGTAGGTCTTCAGGACAACAACCTGTATCCTCACATAGCTGCTGAATGTACGTTCGTGCTGGTCGTCCTGCTTTTGCGCGGCCGTGTGTGGGGATCCATAAGAGTACATCTCTTATGAGTTCATCTCTGCTTCTCCAGCAATGTCCTGCATGTCTGGTTCGCCTAACTTGAATAGTTTTCGTGATAGGGGGCAGGTGGCCGTACAGTTGGTGTCTTTTGGGGTGTTGCTGCCAGGACTTGTTCAGGATTGCTCGCAGCATTCTTGTGTAATTGCCATCTAGTTTCTTCTCCAGCCGTTTTGTTAGCGTCCATGTAGTGCATCCATATAGCAGTATCGATGTGACCGCTGCCTGGAAGAAACTGCGTTTCATTTTATCGGTTAGGTCTGATTTCCATATAGTCGATAGCCTATTGATAGCTGTCCATGCTTTCGTTAACCTCGTTTCGATGTCCTTTTCGGTTGATTCGACGCTGCTTCCTAGGTACGTGAATTTGTCTACTAGTTTAAGAGGGGTTCCTTCTAGAGTGGAGATGTCCCCCGTTTGGTTATAGCACATATATTCCGTTTTGTGTGCATTAACATGGAGGCCTATGCTCGCTGCTGCTCGTTCCAGGCTATGCAGAAGTGTTTCGGCTTGGTCAGGTGTATTTGCCAGTATCGCTATGTCATCGGCGTAGTCGGCGTCGGTAATTGTTGTTGCGGGGTATCTTCTGCTTCTTTTCTTCGTCAGTTCGAAGCCATTCTCTTTGATTTTGTCAATCGATGTTCTAAGTACGTAGTCTAGACAAATGATAAAGAGATACGGAGCCAGCTTGTCCCCTTGTAGTACTCCTGCTACAATGTCGAAGTATTCTGTGTCTCCATCTGGTGATCGTACTTTTACTTTAGTGTTTCTATAGAGAATCGTTATTGCCGCTACGGTTTCTTTAGGTATGCCGTACGCTAGTAGGATTTGTTCCATCTTTCCTCTGTGAATGGAGTCGAAAGCCTTGGTAAAGTCGACAAATATTAATGTCGCTTGTAGGTTCTTTGCCCGTACACCTTCAAGGATTCTGCGGATGGTTAGTATTTGTGAGGTCGTAGATCTATTTCTTCGGAAGCCATTTTGGTTTTTTCTAAATATGTTGTCGATTTTGGGTTCTATGCGGTTTCGTAGTAGGGCATTGTAGATTTTGGCAGCTATGGATGTAAGTGTTATGCCTCGGTAGTTTTTGGCTAATCCGAGGTCCCCCTTTTTAGGGAAGGGGAGTATGCATCCCTTCGTCCATCTATCTATCTGATTTTGATTGTATACTGCGTTGCAGTGTCGGAGCAGTATGTCGTCGAATTGTCTGGTCTTCCATACTTCCGGGGGAATTTCGTCCAGTCCTGCAGCTTTTCTATTTTTAATTTTTTCTGAGAACCGAGTCGAGTTCTCCTTGTGTGAACGGTCCAAGAATAATTAGCAAACAATTAGACATTAAACTTGGACCATATACATATATACGAATACGTAAAATATACGGATACATAAAATGTTCACATGCATAGAAATCCCGAAACACTGACGACTCTCGGTACTTCAGATACGAAACGTTTATTAACTTTTTTTTTTTACTTTTAGTTTTTCGACCCGAGGAGAGAGAGACACGATTTTTACTATGCTGACTATTCCTACATTGTCCTTTAGTCAACTCTCCAGCTGAATTCTCGGCCTAGAGTCAAAATCTCATCTCACTGACCCAACAAACGTGCGTGCATCCCGTAGCCCACAAAGCGGACTCGCTTCGCCCAGCTTCAAATCTCAACTAACTGCTTTTTTCAAAAATCACCAAAATACCCGGCTCATCATTTCCGGGCATGACGTCATTCACACCCCAGTCACATTTCCCATCTGGCGTTTTTATTATGACATCTGTGATTGTCACATCCTCTGCACACGAGCGTGAACTGTACTGAATATGTGCACCCGCACGTGCACTAAGCCGAATAGTTCAAAGTCCAACCAAACCGAATGATAAGATATAATTAACGAAAATGACAAGATAAAAAAAGTCATTCCTTAATTATATAACATTTACATCTCAAAATACCTGAGAATGTTGTGTTTCTTATTCTCTAAGATGGATTCTGGTTTGTCCATGTACCACTTGATAGTATGGTCAAATTTGTCTCTTTATCATACAAGCCGGGCGAAAGTATTTAAGATTTAAAATAAAATATTATAGTGAATGAGAAAGACTCACGAAACCAAGTAAGAAAGCAAATAAAAAGATTACACGTAATTTTAGTTTATTTTATTTTAAATCATTTCTCAATAAAAAGGTACATAAGTTGTAAAGTCGGTGACCGTAGTCGAGGGCGACCAGAAAGCTCTATTTTCAATAGCTACTACACCGAGGAGTAGGAGAGGGCGCTACTCCTTTCCCTGGATTGCTCCACTTTACCCTTGATGCGTACCTTATATTGCTGAGTGTTAAGCAAGGAGGTATCAAGTACCATTTTTAAAGTCTTTGGGATTGAGCCCAGGTCTCTCGGACCATTAGCGAACACTCTTTCCATGAGCCATAATGATATTAAAAATCATTAACACTAAGAAATTACCGTGTTTGAGGGCGTATAAGACACATGGGTGTATAAGACGCACCTAAATTTCAACAGGGCAAATCAACAAGAAAACTAAGCACTAATTTTAAAAGAGATGAAATTGATATAATGAATATTATCAATAATAACACTTTTAATCTGCATAATAACCTTTTAGATAGACAATAGGTATATGATCATCATCATATCGCGCTGGTAGCACGGATATCCCTGACCCTCTCTCACCACTCCTCCCTATCGTTCATCGCCCTAGGTAGGTCTTCAGGACAACATCCCGTATCCTCACATAGCTGCTGAATGTATGTTCGTGCTGGTCGTCCTGCTTTTGCACGGCCATGTGTGGGGGTCCATAAGAGTACATCTCTTATGAGTTCGTCCCTGCTTCTCCAGCAGTGTCCTGCATGTCTGGTTCGTCTAACTTGAATAGTTTTCGTGATAGGGGGCAGGTGGCCGTACAGTTGGTGTCTTGTGGGGTGTTGCCGCCAGGACTTGTTTAAGATTGCACGTAGCATTCTTGTGTAATTGCCGTCTAGCTTCTTCTCCAGCCGTTTTGTTAGCGTCCATGTAGTGCAGCCATATAGCAGTATCGATGTGACCGCTGCCTGGAAGAAACTGCGTTTCATTTTATCAGTTAGGTCTGATTTCCATATAATCGATAGCCTATTGATAGCTGTCCATGCTTTCGTTAACCTCGTTTCGATGTCCTTTTCGGTTGATTCGACGCTGCTTCCTAGGTAAGTGAATTTGTCTACTAGTTTAAGAGGGGTTCCTTCTAGAGTGGAGATGTCCCCCGTTTGATTATAGCACATATATTCCGTTTTGTGTGCATTAACATAGAGGCCTATGCTTGCTGCTGCTCGTTCCAAACTATGCAGTTGTGTTTCGGCTTGGTCAGGTGTATTTGCCAGTATCGCTATGTCATCGGCGTAGTCGGCGTCGGTAATTGTTGTTGCGGGGTACCTTCTGCTTCTTTTCTTCGTCAGTTCGAAGCCATTCTCTCTGATTTTGTCAATCGATGTTCTAAGTACGTAGTCTAGACAAATGATAAAGAGGCACGGAGCCAGCATGTCTCCTTGTAGTACTCCTGCTACAATGTCGAAGTATTCCGTGTCTCCATCTGGTGATCGTTCTTTTACTTTGGTGTTTCTATAGAGAAAATTCTTATTGCCGCCACGGTTTCTTTAGGTATGCCGTACGCTAGTAGGATTTGTTCCATCTTTCCTCTGTCAATGGAATCGAAAGCCTTGGTAAAGTCAACAAATATTAATGTCGCTGGTAGGTTTTTTAATAGAAGTTGCCAGCTAGCAAATTTCAGCCGACTATCGCGCATTTAAAACCAACATATGGCATATAAGACACAGGTGAGTTTTAAAAGATATTTTAGAAAAAAAAGTGTGCATTATATGCTGTCAAATACGCTAATATACTTTAGTTTGATTTCTTTATTTGATGGCATATCAACATTCTTGGCATATCTAATGCCGAAGTCATGCCCGTAGAAACACAATAGAATCAAACAATGATATTAAAAATCAAGTAATTATTTATTAAAACCGTTTTTGTTAAGATCAGTGTGTAAATTATCCACACTATATACAATGTAAACTTTTATTTCTCAGTGAAATGTGACAATCATTGCATTTAAATAACTTACTGTTTGTGGACAAATCTAAAAGAGTCGTACTTTAAGGGACATTATTAACAAATAAGATGTTAATTGAAATTAATGGTAATGTAATAATAATTGCGAATATAAGTTAAATAATTAAGGAAATCATGGCATCGGTGTTCACGTAGTTTCAGTTTGTAACAGACATATAACTTTTATTATAATAAGCTTAGTTTTTTGGAGTATGTGTTTAGGGGTTAAAATTTAGTGTTTTTTATGAAATGGTAGAATTTGTAGTTAAGTTTTTGTGGGGGGAGTAGTTGTTAACGTGTTAGACTGTGACTTCGTAGTAAACGTATTCAAATTCCAGTTGCCCTATTCCATTTACTTTCGGATAAATATATTTTACCGTTACCCAGCAATGGGTTAAATAATACCACTCTGGTCTTCTACAAGAGTAGCTTTGGCATTAAATAAAACACAAAGCTTGAGATGCCATTAAACAAATCTTTTGGGCCTCATGGGTTCTAAATGTAATATCTTTTGTTTGTTTATTTTTTCTTCTTTTTAAAGGGAAAGAGGGTGATGCTGCGTAGTTTTCTTTGTTATGAATCATTTTTACTCGCAAACAATGATTCTCTTTGTGGAACGTGGGTCGGTTGGATGGTAATATCGAGAGTGACTTGTTTTCAGGCTACAGCGTGTAAAATGGCACAGATGTTGGTAAGTCTTTTGATCGCTAAGAAAAGCAGGCAACCGGCCAAAAATGAAAGGGCGAAAATGAGAAGATCTTTGCCAAATGAACAACTCAAGTGTACAGCGGGTGAGAAGAACCAAAACCAAAATAAAAAAAATAAAAATTGATGGAATGGTGGGAGTTGAGGGATGTAAGTTGTGAGGCGAGAGCCAAGTGAATGACTTCAAACACTTCCGGAAATGAATAAAATCGTTCGCATTCTACCACCATTACGGTATATAGTCGCAAGAAGAAAGCGTATTCATGCTCTGCGATCAATCTAGAACATCTAGAAATTTTGGACAATACACGTACTTTCAGATAATGGTAGCAAAAACACACGGCAGAATACAATAAAATCAAGCGTATAGAAAATTATTACATATACGAGCAGAAATTCCCTGGTTTAATATGCGCAAATAATATTTTATAATATCTCATTGTGAATTACATTTTAGACATACTTAGTGCAACGGTTTTCGCCGTAGAAAATGAAATTCCAGTTGCCCTATTCCATTTTCTTTTGGACAAATATTAGTTTGTTGGTGTATGTTTTTAGGGGTTAACAATATGAGCAAATAATATTTTAAAATATCTAATTGTAAATTACATTTTAGACATACTTAGTGCAACGGTTATCGCCGTAGAAAAGGAAATTCCAGTTGCCCTATTCCATTTACTTTCGGACAAATATTAATTTGTTGGTGTATGTGTTTAGGGGTTAAAATTTAGTGTTTTTTATGAGATGGTAGAATTTGTTGTTAAGTCTTTGTGGGGGGAGTATTTGTTAATGTGTTGGACTGTGACTTCGTAGTAAAGGTGTTCAAATTCCAGTTGCCCTATTCCATTTCCTTTCGGATAAATATCTTTTCGCGTTACCCAGCAATGGGTTAAATAATACCACTCTGGTCTTTTACAAGAAAATTATTACATATACGAGCAGAAATTCCCCGGTTTAATATGTGCAAATAATATTTTAGAATATCTCATTGTGAATTACATTATAGACATACTTAGTGCAACGATTATCGTCGTAGAAAATGAAATTGGTGACTCGAGTTCAAATCCTATTCGATAGCCTAGTTAGCAGGGGCCGTAGAATACACCGACTGCATCTCTGGAGAGGGGCAAGATTCCCCACAGTGAGATTCCTGGATATTACATTAAATAATCTGAGGGTTAGGTTCCAGTAATGCTGAAATTTTGAGGGAATGCACAGTATCCCTTCATTACTATCGCTCCCAGGTCCACTCTAGCCAGGAGCGGTTACACCTGATAGGGTCATATCTATGGGTCAAATATAACTGTTTGACATTTGAACCGTGTGCAAGCAAATGACCTACGTTAAATAGAACTGTTAGAAATAGATCTGCTTAACCATTTAACTGTGTGTAAACAAATGAGTGATTTTTTTAAGTGGATTATGGCTTATACCTAGCAATACTTGTAACCATTTAACGTTGTTGACTTATTCTAAATTAATTATTTGAAATAGAACTATTTGAGGGTTTATCTTTCAGTATCTACAAAACGTGTTCACGAGTCATATATTTGATATATATGTAAAAACAGGACTTGACAATAAATAACCTACAATGGTTGATATGCCATAAAACCAAACCAAACAAAACCAAAGTAAATTCTATTCAAAGCTATTTACGCTTCATTTCGCACAAATGCACTTGGGAAAGACGTGAACCCATCTCATCTCGCTGTACTTAGCTAAAGATAAATAGAATGGCAGACTAAATTCTTTGGCATTGATTGGGTAAACGGTCTAAAAGAAAGAAAACTCCCAATTCAAACTAACGTTATTTTCTTTAAAAATTGACGTTGAGTCATATCTTGCCTGTGGGGGAGGGGAAGGGTAAATACATATATACTAGATTACTCACGAACTACAGGGTGGAACGATAAAATTGTCGTCCTAAAGAAAACAACACTACAGCTTTATTTAAGAACTTTTATTGAAGAAATCAACGCAGGTAACTTGATTATGTAGTAGAGCTGACATCTATTCAATGTAGCCGCCTTCAGCCTCAATCACCGCCTCGATACAGATCCGGAACTGGGAGCATGCCTTTTCCACAAACGCCGGCAGGAGCTCGGCGAATACTCGGCGGATGACGGCTATCAGGCTGGCTTTGGTTTTGTAGGAGGTCATGTTGGTGATGTTCTCGACGTATGACCAAACAAAGTAGTCCAGCGGGTTCAGGTCGGGGGAGGAGGGGGGCCAGTGAGAGATGGGTACAAAGTCGTAGCACTCCTTCTGAAGCCAAACCTAGATCTCTTTGGACTTGTGGGTCGGTGCCGAGCCCTGCTGCCACCGACCACTTGATTGCACCAGGGGATCACCACACTCTTCAGAACATCCAGGTACACTTTGGTGTTGACTTTTAAGCCGACTACAAAGATATGAGGTGGCATGATGTGGCCCTCACGTGAAACCACACCAAAGACCATATTCGTAGCCGGAAACTTTGTTTACATCACCCTGGGCACGTTGAACCGTCCGGATTTGCATTTTGAGGGTGCTAGCAATGGTTCTGTTGTCATAACTTGGATCGGTAGAGAACATGAATTGTACAGCGGCGCATCTCCGATCTCGCTCGTTGAACATTGTGTCACATTCAGACATGAAAGAAGGCTCCTATCGCTCTTGGGATTTGTACACAACTGGCCAACTAGTAGATGGTCTGCAACAAAAAAAGAAAATCGGTTTTCATTAAACGGAAATGGAATCATGTCGTCTTTTCTAGGGCGACAATTTTATCGTTCCACTGTGTATTTAGAAAGGTGAGAAGAATTCTAAACAACTTTTTTTTAGTAATTGCTGTCCATAATAATACTGATACTTCTATTTCAGAAGGAGTAGAGGATTCTAATTAGCAGTTTATAGTTGTCTCGATTATATCAAGATTTTGGACAACTTGAATGTAGTAAACTCACACAAAAGGAAAACAGAAGTAGTCATGACCGGATGGAAAAGAAATCGTTGTCAATTTTGCGAAAAACTGATATTTCACCATACAAGCAAATGGTAAGTGAATAAACTAGAATTAATTCTTTAAAATGAGATTCACAAAATTCTCATGTACCTACAGTAGGAATTCCCCGTGGTGTAGTGGCTAATGTGCCATACATTGACATGGTTGTATAAGAGTTCGAACTATGGTTGTGCTATTGCATTCACTTTCGGACTAATATCCTTGGGAAAGGGTATTAATCTTCGGTTAAATAGTACCACTCCTTTTCTTCAATAGCGATGGCTTTGGCATTAAACAGACCACAATGGTTGATATTCAATAAAACAAATGAACCAAACCAAACAAAACCAATCACTCTTCCTAATCTATATCATAGAATATATAAACATCTAGTAGAAAATACTGTGCTCCCTCTGTCTCTGTCTCTGTCTCACCTTATATGACATTATTATTATTGCCTGTCTTCGAAGACAAAAATTTCACGTCTTTTGTGAGTCAGTCGATGGCTAGCGGGGTCAACATTATGAAGGAAAGTTCTTTTTCGCCGCATCTGTAGAATGTCTGTCAACCTGAGGATATTCCGGTTTACAGAGTTGTCTTTACTGTATGGGAAAGGGAAAAGCCCTTAGAGGTGCGCATTGATTTTAATTAAAACACGCAAACACGCATCATCTCTCCATCTCCTTCAGTATATATATATATATATATATATATATATATATATATATATACTACTTCTAATCGTCAATAGATAGATAGATAGATAGATAGAGAGATGATTAGAAAGAGTTCCATATGTGACCTTCAAGAAGAAATGCAATTATATATGTGACCATCATGAAGAAAAAATCTAGTTATATGCGTGACCTTCAAGAAAAAGAAATTAAATTATCTATGGGACCTTCAGGAAAAAGAAATGTAGATATATGCATTATTCAGGAGAAAAATGTAACGCGAGGTTAAATTTATTCATGTTTCAAATGGATTTGTGTTTAGGAAGTGACTACTATTTACTAGTTCGCACAGCCTCTGTGCCAAGATTCAGGTCTGCCATGGCATCTTTTAGATCAATAGGGAGGTACTTTTCATTTCCGGAGGCGTAATTCACAGGAGACAGATGAAAGATTGTAAATGCAGAAGCGAAGCCTGGTAACAGAGGAAATCGAGAAGAAAGTAGAACTCAACTCAACAAGGGTTATTTTATACCAAGAAGTTAGGGAATGTTTTAATTGTGTATTTATATTCACTTTTTTGTGTGTAATTCTCTCGTACGAGTTTTGCAGACATTCCTATTAAATACAACCCAGCTATTGGTTAAATACCAATGCCATACTTCGACAAGGATGTCTTTGTCATTAGATATCGCACAAATTTTATATAGCATTAAACAAAGAAACTAAACCATATTTAACTGTACTCAATTTTATTGCTTCAAGTATTCCTAACTAATTCTGATAATTATCTAGTTTCAAGTAATCATTATATTTGATTATAGCCATTTATTTGCATGCAATTAGTTTTACTATTAATAATCCTTAGTAAACAATTATAGTTTCTAGAAAATATTTGTGATACAAATAATATACAATTATATGACATAAGGTATTCCCATCAAATACTAATAATTTCCCCGCAGTTTGGTTCGGTTTCTTTGTTTAATGGCATATCAACATTTGTAGGTTATTTAATACCAAAGCCATTCTCCTAAAACAGTAGTGGTACTATTTAACTGGGAGGGTAAGGGGGTTCATACCTTTCCCAAGGGTATTTGCCCGAAAGTGAATGTAATAGCGTGACTGGAGTACGAACTCGTTTACTACGATTCTGCAGTCCATCGGTTTAACCATGACACGAGGACACCCACTCCACGCAGTTGAACCTGATGGTATAGTGTAAAGTTAAGGAGATTTGTTGTCAATCAGATTTCAATGAATACCAGCAATTAATACTGATGTGCAAAACTCGTGAATTCTGTAATAATAATAATAATAATAATAATAATGAAAATAATCTCGCCATCGCTATTTGTAAGGAGACTCACTCTTGCACTGGTTATTTGTTAAGAGACTCACTCTTACCATCGCTATTTGTTAGGAAACTCACTCTTGCCATGGTTATTTGTTAGGAGACTCACTCTTGCCATGGTTATTTGTTAGGAAACTCACTCTTGCCATGGTTATTTGTTAGGAAACTCACTCATGCCATCGCTACTTGTTAGGAGATTCTCTCTTACCATCACTATTTGTTAGGAAACTCACTCTTACCATCGCTATTTCTTTGGAGACTCACTCTAGCCATGGTTATTTATTATACCAATGATGCCACTAGATAATATTCTGATGAAAATGTGCTATAATCTCACAAAATTACTGGAAATAGTGAACGATCGATTATATCAAGCTATTTACCAAAAATAAAAAAGAACTAGAAACTCTACCACAAAAATACGAATATACAGCCAGGATATTGGAAAGGAATTTGACATTGGAAAATGTACCATGGCAAAAATGGAAAGTTGAAAAAGTGAAACAAAGAAAGGAATAGAACAACCAAATCAGGAAACCATACGAATGTAAGGAGAGAAGGGGAATCACTAGTTCTTGGAATGTTGGAAGTGGACATCAAGAAAGCAGAAAAAACCTTTCGAAATCAAGCTGTACCATCGAAATTTCACAAAAGAAATTAAAAAAAACGCCATCGTAAGATACCCAGAACCATTCTTAAAACAGACTGGAAGAAATTCAAACAAATGGACCGAAGGACAAAGAAATCAATCACTATTCTCAAGGCCTTACATCCGCGGAATGATATAAACAGACTCTACGAGTCAAGAATAGAAGGAAGAAGAGGACTTATCAGCATATAAGATAAGCAGATATGCATCAATTCAAGAATTCAAGGATTATATTAAAAAGAACAAAGAAGGACTAATTACTGGTGCCATTAACAGCAATAGCAATATAGGAACAAACAAAAAACAACAAAAACTAGAAAACAGAATGTGAAGAAAAACAATTGTATAGAAATTTCAAACATCAAACTTGCAAGATCGCCCAAAAGACCTGGACGTGGCTATGAAGATGAAACTTCAAAAGAAAAACCGACTCTCTATTAAGAGCAGTACAAAATAATGCCATAAGAATCAATTGATGGATCCCGTGGTGTAATGGTTATCGTCGTAGAAAATCGACACGACGACACGAGTTCAAATTCTGGACGAGATTGATTGCATTTCACATAGCACTAATACCTTTGGGAAAGGTATGAATCCAATTACTCTCCATCCAGCTGTGGGTAAATAGTTGGGCAGACTGAGTTCTTCGGCCTTGGTGAGCCCACTAGTCTAGGAGAAGGAATATTCTGAATTCAAACCTACTAAACTCCGCTTGAAAATTGACCTTGTGTCATATCCTGCCCGAGCGGAGGGGTTGGTAAATATGATAAGAATCAATTAGATTTAAGCGAAAATTGATAATACCCAAGAGAATTGCAAATACAAGTTTTGTGAAAACAGGGATGGAACTAGCTATCTACCACGTTGTGTTCTTAGATCCAGACTGCCGAATCGCCAATCGTAGATCGCCAAATAAATTAGACAGGGTTGATCGTTCAGAAAAAAATGAAGTTGAAATGCCAGAGACAAAACAAACACGGGGTGTTCAATAATTAATAAGAAGTTCAGTTAACAAAAAAAATAAACTAAGTCAGTTTCTTAAAAAACAAAACAAATGCGTTTTTAAAAGATAATGCTGTTACATATAAGTCTCTTCCCTGATGTGTGAAGTAATGCAATTCATAGGTCTGGTTCCTTTTATCTCAGCGGTCAGTCCATCTAGTAGTAGTTTAGTTGTAGAAATAGGCATAATTCTTCAAAAAGCTAAGTCGCTTAGCAGTTCTTAATTCGGTTACCAGTTCTCTTTCGTCCGGGTTCCTTTACTAACTCGTGATTCTTGTTTCTTTTTCTCAGAAGGTCTGCCTCAATGTTCAAATTGCGGAGCAATAGGGGTTCACTGCTGTTTGTTGTTTCACTGGCTTTTGTCTCCCCTCTGCAGCAAAAATCTTGGTTTAGATTTCAGATTTCAGTCATTAATTCCATTCATGGTTGCTTATCTCTCACTTCAATCGGTGAATCTCTGTGACCGTTACTTAATGTGGGGTTCCTCTCGGTTCTGCGTGTCAGCAGCAGTGCCTTCTCCCCGCAATGGGTGGTTCTTTCTGTCACGCTACCAACATGTCACGTCATACAAATTACTAAGTTTTTCGAAGAAAAAGAAATAAATCAAAAACATTTTCAGTTCTCAGGATTTGAAATTTTCCCATAACAATCATATCTGCACCTGCGTTACAATTAATCCTGTCACCGATCTGGCTTAGAAATCTTCTATGGCACTTTTAGTACTATTCAAAATAAATATTTTTGCTTTTCTCTTTTTTCTCTTTCTGGTTAAAAAATAATTACATATTTCATTTTCTTCACAGCCAAAAATTAAACAATATTGCTTGCTTTTCCATTTTGACAAGTATTGTATCATTCTTCTAAAATCAATGTACTAATTTCATTCTTCTAAAATCCTTGCCGATTATTTTTCTACTATTAAAATCATTCTCAGATTTCTCTCACTTCAGATCTCTGACGCAACCTTCGTTATGTCATACAGTAAACAAGCACAAACGGACTATAAGACTAAATATCATTGGGAATTGTGCAAGAAAGTCAAATTTGACTATAATACTAAATGGTATATGCAAAAACCTAAGCTGTCCCAGAAAATAAAATGTATTCCTTTCTCTGAGATTTCGAGATACAAATAGATCACCTAATCCCGGTAAAAAGACCAGACCTTGAATTAAGTTACAAGGAAAAAAGAACAAGCCATTTCATAGAGGTTGTGGTTCCACTGGACCACAATTAACAAACATCTAGCTCTTTACGTGGAGCAGAAAAGTTGAGGAACATGAAAATAAACGTAATACCAAATGTAATTGGTGCTCTTGGAACGGTCCCAAAGAGCTTGGGAGGAAAAAATTTGAGAAACAGGAAATCAGAAGAAACCCGAGACATTCTAAACCCCAGCAGTGTTGTGATCGGTTAGAACATTCAGAAGAGTCCTGAAGTTCTGACATACTGTCACTAAAACTCCAGTAAAAGTTCACTGGCTAAGTCTGGTTTGAAAAACTCACAAACAATAATGAAAATAATAATGGAACACTATCGAGACTACTCCGACAGCAACACTGTTTTCCCCAGTCGGTTGGGCCTGTAGAATACACCGAGGGACTGTCCTCGTGGTGTAATGGTTAAAGCGTAGTAAGCGAGCTCGTTCTCCAGTCGTGCTATTACGTTCACTTTCGGGTATATACCCTTGGGAAAGGTATGAACCTCCTTATCCTCCCGGCTATGGGTTAAAAAGTACCACCACTGTTCTACTAGGAGAATGGCTTTGGCATTAAATAACCTACAAAGGTTGATATGCCATTAAACAAAGAAACCAAGCCAAACCAAACCAATACACCGACTGCAGCTCTGCAGAGGGGTTAGACCCTCCCCAAACGAGTGTCCTGGATATGACATTAAACAATCTGATAATGATGTTCCAGTAATGGTGGAGTTTTGTGGGGAATGCAGAGTACCCATTCAATACCATCGCTCCCAAGTTCTCTCTAACCCGGAGCGGTAGCACCTGATAGGTGCTATCTATGGGTTAAATAGAATTAAACTGTGTATTTATGCCAAACAGAATTGTTTGAAGTAGAACTGTTTACGTGTATAAAAATAGATTTGGCATTAATAACCTAGAATGGGTCATGTGCCATAAAACTAAACCAAACAAAATCATTCAACATTGTTGACGTTGGCCAGAATTCTCAGAAAGTCTTGAAGAGACTGTCACACAAACTCCAGTAAAACTTTGTGAAGAATGCTTGTAACAGTCTCCAAATTTTTGGAAAGAGATGGAAATTGGTGAGCGAATCTAGACCATTAAAATTACAGTATCGTTGAGATTGGTCAGAATACTGAGAAGAGTTCTGGAGAACTTAGAAAATTTGCTGTCTCTTAGATTCCAGTGAAATGCCATCAGCTAAGGCTGGTTCGAAAAAGTCAAAAATAAAAATAAAAATCCATTTTTCCTGTTTAATACAAATGTTCAAATTGATATGTATATAGCACATCAAATGTCCATTTGAATAAGTGTATAGTGACATAAAACAGAACTATATATATATATATATATATATATATATATATATATATATATATATATATATATATATATATATATATATATATATATATATATATATATATATATATATATATATATATATATATATATATATAAGAACATAAGGCGGTGGTCACGCTGTAATGACTATCATCATAGAAAATGGACCCGACGGCTCGAGTTCAAATCCCGGACGAAGCTATTTGCATTTCTCATTGCGCTAACACCATTGGGAAATATATGAATTATTCTCCTTTCAGATATCGGTAAATTGTAGGACAGACTGAGCTATTTAACCTTGGTATGACAAACAGTTTAGTAAAGGGAAAACTCTGTCAAATTCTGCTTAAAATCGACATTGTGTCGCATCCTACTCGTGAGGAGGGGTCGTGAATATATATATATATATATATATATATATATATATATATATATATATATATATATATAGCAAACAAACAAAGTGAGTTCTACTCCAAGCCAAGGAAATTGACGATCATCATAAACTACTATCCTTAGAAAGGATTTACCTCTTTCAGTGCCCTGCCTAAATATTTTGATAAAATGTCTCCTCACCGGCATACCTCAGTCTTTTCTTGCTCAAGCAATAGCAGCATTTAACTCTTACTCTTCTTTTCACCCTTGACAAGATGACTATTCATCATTGTATTTGTTATTCACTTTATATGTTTTTGTTTGATATTTTCAATTTTTCTGGGGGTTTTTTCGGGGGGGGTATTTTAGTTTTGTTTTGTTTTGTTTTTGTTTTTTGGTGGGGGGATTGTAGGTTACATCGATTTTACTTAAAGATTTTTCTGTGTTTATTTATCTGTATGTCTGCTTTTGTATTTGCTCCTTTTTATTTATTTTTCATTTTTTATTTTTCATTTTTTTGGGGGTGGGGGATGAGGTGAGTCTATTGATTTGAAGATGTTTCTTTAAAGAATGACCCAAATATTTTGTAAGACTCTGAACTGTTTAGGCCTCTCGGCTCTAGCTGTTTGTGTGTTACCTCGAAATATTTGTAAATTTTTCTTTTCTCGTTTTCTTCGCATATTTTAATGGCCTGTTTTTCGAGAAGGTATTCCTGGCAACCTTCCAGAAGCCGTGCCAAAATTCTTGTGAGAAACCCTCGTCAATTTTTCGCTCGACATTTAAAAAGAAAAGAATCAAACACAAGACAGCACCATTGAAAAAATGGTCCATGATTGAAAAAAATCGTGATTCCAAAAAGATGATTTTTACGTGTCTTACGAAACGAAATTGAATCAAGTTTTGTGTCTTTATCTCCCAATGTTTTCTTTGTTTTTTTCTTCCTTTCTTTTCAACAGAAAGTATTGTGTTCACTGGACTCTATACGTTTGCAGATTCGGTAAATGATAGCTTGCTGTAAAAACTCTCGTCACGTATTTACGTATAATTCTGGTCAGTCTTTAAAAAATAGAGATTATTGTTAGGCTGCTCCGTGTCCAAATGAAAAAAAATGGCTGGGATATTATACATGAAGCAAGTAAACCGAAACTCTAAACGCCAAATTTCTCTTTCTTTCAGCTACCGTGCAATCTAAAACACCAATCTTACTGTCCTCGGGAGTGATGCCGCCGGAACCGAGTATTTTTTTGTAATAGCAACGCTTGAGTCACGATTTGTACGTGATTCCCCGCAATAAAATAACCTTGTGTCAAATCTTGATTTTATGGGAAGTCGGTTAAATGACGTGGGCTCTTGTGGAGTAAATCTTACTCATAGAGAGAGTCCACGTGGCATCATAACTTATGTTTTGAACTGCGACGTTGTAGTAAACAAGTTCGATTTCTAGTCGTGTTATTCCCTTGACTTTCAGTCAAATACTTTTGTAATATAATGGCGGAGGGATTTCGTTTTATATATCTTGCCTTTGGGTTTAGTTAGGATGAGAACCTTTCGCTTAGTGCATAGGTTAGTTAAGTACAACGATAACGCAGGTGTTCACGCGCACGCAGAGAGGATGTGTCATTCAGAGATGTTAAAATAAAAATCCCAGATATGAATTGGGACCAAGGGATGTGAGTGACGTCATGCACCCGAAGTGTGGGCAGAGGATTTGGGAATTTGGAAAAAGTCAGTGAGCTGAGTTCCTACCTCCGAACGAGAGAATTTCATTCAGACCTGGGCGAGGCCAGACGAATTTGTGCGCTCCGGGAGCCGCGCGTTGGTTGGGTTGAGAGCTGACGATGTAAAAGCAGTCACCATAGAAAGATTGTGTGTGTCTCTCTCTCTCCTCATGTCGAAAAACCTTTAAACTCAAAAAGGTGAATAAAAGTTTCGTACCTGAACCAATTTCGTGAATGTTGTGTATTTCGGATTCCCTATGTCTCTTTCACACATCCGTATATAATGGGTATATTACACTTTCTGGAAAGGTATGAACCACCTTATCCTCCAGCTGTGGGTCAAACAGTAGCACTACTATTTTTCTACAGGGATAAGTTGTGGTATTAAACAATCTACTAAGGTTGAAATGCCATTAAACATAGAAACCGAATATAACTCATCTCAACTTTAATAGAGACATTGTTAATAAACGAGGTGCTCATCAAATTTAAATAATGATTTTTTTTTTATAATCATTAAGAATCTAAATAAAATAACTAAGGAAATTGTGACGTCAGTGGTAATGCAATTTCGGTTACAGATAGATAGATACATAATATCTATTACAATAAAAGAGTTGATCAGTTGTTTACAAGTCTTCGTTTAATTCTTTTTTTTATTTAAGATGCTGAATTCAAAAATTTTAAAATTCTGTCTGAATATGTTTTGGGCAATCATCGTATAAGCACATCTATAAATATAAACAAATTTATGCAAATGAATGTTTCCTCTTTCCTTTTCTCTATTTGTTCATGTGTTTCTCAACTCGTTTATTTTAGAGAAGGGTGCGCGCAGAAATATATATATATATATATATATATATGTTTATATATATACTAATTTTTATATCTAATCTATAATTCTGTTGGTGTAAAAAAAACAGACAGTACAAATTTGCAAATTCTACAAACTGATATCCTGGATAAAAAAAAAATTCCAAAAAACGAAAAGACGAAGAACACATATGCTACTTGAAAAGGATAAAGCAACATGTATTTCTCGTCAAAAGAAAAAAACACCGACAGAAATACCTAAGCTAAAGCGTAATAATGTTCTCAATACATGAGATCGAGCTAATATAATGAAAATTATTCCTACATGGCCGAGAGATACACACACACACACACACACACACACACAAGCAAACACGCACACACGCAAACACACTTATATATATATATATATATAAGTAAGTATCTCTGCCTAAGAACTTCTGTCTATGTAAGTGGGCATATGCATGCGTGCGTGCATGAAATTTTTCGTACATTAAAATTTAATGCCCTCTGAAGGTTTACTTACGTCTGTTGGAATGTTGAGAAGAAAAGAGACGCCTCGAAGAACCTACATTCCAAAATAGTTCAGGATAGATAGATAAATAGATAGATATTGAAGGGTTGGCTGAATACATCATAAGCTAACATCATGTCTTCAGTTGAATTTTTGACGCATTAAATTCTAGCGCTGCAACACTAATGGAAGAAGTGTGCGAACCGCATGGAGAACTATATTGAAAAATAAACCTCAATTGGTCCATTTCCATGTGGATATCTTAGTGAGCCCATTAACTTTTTAGCCACATCTCGTATATTGATTGGGACCTGAGATAGATAGATAGATAGATAGATAGAAGAAAATTTGTCAAAAATGATGGGGCGAAAGATGGATTCATGACTTTTCCAAGGACATTAGCGAAAAGAGAAATGCAAATAGCTCTATTCAGGATGCCGATTCCATTCTCTCAATTTGTGTATGGGTTTGTTGGTGCGTTTGTTTGGTTGTTTTTTGTTTTCTGCAGTGTCGCATCAACCGAAAAAGACATCGACACGAGGTTAACGAAGGCATGGGCAGCTATCAATAGGCTATCGATTATATGGAAATCAGACCTAACCGATAAAATGAAACTCAGTTTCTTCCAGGCAGCGGTCGTATCGATACTGCTATATGGATGCACTACATGGACGCTAACAAAACGGCTGGAGAAGAAGCTAGATGGCAATTACACATGATTGCTGCGAGCAATCTTGAACAAGTCCTGGCGGCAACACCCCCAAAAGGAACCAACTGTACGGCCACCTACCTCTTATCACGAAAACTATTCAAGTTAGACGAACTAGACATGCAGGACACTGCTGGAGAGCAGGGACGAGCTCATAAGTGATGTACTCTTATGGACCTCCACACATGGCCGTGCAAAAGCAGGACGACCAGCACGAACATACATTCAGCAACTGTGTGAGGATACGGGATGTAGTCCAGAAGACCTGCCCGAGGCGATGAACGATTGGGACAAGTGGCGAGAGAGGGTCAGGGATATCCGTGCTACCAGCACGACATGATGATGATGATGATGATGATTTGTGGGGGTGGATTTTGGTTGGGCTGGTGTGGTTGGTTTTTATATTGTATCAAACATTGTAGTTTATTTAATGCCGAATATTCATATTACACATTATACCTCATTTGTAAACGGATTGTTTGTAGCTAACATTTTTAATCGAGCCAAAGCTCATTTGTTTTCATATAGTTAAATGCTTTTACATATATATTTATAAGTCAATAGTTTGTGAGTAATCCTATTTTTGAATGAGTTACGGAAAATCTTCTAACACGAATTGTTCTATTTAGAATAAATCATTTGTTTGCATTCGCTTAAACAGTTTCAAGCATCGCTATGTAGCAACAGTAATTCAATTTGGACACACAGCCAAACAGTTCTACTTCTAACAATTCGATTTCACGTCAGTAAAAATGTTAAACAGTTCCATTTGACCCATACATACCTCCAAGAACCAATATTCCAAAATGGCAAAAGAATTACGGCGATAAAAGATAAAATTAATCCTGGGAAACTGGCGAGCGAAAAGTACCGTGACAATGCTGTCTGTCCAAGAAAACATCAGCCACTGTGCTTAATGGATCACTTTTGAATATACAGAGCAGTAAATATAGGGCGCCTCCCGTGGCGTGACGGTTAATCAGTTACTTTCACAAACTATTTCACCAGCAGCTGCAAGATTGCTCTTCACTGCAGTAGCCTTGTACCAGACATTTTTTTTTCATTTACAACGGTCACTGCTTTGTTTACACCAAGATTGGCGAACGGAAAATGGCTTTGAGTACAAAGAGAGAATGCAGTTACCGTTTTAAAATCCCTAGACATCAATAAACAGTTCGAATAAATATTAGATTTTACTATTTTCCATCCATGAGGTTTGAAATTAACATTTGTTTTAATTGATTTTCTGACCCCTTTTAGACTGAGTGTCAGTTAAAATAAAATTCTCTCTTTATAGAGGTTTGACACCATGCTTTGAAAGAAGAAACTGAAAAGAAGTTATGACAGACTTATCTCGCAAATGGTTCATACTCTTTCTGTCATTACCAATATCCACTCAGTAATAGTGTGCGACACATTCTCAGTTTAAAAAGTGAGGTCATGCGTGGATATACGTGAAAAAGGTAAAGAAAAAATTACCCAGGCCCCAATACTTTTTTGCCGCAAAAGTCAATCACAGAAGAAGACCCGTAACGTCTTTTTTATTGTTTGTTTCTTTTTTTATTAGTTTCCTGCTTTTTGATTGTTTGTTTGTGTTGTTTTTTGTGTGTGGTAGAATCGTTATGTGTTTTTGTTTTGTTTTGTTTTTTGCTCGTCATAATATTTTCAGTTGGTTTTGTAATCCTTGGGTTTACAAGGGAAAGTTATGACAAGGTCACCTGATACCATTTGACTATACAGACAGGAATATTTATTTTTAAAACAAATTTTCTTTCAACAAATGGTAATTTTTAAATGTAATGAAAAAAAAGTGTGGGGAGCACAAGGTCAACCGGATAGCGTGATATTTTCTCCGTTGGATTATATATATATATATATATATGTGCGTGTGTGTGTGTCTTGATATATATATATATATATATATATATATATATATATATATATATATATTTCTACGATCAGCTCCGCACAAGCAGGATGCGACACACAGTCTATTTTAAGTGGAGTTTAACAAGTATGAATTAAAAGATTTCTTTCTCAGAGACCAGCTGCCATGCTAAGGTTAGAGACTAAGTCTGTCCTATTATTCATTCTTTGCTTAAAAGAGAATAGTTGGATGCATACCTTTTCGAAGGGCATTAGAGCTATGTGATATGCAAACATCCCCGTCTTGTCTTTGAACTTGGGTCACAGTGTCCATTTCCCACGACGATACACGATACACTACAAGCGCCTCCTATGGGTAATGCATATACGGGAGGTTTCAGATTCTGTCCGGGGTTGAAGCTATTGCTAACTTGAAGATACGGACAGACTTAGGACGTCTTTCAGGTAGGAGGCAATGAAAGAAAAAAAATCGAATTTGAAGTTCCAGAAAAACATAACTTGATGCTGTCAGCGAAAAGTTACAGGTAGCTCAAGAATTCAACCCTTCTCAACGCCATCAAGGGAGATACACGATGAGGTGTCCAGTTTTTAAAATTTGTTGCTACTGTTGTAGCTGTTGTTGCTGTTGTTGATGATGATGGTTCTCTTTCCTGATGCGACGATTATCCCCGTTGTTTGTTCGCTTCTTCTGATCGCCAGAACTCTTGTCATAACGTAATCAGCATCATTTGTGTACTACGACAAGAAGCCGACTGAATGAGATCAACGGACACCAAGCTTCAACCTCAGCAGCAAGAAGATCAAAGAAAATGGTTTGTAGTTATTCACTCAGATTTGCTTAGTTGTGACACAAGACTATTGGATTGGATACTCTTGTCGTCTGATCACTCCCAATTCGAATACAGTGACAATAAGTTTTCTCAAATCAATAACTGCTTCTCCTGTAAACCCTTGAACCTACACGAACTCCATAGTAGCCTTGTTGGTGGGGTTTTTACTATACCAAAATAGGTCCTGAGTATGACATTAAACTGCATTAGGCAGCTAAACTGCATTAGGCAGCTGAACTCGAGTTTTGGATCTCTGGGGAGTGTAGAGTACCCCATTCATGACAATTAGTAGTTGGGTATTTCCCACCTTTTTCCACACAATGAACTAGTCCATCTGTCATATATTGCAGTAGCTACTAATACCTGGGAAGACTAGAAGGTGAAGAGCAGCTTCTTATAGGAATAGTATTAGAGCGTTGGAGACTGTAAATCGCACTAGATCACCTTACTTGCTACCGTAATAACGGAAGTCAATACTATCGTTGGACTATATCTTTATTCTGTATTCACTAATCCAATGTTCTTGTCAACTCATTGTCTCTCTATTGTATATACTTTTTCCTGAGAATATATCTCTATTTCCTCTCATATCGTTCTTTGTCCTTTACTTAATATTACAAGCGTTCACTAACCAGAACACAACAAGTACTAAGCATCGGTCGAACATTTTGGTTTGGTTTGGTTTGGTTTAGTTTGGTTTGGTTTTATGGCCTATCTATAATTATAGGTTTTTTAATACCAAATCCTGTTTATAAATTTATACATTAGATATATATGATTTGTAGAGCCATTTTGTTAACATTTTTAATCGAAACTGAGCTCATTTTGACATTTAAAAGTTAAATGCTTTCAATACCGGCCCATTGGCTTAGTGGTAGTGTGTTCGCCAATAGTCCAGGAGACCGGAGTTCAATCTCAGGTCGAGTCATACCAAAGACTCAAAAAGGGGTACTTGATACCTCCTTGCTTAACACTCAGTATTATAAGGTTTCTAGGGTAAAATCGAGCAATCCAGGAAAAGAAGTAGCGCCCCCTACACCTCAGTGTAGTAGCTATTGAAAAGGGACCCTTTGGGTAGCCCTCGACTACTGTCGCCAACTTTACTCTACTATTGCTATGAAACTGTCAGAATTTAACTTAAGTCATTTGTTTGCACACATATATTGTTGGTATTTTCATCTTTGAATAAGTTAAAAGTATACTGCAATTGTTTCAACTGTTAAGTTGTTTCAATTTCTACTATCTAACACAAATAATTCTATTCAAGATTAATCATTTGCTTACACACAATGAAGTAGTTACAAGTATTGCTATTTAACACTAGGTATTTTATTCAGCACTATTTATTTATTTGCACTGTCAAATGATTCGAAGTATTGTTATGCAATACAATATATTCAATTTAAGTACTCATTTAAAGAGTTTCAAGAATTACAATGCATTACTAATAAATAATATTACTAATAAATAATAACATTCAAATAATCATTTGTTTACATACAGATAAGTCGTTAAACAGTTCTATTTCAAACAATTCAGACTGACGAAAATCATTTGTTTGAACACAGTTTAAATCTCAAACAGTTCTATTTGACCCTTAGATAGGATCCTATCATGTTCTACCTCTCCGGGTCAGAATGAACCTGGGAGCAATAGCAATGAAGGGATTCTCCACATTCCCCAAAACTCCATCAATGCGAGAGCATCTCCATCAGACTGTTTAGTGTTTAATGTCATTTCCAGGACACTCGTAGGGGGTCTGAGCCCTCTGTAGAGCTGTAGTCGGTGTATTTTACAACCCTTGTTGAAAGAGCTCAGGAAATTTTGGGGTCCCAACTATGAGCTAAATAAATCTGTTTGAAAAGTATTCGTATTCGATAGGAATACATGAAACCATATGACTGTGTGCAAACAAATGATTTCTTTTGAATAGAATTCTTAATGTTTGATACGAATTATTGAAAACATTTAACTGTATTCAAATTATTTGTATTAATTATAGTTAATTGTATCTATAATTACTGATACTATATAACTGTAAATTGTTTTATAAAGAAGAGTTACTTGAAATTATAATTGTTTACTCAGGGTAATTATTAGTAGTTATTCGAAACCATATAACTGTGTTCAAACAAATGATTTCTTTTGAATAGAAATACTTACTCAAAACCATTGGATTATTTGCATAAGGTAGGAATACTTGAAACAATACTACTGGGTGCAAATTATTTATATTAGATAGGAATACTTGATATCATACAAATGATTAAAAAATCTCTTAAGAAGCTACTATACTCAAAATGTAAATATAAACGTGCATTGAACGCGATTCCTTAACGTCTAGGCATAAAATAACCCTTAACGTATTGATATACCGTTAAAATCAATACAGAAAATCGACTAATACACGGGTATATACTCTGTGTGTGTGTGTGAGAGAGAGAGAGAGAGAGAGAGAGTGTGTGTGTGTGTGTGTGTGTGTGTGTGTGTGTGTGTGTGTGTGTGGTTCCTCTGAAATGTTATGGTTTACAAGCTTATTTTGTCAGTGCTCAATTCTTATTATTCCACGCCGTTTCCCGCGTCTCCTTCGGTGAAAAAAATTTTCAAAGACGAAAATAAATAAACCACTTAGAACAGACTTGTCTAATCTCACACGTAAAAAGTTACAAACTCTTCTGTCAGCAGAGAATTAATATATATTTCGGTTGGTAGAAGTGGAGTACAGGTACCTTTTTCTTTCTTTTCTTCTCGGCACAACAGCAGAACAAGCTTATCCATTATTAAAATCGCATTACTCCTATTCGTCAAATATCCGAGTCCCAACAGACTTCGGTACGGTTTTTATGATGATCAATAATCGCCAACCACTTAAAAGACACACATACATACACAGAAAGAAAGAAAGAACGAGAGATAAAGAGAAAGGAGACAAGACGCGAGAGAAATAGATGTATATACGAGCTGGATTCAAAAAGTATCGAGACTGTATATGTATTTACGAAGAGAAAAAAGAACATACTGAAATTATTAAATTCCAACAAAATAGTCACCTTGATACTCAACAAATGTATTCCAGTGAGTTTTCCATTGTTCAAAGCATCTTTTAAACTTATTTTTTTCTGCACGGTGAAGCTCTCCTGTTGTATTTATTTTAATGTCTCCACGTCCTCGAACTTTACCCTAGAGATGAATTTTCCGTTTATGAACCAAAACGAGGCCACATGGAGGCTGCCTTACTTCCACAACACTGTATTTTTCAACAACTAAAAAATAAGTAAAAAGACATCGAAACTGTAAGTCAAAAATATCAAAAATTGACACTGACTTATCTTGATTTCATCTAGACAGCCGTCTAGACGTCTTGGTTTCTACTCTTTATCACACATTTACGCACTGGTCTTTATTTAGAAGCCCTCTTGGTTGGAGTTTTAGAATACGTTGAGAGCATTTTTGCCGAGATGTAACACTCCCCACACAACGAGTGTCCTGGTATGTGACTCTAAACCCTCACATAATGACGTTCTAGTCTTGGAGCTTTAGGGAATGTGAAGTACCCCTTCATTGCCATTACTCCCAGTTCAACTATGATCCGGAGTGATAGTGCAAGTTAAAGCCCCATCTATCGGTCAAATAGAACTATTTAATTATTTACCATACTTGAAACCATTTGACTGTGTGAAAATAATAAATAGCAATACTTTAAACTATATAATTGTACGCAAACTATAAATACCAATGCTTGAAGTAATTGAATTCTATGCCAACAATAAGTAGCAATATTTGAAACCATTTAACTGTGTGCAAATAAGTGAGTTCAGGTTCATTTAAAGATAGTGATACCTATAAACTTTTCGCTTACAAATGATATACGTGGTATATATTTTAAAAGAGGATTTGGCATTATATATCCCATAAGGGTTGATATTCTATAAAACACAATCAAACAAAACTCCATTTAGATAATAAATTTCAAAGAATCTAAGATTCAAATACCAGGGAATATTAGAAATGATACCATTAAGCAAACAGAAATGAAGGAAAATGGTTTTAAAAAAAATGAAATACTTCAGAAAAACATGGGAACTTCCCAAAACCAAACTCTGCAGTAAAATCCTCATCAAAAGAATAACTATCTGAGCAATCGTTATTGTAAAATATTCTTGACCATTCGTAAAATGAACAAGAAATTAACTCTGGTTGATCTTAGAACAATGCATTACACTCAAGAAATGGCATAAACAGGTTCTATGTGTCAAGAAAAGTAGAAAAGAGAGGGCTCAGCAACATAAAGGTTTGTGTGGGTGCAATAGTTCAGGGACTTGAGGAATATACAAAAATAGACCAATGAAATAAAAAAATTATAGCAGCCAATAACAGCAATATCAATTAAATTATTTAGAGTACAAACAGAAAAACAACAAAACAAAAATAAAAATAAAAACATATATATATATATATATATATATATATATATGTGTGTGTGTGTGTGTGTGTGTGTGTGTGTGTGTGTGTGTGTGTGTGTGTGTGTGTGTGTGAGCAGTCTTTTATTTAAGCATATTTGATTAAATGATAAAGACATATTTTGTCTATATAATTTTATTAAGATCCTTTCAAGACACTTACCAGGAAACTTGAAAGGATCTTAATAAAATTATATAGGCAAAATGTGTCTTTATCATTTAATCAAACATTTAAAGTAACGGTGTAGTCTTGTAAAAAGACAAATTAACTACAAAAAAGAAAAAGTAAACGCCCTAAAGCACATAACACATGCAAACAATCCCTGATGATAGTCTATGGAATGTCCGCAAGTTCTCGAGGCAATTTTGGTAAATTCATCTGCCAGTTTCAACCTAAAACCAAGACACTTATCGGGAAACTTGAAAGGATCATTATTAAATTATATAGACAAAATGTGTTTTTATTATTTAATCAAACATTTATATATATATATATATATATATATATATATATATATATATATATATGTATATATATATATATATATATACTTCAAGGGACAAACTAAGACATGAGATGAGGTGGACATGTTTACGAAGAGGAAATCGCAAGAGAGAAACTCACTTTGTTAAGAGAGTAGCACGAATTAAAGCGATGAGAACAAATTAAGATGATCCAAAGCAATAATTGATTATAGGCAGAAGAAAATCTAGTGGAGTTTATGTGGTAAAATAAATGAAAAGATAAATCAGATAATAAACGAGCGCAACAAATTGGCTCAAAAAGAATACAAAATTAGGCACAACTAAGTGGGAAAGGTGATTCACTATGAACTGTGCAAAAAAAAATTACTCATACGGTCTAAGAGTATATGCATAAACCAGAATCTGTCTCAGAAAATGAGACCAATAAAATTAGCCGGGATTTTGAGATGCAAACGAATCACCAAATCCCAGCCAGACTGTTTATTAGATCATATTAGATGTTTATTAAAATCATATACTGAATTTTGACGTTTTAAAGGATCGTAGAGTGAAAAGAAACTTAAAAGACAGACAAATACTTGAATCGGCTGACCACAGGGTAAAACTGAAAGAAAGCGAAAAGAGAGATAAGTTCTTAGACCTTGCTAGAGAACTGAAAAACTTTGGAATATGAATGTGACGATCATGCCAATTGTAATTGGTGTGCTTGGTACAGTCACCAATGGATTGGAACAGGAACTGGAGACCTTGGAAATAAGAGGACGAGTGGAGAACATCCAAACTACAGCATTGCTGATATCGGCCAGCATACTGAGAAGAGTCTTGGAGCCTTGAGGAGACTTGCGGTTACTCAGACACTAGTGGATAACCATCAGCTAACGTTGGTATGAAAAACTTTCAAATGAGTAAAATGATAATAATCGAATGCCGCAAACTAGCGCAAAAAGAGTACAAGACTGGACATGACTGGGTGGGGAAGATGATCCCCTGGGAATTGTGCAAGAAATTGAAATTTGGCCGTACTATCAAATGATATATGTACAAACCATAATCTGTTCTGGAGAATGAAACGCACAAAATCCCCTCGTATTTAGAGATACAAATATATCGCCTGATCCCAGTCAGAAAACTAGACGTAGTGATAACTAACAAAACCAAAGAAAATGCCAATCGGAAGTCTTTGCTGTCACGGTGAACAACAGAGTAAAAATCAAAGAAGACTAAATGAGACAAGTGTGACGATGCCCCCTCGGCCCCCCGATACGTCAACTGCTTCGAACCATTTCACTTTACGGCCGGTGATCAACTAATGGTTCCGATAGGGGCATCACACATTTCTTAACTGCTATCGAGGGAGCGGGAGAAAAAAAAAAGAACAAACGAACAAAATGTTTGGGTTAACTCAAGTGCAGAAGGAGAGTTATGTAACATTGTGCATGTGTAGACTAACGCTAGTGTGGATTCTAGCGAAACTTCTACAAAGCTACTGGAATGCCGACTCATCATCCCTCACAGCACTGGACCTTATCTCATGCCGACTGGTCTCTCTGTTGTCCCGTTTCGACTCCCTCTGTCCGTCGTCCCTCGCCAACTGCTTCCTCGAGCTCCTTTTGTCTCACTCTCTCACTGGCGTTCCCTTCCTACTTCCGGTCACGCCGAGATCTAAAGTCCAAGACCCTTTGTCTGGTTTCGCGCCAAAACAGACAAAGGAATCGTCTGCTTGGCAGACCCCCTACATAGTGTTACACAAGTACTTGGACCTTGCGACAGAACTAAAAAAGCTCTGAAACGAAGTTGACAGTGATATTAATTGTAATTAGCACGCACGGAATTATTCCAAAATGATTGGCAAGGGGGCTGCAAGAACTGGTAATCGGGGGACGAGACTATCTAGACCTCAGCATTGTTAAAATCTGACAGAATGCCAGAATACTGATAAGAGTACCGGAGACCTGAGGAGACCTATTCTCACTCAGATTTCAGTGAAAGCCCATCAGTTAATGCCGGTATAAAAAACTTCCAAGGATTGATAATAATAATAATAATAATAATAATAATAATAATAATAATAATAATAATTAGGACAAGGACTAGAGTACTTAGAAATAATGGGACGAGTGGAAACCATCAAACTACTGAATTGTTGAGATCGCTCAGAATACTGAGAAGAGTCCTAGAGACTTGAGAAGACTTGTCGTCACTCGAATTCCAGTGAGAAATCATCAGCTAACATTGGTGGGAAAACTCTCAAAAGACAACAAATAATAACAATAATAATAATAATGATGATAGCTAGGGACTTGAAAATACTATGGAACAGGAAAGTGATAATTATGCCAATTGTGACTGGTTCAGTAACTAAATGATTATTAAAGGGACTGGAAGCCTTGGAAGTGGCGGACGAGTGGAGACTATACCAACTACAGCATTATTGAGAACGGCAAAAATACTGAGAAAAGTCCCGCGACTTGAGGAAACTTGCTGTCTCTCAAACTCCAGTGAAAGACCATCAGCTAAAACTGATGTGGAAAACTCTCAAAGAATAATAATGATAATAATGATAAACGCAAAAGAACTGGAAACTCTAAAACACGCAGTTAGATTATACAGTCAAGACATAGGAATGGAATCTGGCATAGAAAAATGTGCCATGCTAGTAATGAAAAGTAGCAAACGACATCTGACTGACGGAATGGAACTACCAAGTTAAGACAAGATCAGAACGCTCAGAGAAAAGGAAACCTACAATTACTTAGGCATCTTGGCGGTTGACACCATCAAACAAGTGAAGATGAAAGACAAAATTAAGAAAGAATATCTCAGAAGAACTAGAAAGCTACTCGAGACAAAACTATTTATCAGAAACCTTATCAAAGAAATAAATACCTGGGCTTTACACCTCGTTAGATATTCGGGACCCTTTGTGAAGTGGACCAGAGAAGAACTTAAGCAAATGGACCAAAGAACAAGGAAACTAATGGCCATGCATAAGGCACTACATTCCAGAGACAACGTTGACAGACTATATGTATCAAGAAAGGAAGGAGGAAGAGGACTTACCAGCATTGAAGACAGTGCTGATGCATCTATACACTGACTTGAGGTTTACATTGAAAAACACGAAGGGGGACTGATTACAGTCATCAAAAATGATACTGACAACACGATGACCAACAGAATGACAATAACTAGGGGAAAAAATGGGAAGAAAAACAACTCTATGGGCGTTTTAAATGACTAATAAACAAACATCTTGCGTGAGAAAACCTGGACGTGGCTAAGAAAAGGAAACTTTAAAAGAGAAACAGAATCTTTCCTAATAGCAGCCCAAAACAACACCATAAGAACCAATCATACCATCGATAAGATTCAACAAAATAGGAAATGTAGGTTATGTGGTGATAGAGACGAAACCATAATAAGCGAATGCAGCAAATTAGCACAGAAGGAGTATAAGACTAGACACGATTGGGTGGGCAAGGTGATCCACTCGGAGATGTGCAAGAAATCTAAATTTGACCATACGAATAAATGGTATATGCACAACGCAGCAGCTGTCACACACACAAACTCCTTTGGGACTTTGACATACAAACAGGTTACCAAATCTCGGCCAGAAGACCAAATCTTACAGAAATCAATAAAAAACAGAACTTGCAAAATTGTGAACTTTCCTGTCCCGGCTGACCATAAAATAAAACTGAAAGAAAGTGAAAAGCAGGATAAGTACCTGGACCTTGCTAGTGAATTGAAAAAACTATGGAACATGAAAGCGACGATTATACCAATCGTGATTGGTGTATTCGGTACAGTAACTAAAGGATTATTAAAGGGACTTGAGGACTTGGAAGTTGGACGACGAGTGGAGACCATCCAAACTAGAGCCTTGTCGAGAACGGCCAGAATACTGAGAATAGTCCTGGAGACTTAAGGAGACTTGCTGTCACTCAAACTCCAGTGAAAGACCATCAGCTAACGCTGATGTGAAAAAACTCTCGTGGAGTAAATAATAATAATACTGATATTAATAACCGTCTTTATATACTCGCGAAGTTTTACCAGTAAAGCCAGTTAGAGAGAAGAAGAAAAAGAAAGAGAGAGATAGAACGAGAGAGAGGGAGATAGAAAGAAAGAGAGATAGGAGAGAGAGAGAGAAAGTAAGGGGCGGAAGATAGGGGGAGATAATGAGAAGAGAGTTTTGTATTTATTCAATATAACTGAAGTTCTTTGATTTTGTTTAGTCTTTGTAAAAAAAAAAAAGTAGATATTATCAATTTTTTTTCTTTGTGAAAAATCGAAGGTCTAAATCGCTAAGAAAAAAGAAAGAAGTTTTACGAAATAATTTTTAAAAATAAAAATAAATTTTATTGATTCTACTTAATATGATTTTCAGAAACGTTTGGCAACGTCTTTTTTTTTTTTTTTTTATCTATTTTAAAATTAAACGAAATTTTATTTGTCATTTCCTATGTTCACGAGTTTCACAATTTTTGGTCTTTCAAAATTCTCCGTTTGATTATGTGCAATACTTTTTTATACTTGATTCTTTTTCTTTCGAATTCCCTTCTTAAGTTATTTCATTTATCTTTGGTTGGATATATTTTTTTATCACCATCAAAGAATATTAACGACGATTTAAAAAAAAAAAATGAAATAATATTGATCTACAACTTCCTTTGTTCGAGAAACTTGACTTGTTTGATACAAAAAAGAAAATTTACTTCTTTAACTTTGACCACGTGATATTTGACAGATAGATGGATAGATTGATAAACAAACTGTGATAGATAGATAGTAATTTACTCAGCTTTTTTGCTTAATGTGGCACAAGGCCAAATAAATAGGACACCAATAAGACTCAAACTCACTCGCTAAGATTCACTTGTCTAGCTTGTCAACCATTACACTATCCGAAGATATAGATTAGCAGCTTAAGATAGATATATATATAGATAGATATTGAAACGGATAATCTGAGGAATTTGCTGTGGTTTCCTGATCATATTTAGTTCGGTGGAGATAATTCACCAGCTCTGTTCATCATCAGACGAAACATTCATTCATACGAAATGTAGATTGAAGTAGATTCATACTTTTTTCCTGTGTAACATATTGACCTCCCGCTCAGCCGTCAATCGAGAAACAGTTGCATCCGGTCGAAGATATCAAGATATAACCTTGACCGTGGACGGGTTGAATTGGGTGTAAATGCGACGCTCACAGGAAGCAGGTGGATGTCAAACAATGATATAACCCGATGCGACAGACAGTTCGAGTTAGTTGGAGATAAGAAGCTGTCGAGAGAACCAGCACCCAGCAGCCCTCAGGACCCCGATCGAGCAGCCCAGCAGAATGAGAAAGAAGTGCTGCAAAAGACAAAGGAACTGGGGGAGGGTCAATATGTCGCAGTTTGTTCAGTCTCCAACTCACCTCTCACACATAACCCTTTCGCAACACTTTCGTAACCATTTCGAAGAAAGTGAGAGAGATATATTTTTCTCAAGAAGTGAGTTCGTTCGTCATTATTGTTGATTTTGCTTCCGCATGTATATGTGTATAGTTGTATAAGTATCATGGTTGTAGTTATGCAACATCAGGACATTAATCAGAGATGAATATAAGTTAAGTAAAGTTAGCGACCATAGTCGAGGGTGACCTGAAGGCTCCCTTTTCGATAGCTACTACACCAAGGTGTAGGGGAGGGCGCTACTCCATTCCCTGGATTGCTCCACTTTACCCTTGAACCGTACCTTATAATGCTGAGTGTTAAGCAAGGTGGTATCAAGTTCCATTTTTAAAGTCTTTGGTATGACTCGACCTGGGATTGAACCTAGGTCTCCCGGGCCATTGGCGAACACTCTAACCGCTGGGCCAATGTCCCGGTTAAGCAACTAGAATTCATACTAAATTTACTAAATCAATATGTTATGCCAATCAAACTCGTTTGGTAAATTTGAAACGGTGTTTCAAGATTAGATTAAAACTGTTTAAGTACACCGAAATGAACAATAAATGGAGCGTTCATTTTCTGCAGTATATTAATGTTAGTATTGAACACACAAATCGTGCAGGGTTGTCCTCGTGGTGTGATGGTTAAAGCGAGTTCGAACTCCAGTCGCGCTATTACGTTCACTTTCGGGCAAATAACCTTGGGAGAGGTATGAACCCCACTAACCTCCCAGCTATGGGTTAAATAGTACCACTAATGTTCTGCTAGAAGAATAGCATTGAATAACCTTCAAAGGTTGATATGCCATTAAAACAAAGAAACCAAAACAAAGCGTGCATAAAGAAGTGGCTATCCGACACATAGCGATATTTTTATTATGACGATGCACATGAATGTTCAAAGTTTATAAAGTATTTTCCAGTCGAATTTGCAACTGAAAGCTAGTTTTAATAATCTAAAATTTCGATTTAAAAGAGACAACTCTGAAATGTTAATTAAAATAATTTAATTTTTCCTAAATTGAGTCATCAATACTATCATAAACAACTGCAACAAAACCAAGATTTCAGTTTTTCGAAAAAATTCTGTGAATGTTAATGACAATTTTTAAAATCGTTGCTTACGATTTTAAAAATTGTCATTAACATTCACAGAATTTTTCTTATCTCTGATAAGATAAAACGGGATATCTTCCAAACAGTAGTTGTGTCACTTCTTAATAATGGATGCATTACATGGACGCTGAAAACACGCATTGAGAAAAAGATTGACGGGAGCTGAACAAGAATGCTAATAGCTATATTGAACAAATCCTGGAAGCAACACCCCACAAGACAACAGTTGTACGGTCCCTTACCCTCCATCTCCGAAACCATCCAAGTAAGACGAACAAGACATGCAGGACACTGCTGAGGGATCAAGGATGGACTTAGAAGAGTCGTTATTCTATGGACCCCTACACATGGTAGTGTTGGTTGACCTGCAAAGAACTTATTCTATATTTACTTTGTGCGGACACAGGATGTAGTTTGGAAAATCGGCCAGGTGGGGATGGATAGAGAAAGAGAGTTAATGAAATTCGTCCTAGCAGCGCGGTCTGCTAATATATATATATATATATATATATATATATAAGTTTCTGTGTTTAATGACGTATTAATATTCTTGAGATATTTAATGCTAAAGCCAACCTTGTAGAAAAAAAAACAATGATACTATTTAATCCACAGCTTGAGGGTGGATAAGATAGTTCAATAGATTTTCGAAGGTTATTAGTCCGAAATGGAATGTAAGAGCCCGACTGGAGTTTGAACTCATTTACTTCGGGGTCACAGTCCAGCCCATTACGCCACGAGGACGCATCTATTTTTATTTCCGAATAGCCATTGTACTTATCAAATAAGTAAATACAGAATCAGATGCATACTGTTAATGAGGTTTAATAATTCGCTGATTATATCACCAGCAAAACGGTAATAGCCTACCCCCACAAAAAGAGGCACCCTGGGTACTACACTAAACTGCATCTGATCTTGAGGCTTCAAGATATATAGATAGATATAATGAGACTAAGATAGATAGATAGATAGATCAGGTTTATTAAGTGATGAATTACCAACAATTGATCCTACATACAATACTAAACTTAATCTGATCTTGAGACTTCAGTTCTTGAGGTCTGGGCAGTGAAGAGTACCCCTTCATTGCTATAACTCCGAAGTCTACTATGAACCGGAGTGATTGTACCTATTAATGTAACATCTATTTGTAAAAAAAAATCCGTTTAAAAATGATTCATATTCGATAGGACCGTGTGAAAAAAAATCTTAAGAAACAACTACCAAAATAATTTTAATATGAACGTACAAAGAACATGATTCCCTAAAGTACATTGAAGTAAGTACAAAGAAAAAATATTTCCTATAACTAAAAAGTCGTTTTCATCTTAACATCTTAAGCATTAAACAGTTTCCTGATACTCACAAAATAGTTTTAGGGTCTAGAGTAGAATTTTTGACTTTCTACTTTCATTTCTTCTGTATATCTAGTGTCTGGAAACCTCCAATTCTTTAATACTTAGAATGCATGATTTTTTTAAAATTTAGTTTAACGGTATATCAATCTTTTTGGTTGTCTGAATTTTTTTAGATGAAGCTTGATGAAGAAGGCCGGATGACATATCGGCCAAAACGTTGTGGAAATAACAAAAAAACATGAGGACAATGGTTTTAAAACTCTTAATGATAAAAATCAATCCTTTTGGGTTATTTAAAGCCTAATAATGTTTATATATATATATATATATATATATATATATATATATATATACTTATTTTAGATTTATACCTATTCGGATTCTGACAGTGTGAAAAAATGATGGTACAATTTATAAATTTAAAAAATACATAGAAATTTATATCTGAGAAAAAATCCATAAAAAATGAAAAGACTAAAAATAGATAGATAGATAGATAGATAGATAGATCAGGTTTAGTAAGATGAATTACCAACTATTGATCCTACGTACAATACTAAACTTAATTTGATCTTGAGACTTCAGTTCTTGAGGTCTGGGCAGTGAAGAGTACCCCTTCATTGCTATAACTCTGAAGTCCACTATGAACTGCTTAAAAATAATCAACCAATCGCAATGCCTAGTCAAAAAGAGAAAAAAACTTTGACAAAATTCCTCAAATTAAACGTAAGAGTTTTTATACTAATTGTTTTTTTACTTTCGGGTGACCTATTATTCAATAAAATACAACTGAAGCTACCCTCTCTCTTGTCAGAGATTTTTCCTGATGATCCAGTTAGGTTAAACCAAAGTAGATTACTTCTGTCTCTCTGTCTCTCTTGCTCTCTGTCTCTCTCGTTCTCTGTCTCTGTCTCTCTCTCTCTATATATATATATAAATTACAATATTACATTATATATATATATATATATATATATATATATATATATATATATATATATATATATTACAAAATTACATTCGAAATGAAATAAGACGAATTCACAATATATGCAGAGAAGAAAAAGATAAAATTACACACACTGCAATAAAATAAAATAATTTGCGCAACACTTCCAGCAAATTGTACATATATATATATATATATATATATATATATATATATATATATATATATATATATATATATGTACAATTTGTCAAAGGAGAGTTTTTAAGTAATTTATTTTTTAAAAGTTTGAGTTCCGTTTTTTAGCACATAGTTGAATAGTTTCAAATATGGCAACCTAACATAAATAGATCTATTTAATATTAATCATTAGTTTGCTGACAGTTTAAATGGTTTTAAGTATTGCTATTTAACACTGATATTTCATATCAATCATTTATTTGCACACATAAATAATTTCAAGTATTGCTATCTAGCGCTAATAATTCTATTTAATATTATTCTTTTTTTAGCACACGTTTAAATTGTTTGAAGTATTTCTATTTAATATTAATTATTCTATTTAGAAATGATCATTTTTTTCCAAACAGTTTGAATGGTTTTAACTATTGCTATCTCAGTGCAATTTACCCTTATGCACTCCTTTTTAGCATCTTTAAGAAAATAAGCTTGGGTAATTGTTTGCCACAAGAGCAATTTGAATAATATGGTCGGGATCATCATGTGACCAACCGATTTATCAAATCAGGCCTCTATGACCGTCTTTCTAGCCCAGGAAGGCCCAAATGAAATGTTTCATATCACGTGACCACTTAGGTTACGGGGCCACGGACTCTTCAGCCACTAAGATCTCGTCATCAAGCATTAAGGTTCACCAACCAATGGTGAGGTGGGGGTCGGCGTATTCTACAGCCCCAGCCAACAGGATGGCATATTATATGTATTGTCTTCTCGGTAGTTTTTTTGGAAGGGTACCTTTTGGTGTATAAAATGACTGTGTATATGACGAACCTAGAGAATTTCGAGATAAATAAACATAGGTTATGGGCTATTTACTCCATACATGACAGCCCCCTCTAAAGCAGCCACTCAACTTATACAAGGTTAGGCACAGAGTGCACTTAAGGTGGTCTCTCAGCTTGAGATTTGCTTCGTATTTACTACTATTTTCTAGTGAGGCCATGATGGTGTTCTGTGATAGCTGAATTCTTATTCAGATAATCTAATGTTACCCTTGAGAATGCTGATAAGAAAATGAGAGCTCAGACCTCCTGTGCTCATGGTTAACAGCTATTTGTTTAAATTTTTCTAAATGGTGGCAATGAAGTGACTTGCAACGGATAGTTTAAACCTAAACAAACCTACGAGACTTCCTCTCTTGCTTGACGTTAATTCAAACACCACTCAGGTATGTTATCGGCATATATATATATATATATATATATATATATATATATATATATATATATATACAAACACACACACACAGACATATATTTCGTTGAACATAATAGGCATTTTTTGTCTACATATTTTTTTGTTGATCCTTTCATATTGCCGTATTGATTTTATTATATTCGGCGGGAATTGGTTGATGTATCTTCCATAATTATTTATTCCCCAAGTACTTTCTGCCCGACTTTGGGTCATCATCAGCGGAGGATCTATTACAAAAGTGATGTAACTTTTGTATGTACATTACTACTTTGTAAGAAAATTGATTCATAGAAACTCTCCACTGATCCTAATAAAAAATAAAACTTATTATATATTACAATAAATTCAAAACCTCCAACTTAGTCATTAAAAATAATTCATCTCCCCCGGTTGGAGTTTTGCAAAAAAACAACATTATATATCAATTTAAATGTCCTTTAGGAGATCGTATCTCTGAAAATAATAATATATATGTTAGTTTAACGTCAACTACCCTACCGAGGGGACTTACAATGCACCTTTCTGATACAAGTTCAATAGCACAGCATTTAAAAAAACATTAATCTCCAACAACAGAATTACGGAAAATTCCCACCGAAAACACAACAATATTAGAACATCAAAATAACAAGCAAAAACTACAGATTTTCGAAGCACTACATATTAGGAACATACAACCCAAACTTAACAGAATTAATTTTCAAACCAGTGCTAATGTACTTAAATGTCTTTAGCTACTGACATTATTTATAGATACAAATTTAAAGGTAAACGCTACACTCTGCTACGGTACAGACGCTCTTCAAACAAAGTAGTAATTTACATACAAAAGTTACATCACATTTGTAATAAATCCTCCCCTGATGATGGCCCAAAGTCGGGCAGAAAGTACTTGGGAAATAAATAATTATGGAAGATATATCAACCAATTCCCGCCGAATATAATAAAATGAATACAGCAATATGAAAGGATCAACCAAAAATATGTAGACAAAAAATGTCAGTTATGTTCAACGAAATGTGTACTAACGAAGAAATGCTGACAATATATGTATATATATAGAGAGAGAGGGAAAGAGGGGGTGACGACAGGGGCACATAAGACTCCTCAGTACATATCATACTTGTAGCCACCATACACATACAGTTATATGACACATTCTGATCAACTTACTCATCGAGCTTCACTGTAATACATCTGGTGATTGATATCATTAGTGGTATATGATAATGAAGCGATATAAAACTCTAGTGACGTGACAGCTAAAGTTTTCTCTTTAAAATATAGTGTGATTCTTAAATAATGAATCATTAACGATTTCAAAATATTACGTCTTTGTAAATATTGAATCATTTAAAATTTCAAAATTTTGTGTCATTGTAAATAATGAATTAGTAAAGATTTCAAAATACTGTGTCACTGTAAACAATAAATTAAAAAATTAAAATCATGAATAATAATCATTTGTTTGGACACAGTCATATGTTTTCTATTATTCCTTTCAAACTAATAATTTGCCAGCAAATCTTATGGTTTCAAGTAACGCAATCATCATCATGTCACGCTGCTAGCACAGATTTCATTGACTCTCTCTCTCTCTCTCTCTCTCTCTCTATCTATCTATCTATCTATCTATCTTGCTATTCACTCTCAGCAGATCCTCCAGACCACATCCCGTGTTCGTACAGAGCTGTCATAGATAACTTCTAGGTTAGCCAAAACATGCACGTCTTTGTGAAGCGATCCACGGTAGATTGTCGATTATGAGTTAGTCTTTACTTCTCCCATAATGTCCCATATTTCTTGTTTGTCTTATCAAGCAACAGCTTAATAATGATAATAATTTTCAGTAAACAATTGTGGTTTCAAGTAACTATTATAAATACAAATAATTTGCATACATTTAAATGCTTACAAGTATTCTTATCTAACAGCAATACTTCTATTATATATCATTTGTTTTCCTGAATTTTTATGGTTTCATGTATTCCTAGTCAATAATAACGATTTTTAATTGGTCTACTTGGATTATAAATTGTGACTTAACAATTACAATCATTCAGAATCAGAGTAGACCTGGAAATAATGACAATAAAGAGGTACTCCACACTTCTCAGAACTCCAGATTTTAGCCACAATACTAGATGCAGAGGAGTATTTTACACGGTCTAGGGTGTGGTTTACTATTATGCATGCAATAAAATTGACGTATTTAAAGGGCCGAAGACAGGATTATATATATATATATATATAAAATGACGATCCAAGTGAAAGGAATGATTTATTAACGGGTCGACACGATAGCATTTCGGTTCTACTGAACCATCATCAGGACCATGAGGGGTGATATTAATAATTTTAAGTTAACGATGGATGTTTAGAAATGTGAAATACAAGAACCTTGGGGAAAATATGTATAGTAAGAAAAAGTTGGCCGTTTAACTGGTGAATCAGCGTTTGATGTTTAAATTACGTCATTTGACTTATTAGGAATATTGTATAGAATGTATGTACGGTTGTTTAACGAGAAAGATTTCGAGTCAGAAGGAAGAAAAGAAAGAAAGAACAAAAAAGAAGAATAGAAAGCATGGAAATTATGAGATATACGGAAAATATTAACTAAGGATGGAATATATTGTAGCTGTTTAAAATGTGTTTGTTCAAGTAAGGAGAAATAGTATAAAAGCCAGTACGAGTATTTAGGGAATTCTCCTTCTCACAGCATAACAAACAACTTAAATAAACTCAATATCAAAACTACTTCTCTACCTTCTAAAACAATCCGCGAATTAGTATACTCCAGCCCTCAACGTAACATATTTTCTAACGCCGGTTATTATTGCATCCCTTGTAAGGATTGTAAACTAAAATACATCCCGGAACCTTCATGTTCGCTTGAAAGAGCACAAAAGAGACATAAGAATAGGCAACTCAAACAATGCATTATTCCTACACATTTCTCAACTTAATCATAACTTTGACTTCAACTTTGCTAAGATGCTCAGTTAAATCCATAATAAAAAAATCTTAGACGAATTTTCGAAACCGCCGCTATCTCATTTCTTAATTCCCTAAATGGTCCTGATGATGGTTTAGTAGAACCGAAACGCTATTGTGTCGACCCGTTAATAAATCATTCCTTCCACTTGGATCGTTGTTACCAGTTTTTCTACATATTGTCGGATTACAATCTTTTATTTACTCTTCATATATATATATATATATAATGTGTGTGTGTGTGAGAGAGAGAGAGAGAGAGAGAGAAAGTACATCCGAAGCGAGATAATTTGAGAACGATCCGGTGAGAAGGATGTTATCAAAGACTATAAGAAGGTTTACAAGTTGGTATTGCTAGCAACTGATCATATTTACCCAACCCCTCCGCTCGAGCAGGATATGACACAAGGTCAATTTTTAAGCGGAGTTTAACACGTTTGAACTCAGAGTGTTCCTTCTCCTAGACTAGTCGCCTCACCAAGGCTGAAGAACCTAGTCTGCCCTACTATTTACCCGTAGCTGGAGGGAGAATATTTGGATCCATACCTTTCCCAAGGGTATTAGTGCTATGTGAAATGCAGTCAGTCTCGTCTATGATTTGAACTCGTGTCGCCGTGTCCATTTCCTACGACGATAACCATTACACCACGGGCACCTCCGCTACCAACTGATAGGGACCTATCTATGGGTCAAATAGAACTAAACCGTGTACTTATACAAAACTGAATTGCTTGAAATAGAACTCTTTTGACATTTAACTGTGTGTAAAGAAAACTCTACTTCTACTAAACTGAATTGTTTGAATTAGAACTGTTTGACTAAACTGAATGAGTTGAAATAGAAATGTTTTTGACAATAAAAGTGTGTAACTCTGCTAAATTGAATTGTTTGAAAAAGAAGAGTTTTTGATATTGAAACTGCACTTACGCTAAATTGAATTGTTTGAAATAGAACTGTTTAACTAAATTGAATTGATTGAAATAGAAATGTTTTGACATTTAAACTGTGTACTTCAGCTAAATTTAACTGTTTAAAATAGAACTGTTCATTTGTATAAAATATGGATTTGGCATTAAATGACCTATAAAAGTTGATATGCCATAAAACCCAACCTAACAACCAATTAAACGAATAGTTTGTAAGTAACAATTTTTCTAAGAGCCGAAGCTCATGTGTTTGCACACAGTCAAATTGGTTCAAATATTGTTATTTAACAATTTCAATTCTATTCAAGATTATCCATTGACACACAGTTAAATGATTCCAAGTATTGTTATGTAATACGAATAATTAAATTTAACAGTAATTTCCCATGCACTGTTTAAAATGATTTTGCTGGTAGACTAAATGGAGTAATCTCCCTTGTCACAGTGTTTGAGAAACCCTCACATGTATTATTATTTAACCATTTCAATTCTATTCAACATTATCCATTAACACAGTTAAATAGTTCCAAGTATTTCTCTGTAATGTAAATAGAAATAAGAAACGGAAGAAAGATGGTGTTGGTAAATTGAGATGATTTGTTTATTTATCCTTTATATATAAGCTTACGTGTT
>OY757914.1:35922383-35984883 GCA_963585895.1 Sepioteuthis lessoniana
GATGTATTCCAATTCCTGCTGTTGCTATTCATTTGAACGTGAAATCATAAAAATTGGTCAGTCATCTCATAAGATGTATAGCAATAACATAGCGAATTTTCAAGAGTCTACAACAATTTTAAATGCCTGAACAAAAAAGTCTGGAAACTTATTGAAAGCCCCACGTATATATATATATATATATATATATATATATATATATATATATATATATATATATATATATATGTTAACAAATATATAATTATATGCAATATATTCATATTCATTTTCTTAATATATAACACTTTCAATAATATATATGATTTTTCAAGTATATAATATATGAAAAATTTTTTTTTTCAATTTTATATAATGGGAGTATATGTGTGTGAATGGTTGTGTAGGTGAGTGTGAAAGACTTTGAACAATTTTTAAGAAACAGTTTGTAAATCATATATATACATATATATATATATATATATATATATATATATATGTGTGTGTGTGTGTGTGTGTGTGTGTGTGTGTGTGTGTGTGTGTGTGTGTAGCATATCTATTTTTGCATATGTATCTACACTATACCTCAGAACCTTGATTTGTTTTATTTCTATACTGACAAAATCTTAAAAAGGAAACATATCTCAAGAATTTAGAATAAAAATCCTATTCCTCAAGAAACCTCATATTTTACTGTTTAAGTACCGAGAATCTTGGATTATGTATATGCACACTGTTATTTTATATATTTACGTATAAAAATATACTATACTTTAGCATTTTTGTAAATTTGTCTTTAAATTACATATCTATATATTTCTGTGATGTACAAAAAGGGCAATTGTTAAAAGTACTGCTTTGTGGGTTGGGTGAGGATATTTGTTTTTTGTTCATATTCAGGGTCCATTCACCTAAAATAGGCTGATTATCGAATTTTAATAAAATTCTCAGTACTTAAACAATAAAAGAGTATGTCTATTCAAAAAGAACTTTTTACTTGAAATTCTTATATATGTTTCTTTTTGGTTTCTTTGTTTAATGGCATATCAACCTTTGTAGGTTGTTTAATGCCAAAGCCATTCTCCTCAAAAATCAGTAGCGGTACTATTTAACCCACAGCTGGGAAGGTAAGGGGGTTCATATCTTTCTCAAGGGTAATTGTCCGAAAATGAGCGTAACAGCATGTCTGGAGTTTGAACTCGCATACTACGATTCCGCAGTCCATCGATTTAATCATTACACCACGAGGACGCCCCCACTGTTTTTTTTGTTTTTTTTGTTTTTTTTGTTTCGGTGGGGTATTTTTTTTTTGTGTGTTTTTTTTTTTTTTTGTCGTACACTTAGATAATCTAATTCATATACTTTAATTAATGAAGTGTTCATTGAATAGTTTTTCCAATTTTCAGAAAGCTAATTCCATCAAGAAATACATTTTCTCACCTTTTAAACAATAGTGATGGTTTCATACGACCGCTTCACAATTTCTGTTTAAAGACGTCCCAAAATTCATATTCAAAGGAATTACTTTTGTTTAATTTTTAGGAATATGGTTTTATATATTCATCCTATTTTTTTTCTTTTTAAATTTTTGAAATATTTTTCAAATTCGTAACCGGAGATCAAAATATTGTTACTGACACTGACTGGGATTTTGGTTATTAAAAGTCAATGAGATATCCCTGGAATGGATGTCTATAAGTGCTATAAATATACCGTTGATGAGGGAATAAAACCCAAACTTAAAACACAAGAGCTTAAATGATTATTGCGCTTTTAATCTCCATAAATAATACGTCAAGAGATTACACTACTTGCCACCCAAAATTTGCTGACAGAACTCCGTTGAAGTCGAAAGCAAAATGTTTTATTTACCGGCGTTTTAAATAGCCTCAGAATAAATGTTTTTGCGAGATTAAAATAATTTCCACAAAAAAACAATTCCAATCAACGTAGAGTTTATATTTATGGAAAAAGAATTATCTTATTTTTTCCTAAAAATTCCACTTATTTATTAAATGACCCTCGTGTATATATATATATACATATATATGTATATATATATGTATATATATATATATATACAAAACATAATCCGTGTGCCTGCGTGTGCGTATGTGATTCTATAAAAAGAGTATATTTATTGACTATGATGATAATTAAAACTAAAAGATGAAAAATAAAAGCAGCTAGCAAACCGCTTTCTAAACTCGCTTGTCCAAACTATACTTGAGGTAATTATAAGATTAGACAATTTGACTTGTTCCCCATTTCAAGCAAGTAACACCCTCCTTTGCATATAAAACTTTTAGAAACTATTTATATTAAGTCCAGACAGACTTTCCTTTGGAAATAGAGGAAATGCTTGCTTGGACTTAATGTAGCTTCTCTTTTTTTTCCCCTTCTCTATTCCCATTTTCCTCTTCCAATGCACACACACACACACACACACAAACAAACAGATACACACATCATATATATATATATACAGACATATATATATATATATATATATATATATATATATATATATATATATACTCACACACACACACACATATATATATATATATATATATATATATATATATATATATACATATATATATATATTAATCGCATAATTATATCAATTATTGGCCCGACTATCGAGGTAGGAAACTGATTAGATAGCCTATTTTCTTCGTTATCTTTTAAGTCTTAATATTCAACATGGTCAATAAATATTGTTTTTCAAATCAATCACACACACACACACACACACACACACACACACACACACACACACACACACACACACACACATGCACACGTACACGTATACGCATGCACACACGCACGTGCATTTATACTGCGTACTTATTCTAAAGTGAATTGTTTTAAATAGAATTCTTTATATGTATAAAAATGGATTTGGTATTAAATAACCTATAAAAGTTGATATGCCATAAAACCAAACAAAACTCGTCTTCAAAATGTTATGTCATATTTTGTCACATTATATAAGGCGTTTCAAAAATTTTCATATCATTTGAGATGTAATTATCAGCAAAACAACATAATCTAAGCAAATGAAAGTAAACAGGCTTAATGTTGAGCAAAACAAGATTTATCAAAATTTGAATGAGAAATTCAAAATTACATAGCTTTCATCAAAAGGTTTCACAAGTTTTCAACTCCTGTGACACGGCACACGTCAACTTGATAGTTCAGCTCTTGTCAAAACACGCTGCATGTCAGGGGTAACTGTTTTTTGATGTTTGTCAAAAGAACGATGGGACATAGACGAGTCCCTCATATAACCCTTGAGAAAAAAATTGTCGATTGTAAATTCAGGGGAACGTTGTGGCCATTACAAAAGCACATTATCCTTATTTTTAATAGGCTGGATCCATTTCTCGGGCAGTCTTATTTCGAAAAGGCTGCACCGTGACCTTTTGATGAACTTGAGCCTCAACTCGAAAAAGAAAGTGATTATGAATTATACAATATAAAAAAGTTGGCGACTGTAGTTGAGGGTGACCCAAAGGCTCTTTTTTCAATAGCTAGTACACCGAGATGTAAGGGGGCACTACTCCTTTCCCTGGATTGCTCCACTTTATCCTTGATCCGTACCTAATAATGCTGAGTGTTAAGCAAAGGGGATCAAGTACCGTGGTTTGAGTCTTTAATATGGCGCGACCTGAGATTGAACCCCGGTTTTCCGAGTCATTGGCGAACACTCTAGCCACTTGACTAATGGGTCGATATTATACAAGATGGTAAAAAATGTCATGAGTAAAGCCTCACACTTTTGAATTTGAAAGATTAAAATCAAAATGAATATGGATTGAGTCTCCGTAGCGTAGTGGCTAACGTGCTGGACTGCGATACCGTAGTAAGTGAGTTCGAACTCCAGTAGAGTGATTTCGTTCCCTTTATGAGTAATACACTTAGGAAAGGTATAAACTGCTTCATTATCCTATCCTATTGTCATTCTACAACGATGTCTTCGCCATTAAATAATCCAAGAAGGTTGTTTATGCCATTAAATTAAGATACCAAACCAAACTTAGAATAAAAACGTGTGCAAATCTAGAAACTTTCGATTTTGACCTCGAGATGAAAAACGAGGAAAACACAATTTAGAAAAAATACAATTAATAAGTTTTGGCCGAACCGTTTTTATGAAACATAGGTTTATGCTATTGAAGCCCCCTCTAAACTTTCCATATCTAAGTTAAATAAAATTGGTGACCTTAGTCGAGGGTGACTTGAAGACTACCTTTTCAATAGCTACCACAAGAAGGTGTAAGGGAGGGCACTACTCCATTCCCTGGATTACTTCACTTTACTCTTGATCCTTACGTTATAATGCTGAGTATTAAGCAAGGTGGTGTCAAGTACCATCTTTTGAGTCTTTGGTATGAATCGACCAGGGATTGAACCCCCGTCTCCCGGACCATTAGCAAACACTTTACTCATCAGACCAATGACCCGATCTAGCTTTTTCTTACTTCGTATTTGGAAATTCTATCACAGGGCTACGACATGGACGACAAAGAAAATCGGCGCAGTTTCACAATTTCACAAAAGTGGAGTTTTCATAGATGCTTTGGCCAATAAAAAAAACTCGGGTTTTATGGCATATCATTTTTTGTAGTTTATTTAAAGCCAAATATATTTTTATATAAATAAATGGTTCTATTTCAAACAATTCAGTTTAGCAATTGACCCATAGATAGGAACCTCGCAGGTGCTACCACTCCGGGCCAGAGTGGACCCAGGAGTGATGAAAAGGGAGGAGTAGTTCGCATTCCTCAAAGCTCCAACGTTACCGAATCCTCACTATCAGATTTTTTGTGTCATATCAAGGACACTCGTTGATGGGGGATCTTACCCCTCAGCAGAGATGCTGTCAGTATATTCTACAACCCCAACTGACTGGGCCATGGAATAAGTGTGTTGAATATCGAGAAGACTATTTGGAAAAAAATTGATATAATTAATATTTTACATGTATATATAACATTAATTTTCTTTATTATATAAAAAGTAAGTAAAGCTGGGGACCATAGTCGAGGGTGACCCGAAAGCTCCCTTTTCAGTAACTACTACAACGAGGTGTAGAGTAGGGTGCTACCCCATTCCCAGGATTGCTCCACTTTACCCTTGATCATCGCCTTATAAAACTGAGTGTTAAGAAAGGCAGCATCAAGTACCATTTTTTGAGTCTTTGGTATGACTCGACTTGGGATTGAACCCCGGTCTCCAATGGCCCGGTATAAGAATATATGTGTGTGTAAAGAGTATGCACTGTTTTGGTTTGTTTCGTTTCTTTGTTTAATAGCGAATTAACTTTCGAAGGTTTTTTAAAGCCAAAGCCATATTTATCTAAAAACAGTAATGGCACTATTTAACATTTAGTTAAGCTAATAAGGAGTTCACACCTTTTCCATGTGTATTTGTCCGAAAGTGAACGTATTAGCGCGACTGGAATTCGAACTCACTTACTACGATGTCACAGTCCAGTATACTAGCCATTACTTGCCCACATTATTTTGCGCCTCTGTATTTACAGTAATATAGACAAAAGAACGCTTATGTGTGGGCGCATACACACGGAGTCACCTTCAGACATACAGTTTCGTTATATCACGACTCATCAGTGTGGCTAGACACGAGTGATGCTTCAAGACGGGATCGAAATTTGACTAACTATAACGACAGCCAGATAACATAACCTCACAGACATCAGTTGTCTCAATATAAGCTGGGAAATTTTAACGTATATGTATAAATTTTCCTTTTAATGCCAATGGAAACCGGAGCGCTCAATTCGCTAGAAGAGCTTTGCAATACGCGAGTGACAGCCGTTAATTCCTTCGCGAGTGTGCTCAACCCCCTGAGAGAGCATATATATATATATATATATATATATATATATATCTTAAACAGAATGAAATTTTATATTTTACGATACATTATAATGTAACAATGTATATGTATATATATGTATTTTTATTATGTAATTATATATCATCGCTTTTAAGTTTGAGTTAGTAAATTATATATATATATATATATATATATATAATAAAATGATTTATTTTATCCATTAGATCTGAAGAAGTCCTATTAATTTTTTTTCATGTTTTTTGATTTTATCAAAAACACATAACAGGATGGAAATAAATTTATAATCCTAATGTGACTGGTTTTTGTTTTTTCTTAAAGAAATTATTACTCTGTAATGTCAGTTACATTGAGCTCTTTACCAGGAAAATTTAAATGCTTACTGTTCAATGTTTTTTTTTTTCCTGATGGAATTCCTCCCAACTCCGGTTTAACTGGACCGAATAATACTATATATATATATATATATATATATATATATATATATATCATAAACAGAATGAAATTTTATATTTTACGATACATTATAATGCAACAATGTATATATATATATATATATATATTTGTGTGTGTATTTATTTTTATTGTGTCATGTACATGTATATATCATAGCTTTTAAGTTTGAGTTGGTAAATTATATATATATATATGTATATATGTATATATTATTCGACTTTAAACAAAAAACCTACATACATTATCGGTGGTAAATATATATATATATATATATATATATATATATATATATATATATAAACCTACCAATCGCGATCGGCTTCTGCTTTGGCTTTTGGCCATTATCAAATGATATTTATTTCATGATCGTTTCAATTTAGAGATTGAAAACCTTATGAATGCTAAGGGATTGACCTCATGCGTTTATGTAAATTGAATTTTAGCTTAAAAACCATTATTATCCAATTATCGTCTAATTGATTTCCAAGATCCGTCTATAAAACCAAGTAAGTTTTTTAATAATGTATTTGTTGAAATGTTGTTTAGTATTTCAGGGTTAAAAGGTAATATTTGGGGGCGTATTTCTATTTGTTGTTGAGTCGATTTAATGTAAAGGTTTCTGGTCGTAATATCCATCCATCTTCTTGGGTTTGTAGAAGTGATGTGATTGATTCCTTTATAAAAGTGACTATAACGTCTCTGTTAACGTCATGGTCCGTTGAGCGGAAATGTAGTTCCGCTGGAAGAAGTTTCTTATAATTCAGAGATATCCTTTTCTATCTAGAGTTATCTATACTTAAATTGGAAGCCAATCTTATTTTTTCTAGTTATACTTTGAGGCAACGTGTGCACTATATAGATAAATAGATAGATAGATTGAGAGAGAGAGAGAGAGAGAGAGAGCGCGAGAGATGTGTGTGTGTGTGTGCTTGATAATAATAATAATAATAATAATATGAAATGGTATATGGGAAAATAAGAATCAGTCCTGGAAAATGAGACGCACGAAATTCTTAGGGATTTTGTTATTGAAACAAATCCCCTAATCCTGATCAGAAGAACAGATCAAGTGATAATTTTAAAAAAAAGAAAGAAAAAGAAGAAAAGAGAACCTGTCGTATGTTGGATTTTGCCGTACCTGTAGACCACAGAGTGAAAATCAAAAGAAAGAATGAGATGAAAGAACTTAAACCTTGCCAGAAAACTAAAAAGCAATGGAACATGATGATGACGGTGACAGCAATTGTAATTGGTGTAAGTAGTTAGCGACCATAGTCGAGGGTGACCCGAAGGCTCCCTTTTCGATAGCTACTACACCAAGGTGTAGGGGAGGGCGCTACTCCATTCCCAGGATTGCTCCACTTTACCCTTGAACCGTACCTTATAATGCTGAGTGTTAAGCAAGGTGGTATCAAGTTCCATTTTTAAAGTCTTTGGTATGACTCGACCTGGGATTGAACCCAGGTCTCCCGGGCCATTGGCGAACACTCTAACCGCTGGGCCAATGTCCCGGTTTTGGAATAATCTCCAAAGGCTTGGTAAGGGGGCTGCAGGAGTTAGAAATTGGAGGACGAGTCAAGTTCATCCAAACTATAACATTGTTCTGGTAGCTAAAATTTGGAGACCATAGTAGACTTGCTATCACTCAGACTCCCGTTAAAGACCATCAGCTAAGGCTGGTGGGAAAAAAGTAACAAGGTGTTGAAACAATAATAATAATAATAATAATGTGCCAATTGTGATTGGCGCTTTAGGCACAATAACTAAAGGATTATTAAAAGGCCTGAAAGACTTGGAAGTTAGCGGACAGGTAGAGACTATCCAAATAACAGCATTGCTGAGAACGGCCAGAATCCTGAGACGAGTCCTAGAGACCTGAGGAGACTTGCTGTCACTCAAACTCCAGTGAAAAACCATCAGCTAACACTGATGTGAAAAACTCTAAAGGAGTAAATAATAATAATAATAATAATAATAATAATAATCTGGTCTATCACATTGTCAGTGAATCCATCAAATTAGCGCAATAAGACTAGACACGACTGGGTGGGCAAGGTGAACCACAGGGAATTGTGTAAGAAGTTTAAATTTGACTATACGAACAAATGGTATACGCACAACCTAGAATCCATTCCGGAAAATGAGACACACAAAATTCTGTGTGATTTTGAGATACAAACAGATCATTTAATCTCGGCTAGACGACCAGACCTAGGGATAGTCAACAAAAAAGAGAACCTGCTAAATTGTGGACTTTGCTGTTCCGGCTGACTATAGGGTAAAACTAAAAGGAAGCAAAAGGAAAGATAAGTATCTTGACCTTACTAGGGAAATGAAAAAACTATGGAACAAGAAAGTGACGGTGATAGCAATTGGATTGGTTCAGGGACTGGAGGACTTGAAAATAAGGAGACGAATGGACACGGCCCAAATACTGAGGAGAGTTTTGGAGAATTGAGGAGACTTGCTGTCACTCAGACTCAAGTGGAAAATAATCAGTTAATGCTGATGTGAAAAACTCTCAGGAGAGTAAAATAATCATAAGAGAATGCAGCAAACTAGCGCAAAATGTGTACAAGACGAGACATGACTGAGTGGGAAAGGTAATTCACTTCATATTACGACAGAAATTTAAATTTGACCATACTGCCAAATGGTATATGCAAAAATCAAAATCCGTTCTAGAGAATGAGATGCATAATTTTTTTGTGATTTTTGATATATAAACGGGTCACCTGATCCCGGTCAGAAGACCAGACTCAGTATTAATTAAAAAAAAAAAAATGGCCGTCTTGTGTATTTTTCTATTCTGGCAAACGGTAGAGTGGAAATGAAAGAGCGCAAGAAGATAGACAAATGCTCGGACCTTGCTAGAGAACAGTGTAAGTTGTGGAATACAAGGGTTATGTTAACACCGATTGTTGTTGCAGCACTTGGAATGGTCTCCAAAAGCTTGGAGAGGTAACAAGACAAATTGGAAATCTGGGGAAGAATCGAGACCATTATTTTTGAGATCGGTCATTATACTGAGGAGAATCCTGTAGACCTTGGAAGACTTGCTGTCCTATAGATTCCAGTTAACAACCACCAACTAACGCTGATGTAAAACTTGGAAGGAGTGAAATAATAGAATAGTTTATACTCAGAGATATATACAAAAATACTAGATATAAAATTTAAACAAGTTTTAATTCTTAAGTTTCATAAATTTCAATTCTTATTTCTTGGTTTATTTTATTTTGCTTCCGACCCGAGGATCAACCTTCATGTAACTCAAGAAGTAGGACATCTTTGTAAGTTTTATATCTAATTTTCATTGTTCAATATATACCAAGCAGCGGTCGTGTCGATACGGCTGTATGGGTGCACTACACGGAGGCTAACTGAACGTATGAAGAAAAAACTTGACGGCAACTACACAAGAATGCAATATTGAACAAGTTCTGGAGGCAGCTCCCCACAAAGCAGCACTTTTACGGCCACTTATTACCCATCACGAAAACTATCCAAGTTAGACGAAACAGACACTGCTGGAGAAGTTGGAACGAACTCATATGTGACGTACTCCTGTGGACCCCTTCACATGGACGATCAAAGCCAGGACGACCAACTAGAACCTACATACAGCAGCTCTGTGCCAATACGGGATGTAGTCCTGAAAACCTGCAGGAAGCAATGGACGATAGATAGGGAGGGCGAGAAAGGGTCAGTGATATCGGTGCTGAGGGCGTGAAATGATGATGATGATCTGTGTGTGTGTGTGTGTGTGTGTGTGTGTGTGTGAGTGTGTGTGTGTGTGTGTGTGATTGTTTCGTATATAATCAAATAGTGAACTTTTGATATATAATATACATATATATTCATAGAAACCCACATAAATGTATATATGTGTATATTTTGTCTGTATTATAGATTTGTACATATATCAAAATATATCGTTGCATCTATAACAATATTTGTATTAGATAAACATCTACTCCAGTCTATAGTCTATATACATGAATCAGCGTATATTTCTTTATAAATCTGTGTGTGTTAGTGCGTGTATGTATGTGTCTGTGGTTTGTTTGTGTGTGAGAGAGACGCATTTAATTTTCCTTACTTTTTCATCCTGTTCTATAGTGGGAAGACTATACGAACTAAAAATCAACTGAGTAAAGTTTTTTTTAAAGTAAAATACATAAAAAATGGAAGAAAGAAAGAAAGAAAGAAAGAAAGAAAGAAAGGTCAGACTGCTAATCTCTGGTCAGATTATGCTCGAATGATTTGATTTGACTCCTCCAGCTTTGGAAGGTGCACTAAAAATAAGATCTGACGCCTAAAGTGTGAGATATTTCTGCTAAATTCGATCTACGCGGGTCAGTATTGACGGAAGAATCTCCAGCCAACTTCTACTCTCTTTCACTTGCTTTTCTACTTATTTCTATCGGTCTATTTTTATCTATCTGTCTTCACACACACACACACACACACACATACATACATACATATATATATATATATATATATATATATATATATATATATATATATATATACGAGGTTCATTCAATAAGGGGAGTTTTTGAAAAAGTAAAATAACTTTTTTCAGGCGTTTTTCAATGAATGTAAACTGTATTGTTTGAGAATGGTTGATCGCAAAATTATTTTGATCTCGCAGAAAATATTTCTTTTGAGTCTATTCGAAATGGTGGAAAGTCAAACAGAGAGCTTCAGGCTTGAATAGAGTTCTGTCGTCAAAGTTTTAGGGGCTGAAAGGTGCAATCCATATGAAATTTACAGAAGAATGCATGATTGATACGGAGAAGTACGTTTTAGAATAAGAAAATTGTTTACGTATGAGCTGAACAAGCTTTGCCTCCTCAAACCCGAGTCGAAAAAAGAGTTCATTTAGTGGAAACACGCAGAATTTCCTGTAAAGAAAAGGCTTTAGCGCAGCGGTCTGTAAAGGAAGTCATGCTTACAGTCATATGTCACCTTATTAATTGAATGACCCTGGTATATTAGTCTGTTCATAAATATCTCTGACTATCACTCTTTATTTGTCTATTGCAGTTTATTTATTCTATCTATCTACATATCTATCTATCTCTGTGCATATCTATTGTTGTATTTTGACCTTCAGCTGGCCAAACAAGGTGATGCACCAGAAGGAAGTGACACATTCCAATGGCCAGTAATCGAAAGAGATCTCGTGGGCGGATTAAGGCTGATAATATGGGACAAGGTGAAGGTCCCACTGTGCCACTACAGAATGATGCACCGGAAGAGAGTGACCTGTGAACTGTATGACAGTTATTTCCGCTTGATGACGATCAAACATGCGATTTCAAAGATCGAGTTGGCGACTGAGTGGACGTTGAACTATTATATAACTCAGTCAAGACAGAAGTCAGACAGTTGCAGTTGCAGTTAGAGATCGGACGGAGTTATAGACGAGATGCGGTAAGGAAAGGCACACCAGGCCGAAGGGGCTCGGGGCCCCCGATTGAGTTGGGGCCCAGAGAAGTTGTTGATAAGATGCAGTAAAGAAAACCATCATCCAGCAGAGAGCTGGGCCCCAGAGCCTCCGGTTGAGCAGTGCTGGAGAACGAGAAAGACACAACGGCCATAAGAGTGGGGGTCAAAATATTTCAGTTCTGTTCGGTCTCCAGTTCCCTCTCACATACAAATCTTACAATAAAGTGAGAGGTACATATATTTTGTTAAAGAAGTCTTCCTGCGTCGGTCTTTATCATTGTGTCGTTGTGAATTATTCTACATATATATGTGCATGTATGTAGATGTGAATCTGCATATGTGAGTATATAACTCTATTTCTGCCTTCTCATATATCTTTTGACGGGGAGTCTCTGTGGCGTAATGGGTAAACTGCTGGGCTGTAGCCTTGGAGTAAGCCAGTTCGAACTCCAGTCAAACTATTACGTTCACTTTAGGACTAATACCTTTCGAAAAGGCAAGAATAATTATATTATTCTAAGTATGGGTTAAATAGTAACTTAAATAATAAGAATTGCTTTGGTGTTAATTCATGATGGTTGATCTGTCATTAAACAAAGAAACCATGCATATACCAAAGTCAGTTTATTTATTTGTTTATATATATATATGTGTGTGTGTGTGGAGAGAGAGCGAGTGCCTGTGGTGTAATGGTTACTCTCGTAGCAAATGTAAAAGGAGACAGGAGTTCATAAACAGAATGAGGCCATTTTATTTCACATAGTGCTAATGCCCTTGGTATTCTCCTCCATCCCACCCAGCTATTGGTAAAGTAGTAGGGTAGACTGAGCTCTTTAGCCTTGGTATTGCCAACCTGTCTAGGAGAAGGAAAACTCTGAAATCAAACGTTTTAAACTCCGCATGAAAAATTGGCCTAGTGCCGCATCCTGCTCGTTCGAAGGGGTAGGTAAAAACATATATCCACACACGTATATATATATATATATATATATATATATATATATATCAATTAAAGTAGGGTTCTATCGCTGAGATTGCAACAGACTTCAATCTTAGGCAAGATGCGCTTCTAATATTCGGTTTTGATATACTGTCGATGTGTATACATCACATTTCCACTCCAATTTTCCTTTATTTTTAAATCAACGTTTCTTATATATGGTGCCTCAATATACACGGGACCTACGTAACTGCTAATAGCTCTACTAATGATAATGTTGACTTCTTTTATGTTTCAGATTTGAAAACAGAATGCTATAACAACTATTAATTCTTGATTGATTTCTAAATTATCTTTGACTTATGCTTTATATATATGTATATACACAGGATGTCTTAATATACATGGGATTCATATGACTCCTAAAAACTCTACAAATAATAGCGTTGACTTCATTTATGTTTCAGATTTGAAAACAGAATGCTATAACAACAATTAATACTCAATGGGTTTCTAAATTATCTTTGACTAAAGGATATATATACGAGGATCATTAAAAAAGTTTCCAGACTTTTTTCGTATGGTCACTTTTATTGATAGTACACACATGAAACTCTTGTCCCTTTCGAAGTAATCTCTTCCAGATGCACTTGTTGTACCGTTCTAACAACTTCTGGAAGACCCCATCGAATTCCCCTTTCATCTCCTCAATTTTCTCATAAAGACAGCCTCTGAGCTTAGGAAATAAACAAAAGTCACGTGTGAGGAAGTGTCTTGATGCCCATCTTGGTCAAATAGTCTGTGACAAGGATGGAGTTGTGGAATGGTGCATTGTCCTGGTGATATGTCACTGACCCGATTTGAAGAGTGCTGGTCTCTTCCGACGGAATCTTTCCCTGAACTCCCTTAAAACCTCAACATAGTATTCCTTGTTGACTGTCTGTCCAGTGGGAACCCAGTGCATGTAGATCATGCAAGTTCTGTCAAAAAAAGGGATCATCAAAAGTTTGTGGGTGGATTTGCTCTGTCTGGCCTTCTTGGGTCTAGGAGAGCCAGCATGCTTCCACTGGGAACTCTTGGTCTCTGGGTCATAGCAGTAGATCCAGCTTTAATCGCATGGCATTATTTCCAAGTTTAAAACAGAATTATATTGCTTATCGTTCTTCTAAAGTCCAGATTGCATTTTTGAAATTCACCAGCTGTGACAATCAGGCTTTAGTAGGGTGTATTCCAAATGTTGCTGTAGCTGTTCATTTGAAGCTGAAATCATAAAATTTAGTCAGTCATCACATAAGATGTATAGCAATAGCATAGTGAATTTTCAAGTCTACGACAATTTTACATGCCTGTACAAAAAAGTCTGGAAACTGTCTATTGTTAAATGGAAATAATTACTTCAAATCATATAATTATTAGTATTAGACACATGGCGTAACGGTTATAGACGTTGGTCTCCTAAGCTTATAAGAAGACGATCATCTGGAGGTTGCAAGTTCAGTTAGACTACAGGCGAGTAACAATACAGGAATTCTTAACACTTGAACCCGGTTATTGTTAACGGAATCAGAACAGGTGAACCCCGTGGATTTAAAAAAAAAACATAGTTCGAAGTTCCGCGTAGGTTCCCGAGCTCGACCTGAAGATGGTCGGTGGACATATCGGCCGAAACGTCGAGAAAATAACTGTAAAGATGTAGACAATAGTCCGAAAGCGCTCAATGATAAAACTCATCAAGCTTCGTCTCAGAAATTCAGACAACTATTATTAGATAGGAATACCTCAAACCGTATAACCGTTTGTAAACATATGACTATTATTAAATATAAATATTTACTTGAAGCCAAATAATTATTGTTATTAGATAGGAATACTTGAAACCATACAACTGTAAGCAAATCATTTATTTTTGATAGAAATACTTTATATCATATAACTGTGTACTAATGAAAAATTCTAAGCAAACAACAACACAAATGTATATATTGTTGCATATAGGCCTTTGACAGAGCCGGATGTTCCAACTGTAGAAAGTATACGATTGCAGAACGCACCTGTGTAAATAACCAGAAGCTCATCTCGTAGGTTACAACCAGAATACATGGGCGTTGTGAAATGACATATACATGGCCCACCTGCAGATACGGAGAGTCCTGCAGGAGCCAATCTTCAGTCTGGAGTCTTGGGTCAAGATACGGTCAGTCACAGAGACTAGCCGCCAGGCGCCCGATGTGACAAAGGCCTCAAGTAGCCCCTGGCAGGAAACGGGAGAAGCAAAGATGTAAGGCCTCGAAGATAACATAGCGTTGTATGGTCAAGAGAAGAAGTAATGGATCAATATGACAGTCTGTCTTCGTCTCTCCTTCTCCGTCTTGTCTCTGTCTATTACTCACACTCACACCAGATTTGACCCTTATCGAAGAATAAACAGGGATGTTTATTTCTGTTATGAAAAGTGTGATGATTCCTTCCTTCATCATTTATTCATCATGTTAAAAAACAATATAAACGTTCACTACAAGTCATTTCTTAATTTCTAGGCATACAATACCCCAATACAGGTTGGCATGCAGTTAAAATCAATCAATCACCCCGAATTGCATTCAGGAGTTGATCGAGATACTCTTCAGATCGGGGGTTGAAAGTTGTTTTTAAGAACCATAAGTTTTTCTAATGATTGAATTTTTGGAGTTGTTCTTATGGGTGAGTAGTGTAGGTTTTGAATTACACTAAACATAGAGAGAAGAGTTCACTGACAGATTTCGTTTATATCAAGATTATTGTTGGTTGTTTTTGAGCTAACCATAACTTTGGTCATTTTTAAAAATTCTTGAAGAAAATTCATTCTTCCTTGCATGATTAGAGTATGACATTGAACAACATCCGATGGTGAGGCTAGGGATCTACAGCTTTTAATAGAGTGAAGTCACACCTTCATTGCCATTACTCTCAGGTCCACTCTGACTTGAAATAATTGCACCTATGTGGGTTGCATCTATGGCTCAAATAGATCGGTAAGAGATAATGGTTAAATTATTTTGAACTCTACTGGTTCTTCAAACATTGATAATCCAACAAAATATGAAGTGATCATTTCTTTAAAACGGTTAAGAAAATATTTTTTTTTGTATCGTACCTAATTGGTGACCATAAGTGTTGAACCAAGAAAAGTTGACTTGCCGTATTGGCATTACTCCTAGGTCCACTCTTACTCAGAGTGGTGGTACTGTTTTTGAACCGTATCTAATTGGAGACTATAGGAGTTAAACTGACTTCAACATAGAATAAACCAAGTGAGGTTGACGTGCTGTAAACAAATCAACCAACCAACCAACCAATTTTTCATCGATGGTGACGATCTTGCCCAAGACTTTTTTTTATCAACAGCAAAAAGAGAAACGCACGTGTTAAAACACTGACCTGTGTTCTTCTCTAGATTTTCCAAACATCTGATCTTGTTTTCCAAAGGCTCGTAAACAATTTGCTACAAATGACCCATTGTACAACCAAGTTTTAGTGGCATTTCAAAATTTCTGTCTGAATGTCTGAGATTAGGAATATCCACATAACTAATGTACTCAAACTCGCGATCTCATTTTGTTCATTTGCTCAATCGGTGGTAATTAGAATAAGCTGACTGTATCCTCCCTATGGAGGAGTAAAACCTTCTAAAAATGAGGTGTCCTGGTTAGGACTGTAAACTCTATCCGATAATGAGGCTCAAATTCTGGAACTCTGGGTAATGCGTGGCACCCCTTTATTGCCATTAAAACCAGGTTCCATCTATCCCGAATTTATAGTTCCTGCTAGCATTCCATCTTTGGTTTCAAATTGTTCTTTTTAAGAAAGGATTCAGATCATATGACAGTATTCAAAAAAAAATTGTAAATATAAATACACTCTATATGCAGTTCCCTAACCTCATGGCATAAAACACCCCAGATATGTCGACGTGCTCTTAAAATCAATCAATCAATCACTTTTGCCAGATTTTATCGCCACAATGTTTCTGACGTTTTATCTTCTGGTATTCGTCTGTGAATATAACTAGAAGGAGAGATAGAGCATATATTAGAACCTAATGATTTCCTTAATCAGCCTGACATTAAAAGAAGATTCTAATTAAGAAAGAAAGAATTTCAGGTTTAAGACTAAAAAATTCCACTGCTAATTATAATTCAATTCTTCGAAGTGGCAAGTCTTTTGTATAAGATACCTGCCGCGACAGCTTTCTGGGGGAGGTAACTTAATTAAAACGACGACAGATTCAGGTGTCATTGCTCGCGAGACTGGACATCTTAAACTGGCTAGGTTTGATTGGTTTCTTTGTTCAATAGCATGTCAAACTCCGTGGGTTATTAATGCCAAAGTTATCTTTGATCATATTTAACCCATAAAAGGAAGGATAGGAGGATTCAATACCTTTCGGTAGTGAATGTAACAGCGCGACTAGAGTTCGAACTCGATCACTTCAATGCTACAGTCCAGCACATTAGCCATTAGGTCAAGGAGACCACTCCCTTAAATTGGCTGGGTACTGGTCACTTTTAGACAGAGTGCTTTCGGTACATGTTGAAACAAGCGGTCCTCAGCCCATGAGAAGACTCCCTAGTCCAACTTGCTGAAAGGACAGCTGACCTTAAAAACAAGTTATAGAAAACTAAATGGCTCTTTCACATATTTCTTTTGCCATTTTTCTGATCGAGACATTTTCAATTTATTCAGCCCAATCTTTGAATTGGAAATAACAGATTCACCTTCTTATTTTTGTTAAATTGCGTCATAATTCTAAAAAGGTCAGATGTTGTAGATATCTGGGAGAAATCATTACGGATGAAGACTGCATAGATGATTCAGCGCTTCTCGTAAATACACCCACAGAAGCTGAATCCCAATCTCATGGCCTAAAGCAGGAAGCAAAAGTAATTAGTCTTTAAGTGAAATCAGAGGAAAGACTCTTCATCAGATTTAAACAAGATCGTGCTATCTCCTCAGTAAATGGTAATCCTCTAAAATTAGAAGACCAGTTCACCTGCATTGGTAGCAATATCACGTCTACTGAAAGTAATGTTGATATAGACATAGAAAAGGCATGGACTTGTATTAGCAGGTTATCGATTACATAGATATCTGATCTCTGATAAAATAATACAAGCATTCTTCCTAGCTGTATCCATCTCAGTACTACTGAATAGTTGCAACACCTGAACTCCAACGAAACGCTAGATGGGTAATACACAAGAATGCTACCTACTGTTTTCAACAACTCATAGAAATAACACCCCGCAAAACATCACTGTACGGCCACTTATCTCCTATTTTGCAAACCATCCACCTAAGACGAGCAACACCCCACAAAACAGCACTGTACGGCCACTTATCTCCTATTTTGCAAACCATCCATCTAAGACGAGCAACACCCCACAAAACAGCACTGTACGGCCACTTACCTCTCATTTTGCAAACCATCCAACTAAGATGAGCAAGACCTACTGTACACTAATAAGGCACCACTGATGGTGTAATGGTTATCAAGCCAGACAAACAAACCTTCACGAGTGGGTTCAATTCTCATTGGGTATCTCATTCATATGTCCTTGTGCCACACCTGAGCAAAGTGCTTATTAAAATATCTACAGGAAATTGCTTGAAGGTACCCGTGGTGTAATGGTTATCGTCGTAGGAAATGGACACGGCGAGACGAGTTCAAATCCAGGACGAAACTGATTTCATTTCACATAGCACTAATACCCTTGGAAAAAGTATGAATCCAATTATACTCCCTCCAGCTATGGGTAAATAGTAGGGCAAACTAGGTTCTCCAGGCTTGGTTAGGCAACTAGTCTAGGAGAAGGAACACTCTGAATTCAAACCTGTTAAACTCCGCTTAAAAATTGACCTTGCGTCATATCCTGCCCGAGCGGAGGGGTTGGTAAATATGGAGACATTGCTTGAAAAGTCAAGACGAACTCAATCGATGTTTTCCAGTGGATTCCTCCGCACCAGAGTTCGTCGACCTGCAAAGACTTTCATTCATCAACTTTATGTAGATACTGGATGCAGTCTAGAGGATCTACCTAGAGATAAAGCTGACAGGAACGGAAGGCGAGAAAAAGTCCAGGGATTCCGTGCTATCAGCACGACCCAAGTTCAAATCCTGGACAAAGCAATTGGCATTTCACCTGCCTTCAATGGCCTTGAGAAAGGCATGAATCCATCGGTACTCCTTCCCTTTATGGGTAAATCGTAGGATTGGCTGATAATTCTTATGATTTCCTGTCAAGGAGAAGGACAACGCATATGTATTTTGGTTCAGGTTAACATTTCAAACACGAATTAACTTGGAATAATTAATTAATACTCTACATCCCATAAACATGGACAGTGGAGTACTAGTCCGAGATTAAATTAGGAATGGTGTTGTTATGTAATGGTTAACAAACAAGTTTTGTAGATTGATTATTACTGAGTACTGAGTTCGCTTTTGGTTGGTACTCCTTAGTTGCGACCTTATACCAGATCTAAGTAACGCTTTTTTTTTCAGAGCACCTTGGGTTAGGTAATTGTTAGCAACCTTGATTGGCAGATCATTATGAGTTCGAGTTCCACTGAGTGCCCGCATGCATTCGATTTTGTGCCATATTTAAGCAAAGCTGAGTAAAGAAAATAACGAACTTGCAAAGCTCCTCGTGGTAAAATGTGTTCATGCCTAATTCGGCGGCGTGGGAAACCGGAAAAATAGAACTTCAAGAGATGTAAAGTGGGGCTAGCAGACCATTGGTTGTGGATCCGATTCTAAGTGCTCTGTACTTCTGACTTTGTGCTCCCATCGACTGAATAAATGGTTCAAAATTCTTAGGAGGTTACTGGTGTAATGGCTAAGACATTGTAGTTAGGTGTGCTATTACGTTCACTTTCGGACGAGTATCCTAGGAAAAAGGCGTGAACACCCTTATTCCCCTTGAGATCGGTTAAACTGTTCTACTACTATTATTCTATCAAGGATAGCTTTGGCATTAAATAACCCACGAAAGTTGATATTCCATAGAACAACCAAACCAAAACAACATGAAGAAGGTTGGGGCTGCATAATGGCTATATGTGGGTGTGTGGAAAAAAAGAAAGATTGACTAGAAGACGATATTTGTCTGAGCACATTAAAGAGTGACATCTCAAATATTTTTCTTATGAGACGATATCTAATTACTTGGGTTTATTTACATTGAAAAATATTTTTTAAAATCTATGTCATGCAAAAAGAGAAAGTTGGATATTAGATATTTATCCAACCTACTAACCGGTAGGATTTGACACAAGGATATTTTATTGTGAGGGCCACACACGAATTGGGGTTCATGCGCGGCCGTCATACAAATTCTAAATCCAATTGGCATTCACCATTTTGGGGGTACCCCGGGCGCCAAGCAATGAATTCAAGCCTATAATGTATGGATTGCCTGGGGTACATCCCCGCCCCCGGGATCTGGCAAGAAATTTAGATATGAAGATATTGCTGAATATTGGTTTCTATAATTTTATAAGGGGAAAAAATGATTGATTTTAACATGTCAAACCGTACAAGGTTATTTTATACCAAGAGGTTAGAAAATCGTATACATTGTACATTCATATATACATTTTTTGTGTCGTTGTTTCTTAAGAAGGTAGTTTTAACAAAGTTTTAACGAATACGAATAATTTTTAAAGGTCTACTTGACCCATCAATAGGACTATAACGGCTACCACAAGTTTGGGATATGAGAGGGTAATCCACTTTTAATAGATCACCAGAACTGGAACCTCGCCAACAGATTTTGTTAAGTGTCATTTTCAGGACACCTCGTTTTTTAGAGTGGTCAAATATCTCGATAGGGGATACAGTCAGTGGTCTAATATCTCGATAGGGGATACAGTCAGTGGTCTAATATCTCGATAGGGGATACAGTCAGTGGTCTAATATTTCGAAAGGTGATACAGTCATAGGTCTAATATCTCGATAGGGGATACAGTCAATGGTCAAATATCTTTTTAGAGGATACAATCAGCATGTTCTAAACACCACCGACAGAACGTAGAAAATAAATGAAGGGTTAAACTTTATTGATTTTTCTAGCATTTTGCCATAAAAGATGAAAAGCGTTAGCTTAGCTTCAACCCGTTTTTGCCGTATCTTTTTTGATAAGTTTTTCATATCTTTATTTGAAGAAGAGGCATGATCAAATTCTTGAGATTTACCATGGGTTTGTATTTATTTTACAGCTATATATATATATATATATGTGTGTGTGTGTGTGTGTGTACTTCCTCTCAGATATTTTCGATAATGTTGAATTTGCCAGTAAGAGTCAACAGGCAACCATGGTGATGCATGTTACAAGGTCCGATTTTTTATGATCAGGTCTTAATCAGTGGCACTTGTAAATAAAACATTGCCTGAGGTAAGAAGAAAGACATAGTTCCAACCGGGAAAATATTTGGTTACCTACAAAGTTGTCAGTTCAGCATTTGCGAAAACTGTAATACCTGAAGGGGAGAAAAATTGTCTAACACCTCTCGCTATATACATATATATATATATTTATATATATGTGTGTGTGTGTGTGTGTCTGTGTGTGTGTGTGTGTGTGTGTTTACTTCGGTGAGTCAAAAGTTTTCCAACATTTTGGTAATGTGAGGCACAATACAGCTGCCCCGTTGTGAATGTAGCGAATCAACAAAGACTATGACATACTCTGCTCACCTGATACTCTCTGAGTGCTACTCGCCAAATTTGCCTCTGTGGTTTGTAACAAAACCTCGGAATCAATGCTTTTAGACCTGCCTGAACTTGTTTAATCGTCAAGGTTCTTTTAACCAAAGCAACTTCAACTGTCTAGTTACAGTAGTGAGGGCAAATGCCCCTTTACTTTCCAGACACCAAATATCTATTGTTTCTTCCGCAGCTTTATAGCTCAGTTCAAACACATAAAGCATAAATTGCAGAATTAGACTAAATTGCGAGTTCATATGTGCGGTTTTTAAATCCCTCACGGGGTGAAACAATGCACAACGTGTCAGCACACCAACTACCACGATACTGCCAACCATAGTGGGTACCTACCTCAACTGGAACTGCTTTGGTCAAAGGATATGTATTCCACAAACTAATACGTACAACCAAAATACTGCAAAAAATTTGAATCACACTATTATATTAGGCTGAGTCTTTTAACTAAATATTTAAACTAGATTAGTTTTCCAAATTGTTCACGGTTCTGGTATGAAAATTTGTTAGTGATAAGTGATGATATATATATATATATATATATATATATATATATATTATCGTAAAGCAAGCAAAACCCCAACTCTCATTCTAATCCTAAAAATGATTTTAAAAAACACTGAAAATACATTCAACGTTTTAGTAAAAGAAAGAATGTTTTTACTCTTTCAAAATGTGATCATATATTGTTGACTTTTGTCTACAGAACATATTCCACTGAAAAATTGACCCTGTGTCACATTCTGACCTTAATAAAAAGGTTGGATATATATATATATATATATATATATATATATATATATATATAATCACCATGAAGTCGTTCGTTTTGGTCGGCTAACACTGGCACGTCAGTATTGTGAGATCCACAAGAGAACGTCACTTATGTGTTCGTCCTTGCTTTTCCTGCAGTGTCCTGTATGTCTTGATCGTCTCGGATGATTTAGAGATGAAAGATAAGTGGCTGTACTGCAGCTGTTTCGTGGGATGTTACTTCCATGTTTTGCTCAATATAGATCGTAGCATTCTTGTGTAGTACCCGTCTAGCTTTTTATGTATATGCTTAGTTAGTGTCCATGTGGTGCATCCCTAAATTAGAATTGACACAACCGGTGCTTGGAAGAAATTGTTATATATATATACTTAATTTGATTGATATTGCAACGCCATAGAATCAAGAAGACGTTATTTAGACCACTTCTCACGTGTTTATATTTTGCATTCCACAAAACGGAGAAAGCCAATGGAATCAAGCAATGTTTGTGACGGCCATGCAGGACTCATGATTTGTGCTTATATTCTCACTATAAAATAACTTCATGTCGTATCCGACTTGTGTTGGTTGGTTTGGTTTGTTTTAATGATATATCAACCATTGTTGGATATTTACTGCTAAATCCATTTTTATATGTATAAATAGTACTATTTCAAACAATTAAGTTTAGCCGAAGTACACAGTATAAATGTTAAAACATTTCGATTTCAAACAATTCATTTTAGCATAAGTACACAATTTAGGTCCATTGACCCATAGATAGGACTCTATCAGGTGCTACCACTCTGGGTCAGAGTGGACCAGGGAGCGATAGCAATAAAGGAGTACACTGCATTCCCTATAACTCCTAGATTACTGGAGCCTCACCATTAGATTGCTTAGTGCCATATATAGGACACTCGTTAAAGTTATTGTACCCCTCTGCAGAGATGCAGTCGTATTCTGCTGGCCCAGCCGACTGGGTAACCTGACTTGGTAGGAAGTTTGATTAATCTTCGTCTGGCTCTCAGGGGTGGGGGCATGTGGCGCTCGCACCAGGTGGTTGCTTTTTAGAAGTGTAATGCTATGACACCAAATATACGTTTGTACCACCAGGGTTCTCAACAAACGTTTCTTAGCGCTTCGGCACCCAATAGCAATTTGTTACATAACGGCACCACCTAGACATTTGTACCAAAACGGTTCTAACGGTTCTATGAGTGTAGCACTACGCTTTAAGTTCCAGTTAGAACCCCGTTGCAACTTCGCTGTGAGAAAAATGACGAACACACAAAAATACGTCTGTTGGTTCGCTAAAACGAAAGTTTAATCGTTACTACCCCTTTTAGTCGTCGCTGAAGAAGAGATAAACGCCGTATGAAAAACCACCGTATGAAAAATGAGTCAACCGCATTAGATAGACAGAGAGAAATATTCCGTTGCAGGGCGAGGGAAGTAGACACAGACCTTGATATTATTTTTCTCATTTTCAGTTGTAGTTCTCGTATGTGGCTGCTCGGGTTCCGTCTTCACGTCTTTGCGACGGGCGTGGAACTCCTTGGACGAGTTCACTCCAAAATAGGTGCTGTAATTTTCGGCCGTCATTACATTTCTGTAGTTCAGCTCTAACTTCCTCCTCCTCTTTTCTATTCCACGTCCACTTCAACATCCTTCCGATGAGCTTTTTTCGCCCAATCACGGCCAGCGGTTGATACATTACTATTCTAATCCGGCCGTCCTCTGCTATCATGAGAAAAACCTGGGGACCCCCTTGTTCACCTTCCCAATTGCTTCTACCCGACGATCGTGTCTCTCCCACTGCCTCGAATATTCCTCTTATTTTTACTCTCTCTCTCTCTCCTGGTTGACATCACTCTAGCGAAGAAACAACTTACCACTAAAACAATTAACCGGATTCCCTAATTTTATTACAGCAGACCACCGGGTCCCAGAGGCCTTCCGAATAGACAATGCCTGGATAGTAGGGCAAAGATTATTGGTCGACGACTGAGGGGCCTCTAAAGGGTAACTCAGAGAGGATCAAGTATTTTCTGTGACGACCACGCATAAATCTCGATGCGCGCGTGGCGTCCTCTATCAAAATGATCTTATGTCCCATATGACCACGTGAAGATCGAATAAGTCCTTAAATAACAAATTTTTGAGGAAAATCTAACTCAGCTAGACTTTAACAAAGAAGATGATAAATAAGATGAAATAATGGTTAAGGAATAATGATTGAGAACATAACGTAAATAACTAAGGGAATTCAGACGACAGTAGTGACAGTTTGGGATAGAGACAGATTCATAATCTTCTTTATAATAAGAATAACAAGAAAGTATTAGTTTTTCGGTCTAAAAAGTCTTATGTAGCCCAACGAAATGTGTTATACATAATTATCAAATTTAAAGTATCTTGTATTTCTCTTGTAGAAAAGAGATTCTCTTGTTGAGATGGTATCACAAAAAATAAACAATAATCAATGAGAAACTATGTAGCTGCAAGAAGTAAATGATCATATATATATATATATGTGTGTGTGTGTGTGTGTGTGTGTGTGTGTGTGTGTAATCAAACCCTATTTCCGGAGTAGATAATACAGGGAAAAGTAAGACGCAGAATTAGAACTCGGATTACTCTACTGAAAAATTAATCTCTCTTGCAACCAACCCCAGGCAAAGGGGTTGGGTAGATACATATATACAGCATCGCCTATAAATAAGTACAATCGTTAATTCTTTTCTCCAAATAAGTTAATTTTCTTCCAAACCTAATATATTACACGACTAAAGTGGATATCTTTATTCATTATTTTTTGCCAAACTTTTCAGTATTGAAAGATTCTAGCCAAAACGATGAATATTTTTCAGTTCAAAAATAAATTCCTCACATGTATTTTTGTGATTTAATTTTCTGTCAATGATTTTTGCTGCTAAGATGTTTGGTAATGAATATCTGTTTTGATTTGAAGCAAAATTGATGGATTTCTATGGTTTATTAGAAAATAAACATTTTATTAGAAAAATCTCAAAGCATTTACTGATATACTGTTAACACTATATATATATATATATATAGAGAGAGAGAGAGAGAGGTTGTTGATGTCTGTCTCGGTTGATGAGACACTTCTTCCTGGGTAGGTAAATTTGTCCACTAGTTTCAAAGGCTCAGCCTTTAGTGTGGAGATGTCTCTTTGATTAGAATAAATATATTCCATCTTGTCTGCTTTGACATGGAGGCCTATGCCAGCAGCTGCTCGTTCCAGACTATGTAGCAGAGTTTCGGCTTGGGCGAGTGTATTTGCCAGAAGCGCTATGTCATCGGCGTAGTCGGCGTCCGTAATTGTTTGTGCGGGTTATCGTCCACTTCTTTCCTTTGTCAGCTTGAGATAGGAGCTCCAGCATCAAACCTCTGTTGACTTGTAAGTATCCTTTAACTTAAAAGATCTTAAAAAATGCACCCTGAAATAAAACCTTCAGTTAGAATAGTCACCAGTTATCTTACTATGCTTGTCATTGGGATACGGTAACGTAGGCCCAGAGAGTGGCATAAGTGTCGGACAAGCGTATGTTACTATTACCCAACAACATACAGATATCTTTCTACTTCTTTATATATATATATATATATATATATATATATATATATATTAAAATGCGTAGGTCCACCTAAAGATTTGTATATTTTTAAGATTTTAGATAACATATATGGTACAAGGCCTTGTTCATTGACTACTCAATGAGACTTGACCTCATTCGTTTTTTCAGTTAGGCAAATTGGGTTCTTCAGCCTTGGTGAGGTAACTAGTCTAGAAGAAGGAAAACTCTGAATTTAAACCTGTTAAACTCCACTTAAAAATTGACCTTGTGTCATATCCTGCCCGAGCGGAGGGGTTGGTAAATATGATATGATAATTTCGAAGGATAAATACGTAAAGTGTATATCCTTGATTTCATGCTTTGCTAGCTAGCTAATCAGGAAAAGTCCATACGATACAGAGTTCGATTCTCACCAAGTGTCTACCCAATATTGATCCGATTCCCTCTGATCAATCAAAAGTCTCCACAACTTTTCATCGTTATTATCATGTCACGGTATCAGCACGGATATCCCTGATCCTCTCTCACCACCCCTCCCTATCATCCATTGCCCCTGGTAGATCTTCAGCGCTACATCCTGTATCGGCACAGAGCTGCTGTATGTACATTCTAGTTGATCGCCCTGCCTTTGCTCGTCCATGGGAAGGGGTCCACAGGAGTACATCACTTATGGGCTCGTTCCTACTTCTCCAGCAGTGTCCCGCATGTCTGGTTCGTCTAATTTTGATAGATTTTGTGATGGGTGATCGGTAGCCGTACAGCTGCTGCTCTGTGGGGTGCTGCGTCCAGGACTTGATCAATATTGCTAGCAGCATTCTTGTGGAGTTACCGTCAAGCTTTTTCTCCATACGTTTAGGTAGCGTCCATGTAGTGCAGCCATATAGCAGTATCGATACGACCGCTGCTTGAAGGAAACTGCGTTTTATCTTATCGGTCATGTCAGATAGCCTATCAGTTATATGACCGATAGACTATTGATGGCTGTCCATGCTTTTGCTAGTCGCGTGTCGATGTCTGTCTCGGTTGCTGAGACACTGCTTTCTAGGTAGGTGAACTTGTCAACTAGTTTCAGAGATCTACCGTTTAGTGTGGAGACGTCGCCTGTTTGATTAAAGCCCATATATTCCGTTTTGTGTGCATTTACATGGAGGTCTATGCCAGTAGCGGCTCGTTCCAGACTATGTAGCAAGGTTTCGGCTTGGAAGGGTGCATTTGCCAGAAGTGCTATACCATCAGTGTAGTCGGCGTCGGTAATTGTTTTAGTGGGGTATCTTTGGCTTCTTTCTTTTGTTAACTTGAATTAAATCTCGCTGACTAGCGTATTTGATTCTTAACCCATTACTACCCGAAGTCCTCGTTTTGAGGATAGTAAAAATAAATATGAAAAACTAATAAAATATTTACATTTTGAATATTTTTATATGCACTCTACATCAATAAAATCTCTATAGTCATAGAAATAAAAGTTTAATGAATGTTTTAGTGTGTTTACTGACCATTTTCATATGTTTCTTAATAATAGTTTCATTTAAAATCGGAAAATCAAAAATTTAGTTTATAATAGGTTAAATGGTTCGTCCCTTTTTTCAGAATGCATATCATCCATTTAGGATAATTTAAAGCCAAAACAATCTTGGAGAATTGTAGTAGTACTATTAAACCCCTAGCTGGGGGATAAGCGGATTTATATGATTCTCAAGAGTATTAGTCTGAAAGGGAACATAATTACGCGACTGAAATTTGAACTTGTTTACGATGATACCGCAGTTGAGAACGTTAACTACTACACCACGAGGATTCGCCTGAGTCTAACAACTCACATATGTGACTCTCTACGAAACTGAGCTAAATCTACTAAACTACCTGAACTAACTGCCTAATTCATGGAAGCAATCAAGACTTTTATCTCAGCTGGCTATAATTTCAGAAAAAAGAATTTTTTGTATAGATGGTCAGATGGTAATTGTCATTTTTGTAAGAGGAAAGCTATGTACATTTAGATTAAAATTGTTATGATTGTTTCACGAAGAAATTGCTTGGCATCAACTTGCCTATGGTTATTTTATGCCTTGAGGTTAAGGAAACGCGTTCGCTGTAGATTTGGATTTACATTTTTGTGAAGATTTTTCTTGAAAGTTTTTTTTTTGTATTGTTATATCAAGTATTCCTATACATAGATATAGTAAAAAATAATCGATTATTGAAAAAGACCGGAGTGAAGGCGGAAAAAGATGGATTAATAATGTCTTCACAGGACTAGAGCCAACCAACTAGAAATTATTATTGTCGCGGGACCGATGACAATGCGTCTATCCTGCGAAAAGTTATTAGTTGTGTTGGTGTGATTGACAGAGGACTGGACAAATGACGGAGACAAGTGGATAAATTAAAATTTCAGGTTTTATTGAGGAAATCGTACACGAACGGTGTATGAGAGTAGAATTGGGGTTGTTCTATCACGTCGGTGAATTATCTGCAGGGTGTTGAACGTCTATGTTATAGAAAATCATAGACTCTGCTGTCTATTAGTTTATAGTGACTGCACATCTCGAAAGTGGGGATGGTGTCTGTGCTTCGTGCATATTGTAGATGTAGCTGTATGCTCAGATTGTAGATGTTTTTGGAGACGGTCAATGATGTGGATGCATTGGTTACTGAGGCTGGATGATCGATGTCCTGGTTTGTGCAGTCTTTGGTTTACTGGGTGTGTGTCGATGAGGCCTTGATGCTAGTCCGAGCAGTGTATCGCTCGTGAACTAGATGCTTGGTTGCGCAGGAGCGGTTGCTAATTTAAGCTGGAGCGAGTCTGCAGTTGGTGCTGGTTGCTTAGTTGCACAGGAACGCCTGCTGACTTTAGCAGCTGCTGGTCTGCAGTTGGTGCTGGCTGCTATGTCGTTGTATCTGCCATGAAGATATGGTTAGGAGACCAAAAGTGATCTCGAAAGACTTTCAGAAGTTAGCTCTTAGAAAATCTCTTGAATGGTTGACTTTCCGAAGTAAGTTATGAGAAGAGCTGTTTGAATGGAGAGGAGCAACAGTGATTGTTCTGGTTGGCTGTGTTAGGTTTGCGGCTGTGGTTGGTTGGATTCCACGTCTTCTGCTTCGGCTGGTGGTAAGGACGCAGACCCCACATACGGCAGCTTTCTTTGGTGGTGAGGACGCAGACCCTTCCTCTCCTTCGGGCTAATCACGGCTACTGACCTGGTTTTTGCTTACAACCTGTGGTATTTATATAGCTTTGGCCGCTATCACACTGCTGGGCCGAGTGAAGTGTTGCTGTACACAGGAAGTTATCTTATTAAACATAAGTAATAATGAAATACTTTATTATACTTTGAAGAGGAACATTTAAATTTAATGTATTTTATCTTGTGTTTACGAATTTATCTTCAAAAGGCCAGCAGAATTAATCCTTTTCGTTGTAGTTGCAGAAGTTCGCTTCGTGAAACGTATGTGCAACGTTTGGTCGTCTGATGTCAAGGGTGACTCAGCATTTTCTCTAAACCGGGGATTTTAAGATAAGTAGTCAAGGTCGGCTACGATACTATTATTATTATTATTATTATTAAACGCATTGCGAGTTTTTCACATCAGCATTAGCTGTTGGTCTTTCACTGGAATCTGAGTGACTGCAATTCTTCTCGGGTCTCCAGAGCCCACTAATCAGGACCAATACGAAAAGCCAAAATAGCTGTTATTTGATGAGATTTTGCTGTTCCACCTGATGGGAAAATGAAGAGTAAAAGAGCAGATATCGTGGCTAAGGACTACAATAGAGAAGCATGCTTTCTAGTTAGCGTCGGTGAAAAAGACTCTGCTTTCTGGGTTATAATTTGGGATAAAGCTGTTTACATTTCATATAGAGCTAATGCCCTTGGAAAATTTATGATTCTAAATACGCTCCTCGCACCTAGGGGTAAATGATAGGTTCAACTAGACTTGTAGCTTTCATGTCTCAAATGATGTTGGAAAAGGAAAACTGAATTCAAACAAGTTATACACCGCTTAAAAGATGACGTTGTGCTACATTCGTAGGTTCTGGTTTGGTTTTATTTCACATCAACTATTGTAGGTTATTTAACGCCAAATCTTCTTTATACATATATATTAAATATGCATGATTTGCAAACAGATTTTTGATAACATTTGTAAATGAGCCTAGGTTCTTTTTTATCACACAGTTAAATATTTTCAATATTGCTATTCTAATCCGAATAATATTATTTATTATTAATCATTTGTTTGCACATATTTAAATGATTTCAAGTATTGTTATGTAACAGTAACAATTTTGCAGGGCATTTGTTTTCACACATTTAAATAGATATATATGATATGTAATTTAGTAATTTCATCTTTAAGTTTGCAAACGAGTATTGCTATTATCTCTACATTATTAAAAGGTTTCAATTCTTGCCATCAAACAATTCTAATTCTATTCAATATTCATTTGATTGCTGACGATGAAGTGGTTACAAGAATAGCTCATCATCATGTCGTGCCGCTAACACGGATATCCCTGACCCTCTCTTGCCATTTTCCCTATCGTTCATCGCCTCTGTCAGGTCTTCAGGGCTACATCCCGTATCCTCACATAGCTGCTGTATGTATTTTCGAGCTGGTCGTCCTGCTTCTGCTCGGCCATGTGAGGGGGTCCATTGGAGTACATCACTTATGAGCTCTTCCCTGCTTCTCCAGGAGTGTCCTGCATGTCTGGTTCGTCTAACTTGGATAGTTTTCTGATGGGAGGCAGGTGGCTGTATAGTTGGTGCTTTGTGTGGTGTTGCTGCCAGGACTTATTCAAAATTGCTCGCAACATTCTTATGTAATTGCCGTCTAGCTTCTTCTCGGGCCGTTTTGTTAGTGTCCTAGTGGTGCATCCATACAGCGGTATCAACACGACCGCAGCCTGGAAGAAACTGCGTTTCATTTTATCGGTCAGGTCTGATTTCCATATGATCGATAGCTTATCTAGAGCTGTCCATTCCTTCGTTAGCCGTGTGTCGATGTCTTTTTCGGATTTAACACCTACTATTCTATTCAACATTACTCATTTGTTTGCTCTCAGTTAGATGATCCCAAGTATTGCTATGTGTCACTAACAATTCAATTAAATATCAGTCATTTGTTTACAGGCAGTTAAATGATGAAACACTTCTTTTTCTAACAATTCAGTTTAGCATAAGTCAACAAAATTAAATGGACCCAAATCTTGCTATCTAGCACTAATAATTTAATTAAACATCAGTCATTTGTTAACATACAGTTAAATGATGAAACAGTTCTTTTTCAAATAATTCAGTTTGCACTCAGTTTAAATGTCAAACAGTTTTATTTGACACATAGATAGAAACCTGTAAGGTGCTACCTTATGGGAGTGATGGTAAAGAAACGGTACTCTTCATCCCCAAAGCTCTAGATTTATTGGAGCTTCATCATCAGATTGTTTAGTGTCATATTAGGACACTCTTTGAAGAGGGTCTTACGCCTCAACAGAGATGCAGTCGGTATTCTCTACAGACCCAGCTGACTGGGCTGGGAGGTTTTGGGTAAACACATACTTCTGGTCATACTTTGCTAAGAATACATTGAATAGTGTTGTTAGCGTGTTCTACGTGGTGCCCTCAATAAGTTTCCAGACATTTTTGTAAAGGCATTTAAAATTTCGTAGACTCTTAAAAATTCAGTATGTTATTGCTATACATCTTATGAGATGACTGACCAATTTTTATGATTTCACGTTCAAATGAACAGCTACAGCTGCAATTGGTATACACCCTACTAAAGCCTGATTGTCACAGCTAGTGAATTTCAAAAATGCAATCTGGACGTCAGGACATTTTAGAATAACGATATGCAATAAAATTCTGGTTTAAACTTGAAAAAAATGTCACAGAAACGTATGGAATGCTTCAGACTGCTTTTCGACCATCTTGCATAAATCGAACATCAGTTTTTGAGTGGCATAAGATATTCAAGGAAGGCACGGAGTCTGTAAGGGATGATGAGAGGTGTGGGAAGAGTAAGGAAGTCAATACACCAGAGTTGATTGGTCAAAGGGTTAGGGTTAGGGTTACTATGTTGAGGTTTTAAGGGAGTTCAGGGACAGATTCCGTCGGAAGAGGCCAGCACTCTTCAAATCGGGTCAGTGGCATTTCCACCAGGACAATGCACCAGTCCACGAGTCCATCCTTGTCACAGACTATTTGACCAAGATAGGCATCAAGACAGTTCCTCAGCTTCCCAGTAGTCCAGACTTTGCTTCCTGTGACTTTTGCTTATTCCCCAAGCTCAGAGGCTGTCGTTATGGGACAATTGAGTAGATGAAAAAGGCTGTGACGAAGGTCATTGACACAACAGGACTTCCGTAGGGCCTTCCAGTAGTTGTTGGAACGGTGCAACAAGTGCATTGCAGCTGGAGGAGATTACTTCGAAGGGGACTAGCGTTTCATGTGTGTACTCTCAATAAAAGTGCCCATAGGAAAAAAAGGAAACTTATTTAATGATCCTCGCAAATTTTACGTATGATGTATATAATTATGATGATTTCTGTGTGATTAATTATACATGGAAATGAAGCATAAACTATTTTTTTTGTTAAAAACCTCAGTAATTTTATCATAATTTTTGGGTCAATACAAAACCCAGTCGGCGGGGTTGTATAATACGCTGATTCCACCTCTTCAAAAGGGTAACACTCCTCAGCAATGAGTGTCATAGATCAAAGGCAGATGAATATGAATGTAGATAGATAGATAGATAGATAGATAGATAGATAGATATTAAAAACCTGAGATAATTAGCAAACTTGGTAGACAGAAAAAGATAGAGTACAAGTATATATCTATATATATATATAGATAGATAGATAGATAGATAGACAGAGAGAGAGAGAGAGAGAGAGAGAAAGAGACAGAGACAGCGAGAAAGTCGAATAAAAACAGGTAGATAGATAGATAGATGCATACATACATACATACATACATACTTGACAGTCTGAGATAACTCGCCGGAAGTGACAGAATAAGAGTCATACGTATGCGTATATATTCGTACACACACACGCATACACACATATATATCTATATATAGGAGAAAAGAAAATAAGAGGATAGATAGATAGATAGATAGATAGATAGATAGATAGATAGATCTTCCCGCAAGGAAAAGGAGAGGCTGAATGATAGTGAGAACGGAAAGTGAGAATGCTTATCTGGACGCAAGATGCATATATTGATTACATTCTTATGAATACGAACCCTGTCATATGCAGTTGCTTTGACAGTGATGAAAGTGAGAACCAGAGTGCAGTTAATCTACCTTTCTTACAGCACAAAACAAGAAAGAAAGAAAGAAAGAAAGAAAGAAAGAAAGAATGGGCATTTGGTGGATAGAGAGAACAAAAGAGACGACGAGTAGAGGAATAGAAGGCACGGAAGACCGACTGATAAGAGTGGGAGTCTAGCCAATGGCTGGCTTTCATTGTTCTCTGCTCATCTTCCGGAAGTATGCCATATTGGAAAAGTGAAAAGTCTGTCGTTCGGAGCGAATCTAATAATGGTGATGAGTGTTGCTCCGTCCGCCTCCGACACCTCTCCCCTGTGACCGCTCGGCCACCCAATATCGGACAAAGAGCTGCTCAATTATTTAGCGACTACTTATGGCAAATTTCTATTTTCAGTTTCGCTTTGAGTCTTCATAATTACTTGAAATTTGATTAGAATGGCAGACAATCGATCTGATCGATCAAACAATAGGCGCCTTGCAAGCAATCATTGCCTCACACCTCTACTCTCCTGACTCACTCTTTCACACGAGATATCTTTCTGTTTATCTAAGGTATTTTAGTTTCTTCATCTTTCTCGTTTCTCTCTTTATTTTCTCTCTCTCTCACTCTCATTCTCTCTCTCTCTCCACCCTCTCCTTCATTATCACAACCTCTCCTGTGATTTCCCTACTATCCTCTCTTTCTCAAATATACATATATATATATATATATATACAGAGAGAGAGAGGGGGGAGATAGAGAGACATCTCAGTCTATTCTTCTCTCTTTCTTTATATATATATATATATATATATATATATATATATATATATATATATATATATATTGTTCTTGTTCAATATATATGAATATATATATTGTTCTTGTTCAAATCATTCTATCTTTATACCTATATATATATATATATATTAAAATAAGGTCCATTAAGAGATTTGTATTTTTTAATTTTTTTTTCTTACATACGCGTTACATGTGTATGTTCCCAGTTTGTTACTTTCGTCAAAGAACATATGTGGCACAAGGCCTTGTTAATAAGGTATTTAATGAGACTTTAATTCACTCTTGCTTCCAGTTTGTTTATATATATATATATATATATATATATATATATATGTGTGTGTGTGTGTGTGTGTGTCTCTTACTCTCTCACTTTCTATCAATCTGTCTCAAGCGAGCAAGTAAATATGTATATATGTATCTGGTTGTATGTATCTATGTATGTATGTATCTGGGTTTATATTTATCTATCTCAGTTAATTCATATATATATATATATATATATATATATATATATATATATATATATATGAATGTATATTTCACTCTTGCAGTTTTTTTCTTAGTTCTTTTCTTGATACCTTCCTTCTTCGTTTAACCCTCCTCAGAGGGGCTTAGATTAAACCAACTGAATTTTCAGTAGAAGAGTAAAAACCCTACCCCAGAAAAATGTTTTCTTTTGCATGTCATGAAACTAATTCTAAGGGTAAAGCTCCTATTATGGAGCACTGGAAAGAATGGGGTTCCTCTACATTGACATTAATCTCTGGCCCACCCTAACCTGGAGTGATAATACTTTTTAAAGTCCTTTCTCTGAGTCAGCTAGATATTTTTAGCAATTATTAGTGTAAGATATGAACACTTGAAACCCTGTGCCAACAAATTATTATTATTCAATAGGAATAGTTAGTTTAATCCTATTTACCCAACCCCTCCGCTCGGGCAGGATATGACACAAGCTCAATTTTTTTAAGCGGAGTTTAACAGGTTTCAATTCAGAGTTTTCCTTCTCCTAGACTAGTTACCTCACCAAGGCTGAAGAACCTAGTCTGCCCAACTATTTACCCATAGCTGGAGGGAGAATAAGGGTATTAATGCTATATGAAATGCAATCAGTCTGGTCCAGGATTTGAACTCGTGTCGTCGTGTCCACATCCTGTGACGATAACCATTACACCACGGGCACCTCCAACTTACCAACCCTCCGCTCGGGCAGGATAAGAGAGTTAGTTTAATACACACAAACTATTCGTATTGGATAGGAATACTTGAAGCCATACAACTTAAGCAAACGATTTGATTATAGACAAGTAATTATTTTTTATATGAAGCTGAACATTAAAATGTAGTTATGGTCATAATCTTATATATTAAATGGCGCATTAAGGTGTTGATATGCTGTCAACAAAAAGAAAACCAGCCATCTTCGTTTATCTCTTTCTTTTTCTCCTCTTTCATCTTCCCCTTTTTCTCTGGTATATTCAGTAAGATAAATGGAAATATAAACTATACACCTACTAAATAAATATAATTTTGAAATATCTATACTTAAAGAGAGAGGGGGAGTGATAGAGAGAGAAAGAAAGAGGTGTTGGTAGGAGAACGTAATAAAGAAGAAAAATGACAAAATGGAAGGAAAGATGAGTGAGATATGTGAAAACAGAAATACAAAGTACGATGGAAATTCATCATAAACTTAGCAACGAAATTCGCCCTGCAGGCTGGGCTTAAAGTACGCTGACCGTCTACCCTGCTGAAATGTAAGACCACCATCCAAAAAACGGGTGTCACGTGTTCGACAATAAACTGCATCTGATGGTGAGGCTCCATTTCTGGAGCTCTATGGAATGTGGAATACTTTATCATTGCCATGACTCTCAGGTCCACTGTTGTGTGGCTGTTTAGTATCTGTTAGTGTCACATCTGTGCGTCAAAAAGATTTTTATATCCTTCTTATTTGATAAGACCGTGCGCAGAAAAAAAGCTCTTAAGACACAGATGCAAAAAATAGTTAATATGAAAGTACAATGAATGCGATTCCGTAATTTCTTGGCATAAAACATTCCTATGCTGGTTGACTTGCCGTTTGAGTCAACAAATTTTTGGATTTTCACAAATGATTTCTATCGTGTTTCTCTATTTTATATAACTAATTTGTTACAATCTCTTGTCAACTTGTTGCTAAATTATGTATACAATCAAGCTGAACTTGTAGCATGGATTTCCCTGAATCCTCCCCCCTCTTTCTCTCCCCCCCCTCTCTCTCTCTCTCTCTCTCTCTCTCTTCGTCCCTATTATATGTCGTTACTGGCACGTCTTTAATACTACGTCCTGTGTCTGCGCAGAGCTGTTGTATGTAAGTTCTACCTGGTCTGCCAACACTGGCATGACCATATAAAGTAAAGTAAGTAAAGTTAGCGACCATAGTCGAGGGTGACCCGAAGGCTCCCTTTTCGATAGCTACTACACCAAGGTGTAGGGGAGGGCGCTACTCCATTCCCAGGATTGCTCCACTTTACTCTTGAACCGTACCTTATAATGCTGAGTGTTAAGCAAGGTGGTATCAAGTTCCATTTTTAAAGTCTTTTGGTATGACTCGACCTGGGATTGAACTCAGGTCTCCCGGGCCATTGGCGAACACTCTAACCGCTGGGCCAATGTCCCGGTATATGACCATATAAAGGGTCCCTTTATAGAACGTTCCTTGTGAGTTCATCCTTGCTTCTCTAACAGTGACCCGCATGTCTTGTTCGTCTCACTTGGATGGTTTTAGAGATAGGAGTTAAGTGACCGTACAGCCGTTGTTTCCTGAAGTGTTGCTTCCAGGATTTGTTCAATATAGCTTGTGGTATTCTTGTGCTGCTCCGGTCAAGCTTTTTCTCCCTGCATTTTGTCATCATCCATGTAGTGCATTCATATTTTCATCATACAACGTGTGGAAGCACGTGCGATACCCTAGCCTCATCAGCCGCCATCCAGGGTGATAACACAGTTTCGATAGCTCAAGGCGGTACTGCCACTCCTGGCGCTACCGAGCAGCTTTTGCCACCGGCTAGGGTATTTAAAAAAAAAAAACAAACCTATGTATACATAAGATCAACTAAAAGCGGACATTACATTAGACGTTCGTTCATCTTCATTTTGGTGCAGTTTGTGATTTAAAAAAGCGTTTACTTACGGCCGTTAGATGTCATAGCAACCGTTTCTTGATTTTGCGTAATTACACGAGAATGGTGGTTACACGTGTATAACATTCGTGTTGAAATCCTTTCTATATCCGTTATCTTTTCGATTCGTTTTCTTTCATTTATGCGTTACTGCCCAAAAGCACTCGAGACAAACGTTATATATAATTCCGCTAAAAGATTTTATTTGTTGATCAATGGGCCCTCAAGATGGGTGGTGAGTAAAAAGAAAGCTCGTGGTCTAAGTTAGTCCAGGTAGCTATCTGATTACCCTTGGGCCACTAAATTCTTGGCTTGCAAAAAATGTCTCCAGGACGCTGATGGTCAGCAATGGGCTTGTGAATACTGTGGGGGTAAACCGGACTCATAGGCCCATCAATCGATTTACATTCTCCGGCAGGAGAATTACGTTCTTCGCACCAGCGCGCCTCGTGGATTCGTGTTCCTCGCAAGCTGTTGAATTTTCTACCGCAATCACACGTTGTAGCCGGGTACATATCCAGATCGTTACCGTAGGAGCAAGTAAGATGGGTGATATATTCTCCCTCCCCGCTACAGACACCCTGAGGGCATTTTTCTTTCATTGTATTATCCATAATACAATCATATAGGAATATGGACACCACTACAGCTTGAAAGAAATCTCGTTTTATTTTATCGGAACATTTAAACATTGTTTATTTTTTATTTTTTAGCTTTGATAGTGAGTGTTGAAAAAAAATGCAATTAGAGCTGTTTTTTCAGTAATCGTGGAGAAAAAGACTGAGAATAAGGACTGCGCCAAAAGAAAACTAATATGCAGAAAGCCTAATAACTTTTAACGAATGTACGATATAAAACTGATTCAGACGTCTCAAATGTGGCACTAACCTGAAAGACAAACCAAGTTCAGGGAGACCTATTTTAGAAGATAAGGCTTTGCTTGAAAGGGTTGAACAAAAATTCGTACATTGTTGGCAGAACTTGGTTCTTCACAAAGCATCATTAAGGGACACTTCTATAAGCTTGGCATTTTGTGAACAGAATCTGAAATACATTAAATATAAAATACGGAATAGCTTGAAATACGATAAAAAATGATATTTTCTAGCTCATCAAATTGTTTTCTTATACATCAATATAAAATCTGTGCCTTATGGGATTTTTATGCTGTAGACATTAGTTTCAACAAATTTTTGAATGCCAAGACATATCATATTTTTTTTTTTACAAATATCAGTAATTTCTCTGTTGTGCACTTGTCTTTACAGGGAAAAAGTTATTTATTTCGTTCAAATCTTTTACTTTCTTTGCTTCCTTTCCTTTCTTTCATTCGTTCTTTCTTTCTTTCCCTTTTACTTTCTTTCTTTCTTTCTTTCACTTTTAATTTCTTTCTTTTCTTTCTTTCTTTCTTTCTTTCTCAAACTTTTCCCTCTTTCTTTACTTCCTTGTCTTTCTTTCTTCTTTCTTTCTTTCTTTCTTTCTTTATTTCATTTTCATTCATTCATTTATTCTTTCTTTCTTTTTTCTTTTATTTTTTATTCTTTCTTTTTCTCTTTCTTTCGTGGTTTTTTCATTTCTTTTTTTTTTTTTTTTTTGTTCTTTCTTTCTTTAATTATTTATTTATGGACTACGGAATCGTAGTAAGCGAGTCCGAACTCCAGTCGCACTATTACATTCACTTTCGTACAAATACCCTTGGGAAAGGTATGAAACCCCCTTATCCTCCTGGATACGGGTTACATAGTACCACTACTGTTCTTCAAGGAGAATGGCTTTGGCATTAAATGTTGATATGCCATTAAACAAAGAACCCAAACCCAATTATTTATTTCCTTTCGTTCGTTTATTTGTTTCTTTCTTTCTTTCTTTCTTTCTTTCTTTCTTAGCAACAGTTCCAATCTCAATTTATTCAAAGCTATCAAGAAATACAAGGATCTAAATAATAAGTCCCAAATTATATTGTTATCATCCCGAGAGATCAATAAGTTTTCGTACTTTGAAAAATGTGTATCAAGAAAACACTATTAGGTAGGATTTTTTTTTCACCTTTCTGTTAATCAAGTAGTATTTTTGATATATATTGATATATGTTTTATTCGTTTAGTTTTGAATTGAAATATAGTCAAGAGTTGTTTAGACTAATATTTCTTTCGTGTGAATTTATGTTTATTTTCCTGTAATTTAAATTAATAGTTGAACAAGAGCGGTTATGCAGTCATGGAAGGGGACACCAGTGACATAGGTGGTCGGATGAAGACAAAGCTCGTAATCTAGTCACGTCACAGAAGTACACATCACAGAAGTACACGTCTGGATCATGTCGCTTTGATCACAAAAACATTAAAAACTACGAAGCAAAATATAAGCAAGTCAAAGATAATTACATATTAATTTTTTGTTACAGGGTTAATGCTGTTGAGTTTGGTGAGAGATATCACCTCATAATATCCGTTTTGATTGCATCGTATTCAACAAGAATAAAAAAAATTATTATTTTTAGTTTAAAAGAAAATTAACTTTTAATAAAAGAATTAACATTTTATGAAGAATAAACTTGATAGTGAAGCAATCTATGGATGATATCTATGGTTCAATCTTGTCTGTTTCTGTCTTTCTGTCTTTCTCTCTGTCTGTCTATTTGTCTATTAAGAATTGGGTGTGAGTCTGCGTGTATAAGTCTATTCAAACCTGTTTTTCTGCCTGTCTATTTTTGTCCATTTACATGTATCAGTTACTCTCTCTATCGTTCTTTCTTTCTTTCTTTCTTTCTTTGTCCTTATTTTATTTTTATGTCCTCACAGATCTATCTATCTATCTCAATTTGCTTCTCTCTCTCTCTATCTCTCTCTCTCTCTCTCTCTCTATCATATATATATATATATATATATATATATATACACACACATATATATATAGATATATGTGTCCTTATTTCATTTTTTATAACCTCACATATGTCTGATTTTTCTATCTCAGTTAGCTCCTCTCTCTCTCTCTCTCTCTCTCTCTCTCTCTCTCTCTCTCCTTATATATATATATATATATATGCGTGTATCTGTTCTTATCTATCTCATTTTGCTGTTCTCTCTCTCTCTTTTTATATATATAAATATATATATACATCAGTCTGTTCTCATCCAACTATCTAACTATCTATCTATCAGTCGATCTACCTATCATTCTGCTTTGAGAAATCAATAATATCTGTTACCTGTACACGAAGATTTTTCTGTGTAAACATTATGAACTACCACAGCTTCTTTATCTTTTTAATTTTATCTCCAACATATTCTTTGTCCTCTGACTTTTTCCTTTTTTCCTCATTCACATCTTTTTCCCTTGTGGCTTTTCTCTTTGATTTTCCTTCATTATTCTCCGTATTTCACTTTATTCTTTGTTCCAACCGTTCATCGTTCCTTATTAATTCTGATCCGTATACATAATAAGCTTACGTTAGCACAGCACAAAGACATATAGGACAGTAAGAAAATCGCATTACTACACCCTTAAAGATAAGTAGATCCGGTCAGTCTGTTGGCTTTGAAAATCAGCTCTCATTACCCAGGCATTTTCATGTGGTTTGAGAAGTGAGAAGGGTTAAACCACCCCTAAGAAAATGGATGTCCCAGGTATGATGCTAAACAGAATCTGATGACGAGACTCCAGTTCTGGAAATCTGGAAATGTTAAGTAATCCTTCATTGACCTGGATAATTTGAATTAGTTTCTTGAAACCGTGTAACTTAGCAAACAAATGACAATTATCTGAAAACATAATTATTTGCATTACAAAGGCGTTATATACCTTACCTATGAAAATTAATGGTTATGTTCCGTATCGCATGGTGATAATGGTTTGGTTTGGTTTGTTTGTTTAATGGCATATCAACTCTTTTTAGGTTATTTAATGCCAAAGCCATTCTCCTAGAAAAACAGTAGTAGTACTATTTAACCCATAGCTGGGAGGATAAGGGGGTTCATACCTTTCCCAAGGGTATTTGTCCGAAAGTGAACGTGATAGCGCGACTGAAGTACGAACTCGCGTACTACGATTCCGCAGTCCACCGCTTTAACCATTACACCACGAGGACACCCCCGGTGATAATGGTGAAAGTGCTGGATTGCAGAATCATATTACGTGAGTTCAAACTCCTGTCGCGTTATCACGTTCACTTTCGAACAAATATCCTTGGGAAAGAGATGAACCCCCTTATCCTTCCATCTATTGGTTAAATAGTACCACTACTCTCCTTTCCCCCTACCAAAAATAGGGTAGATTTGGCATTAAGTAACTTGAGAAGTTTGATATGTCATTAAATAACAAACACAATCATAAATACGAAGGAAACTAATGGAGGTGTCCGTGGTGTAATGGTTATCGTCGTAGGAAATGTGCACAGCGACACGAGTTCAAATCTTGGCCAAGACTGATTGCATTTCACATAGCACTAATACCCTTGGGAAAGGTATGAATCCAATTATTCTCCCTCCAGCTATGGTGAGGCAACTAGTCTAGGAGAAGGAAAACTCTGAATTCAAACCTGTTAAACTTCGCTTAAAAAATTTAATACGAAGGAAACTATTGTGAGAGGATGAAAATCTACTAACTGCCTTTGGCGGTGGTGTTTCACTCGGTCGAGGATGCCTGACGTGGGTACCGGGGAAACCCAGCATTCCTGTCACGCGGCCGAGCCTAAAGGGGCCGTCCTCCCATGCTCAAACCCTTCTTGAAGGGGCTAGGTTTATCTCCTAGTGCCTAAACAGCCCCTGTTGGGTGGAATGCTGACGGAGCCAGCGGCATTTTTTGATCCGCCGAGCGTGTCTGAGCTACGGCCCTGTGCCCAGTTCCTCCTTTAAAAAAATCGTCTGTTTGGTGGAGCGTACGACAAATAGGGAAAATATGCTAAGTAGTCACCCGTAGCAGCGGTTACGTTCTTCTCGCCGCTGATAGGTGTTGTGTTCTATTAATGTTATAAAGATTTTCATTTCATTTCCAACCTCCGTCTTGGTTATTTCTCTGTCAGTAAGCTTTTATAAGGTTACATTAAAAGGAATATCCTACTGGTAGGTCGAATGGATCAAAACAAGAATGTAAAAGAAATGAGAGTTTATGAACAAAAAGTGAGTTCATATAAAAATTAGTTATAAATCATATATAACTCATATATGTAAACCAGATTTGGCATTGAATAACCCATAGTGGTTGATGTGCTGTGAAACTCAAACAACCAACCAACCAACAAAAGGAATACTTGATTGACTGATTTATTGGTTAAGTTTAATGGTATGCCAAACTGACTTGGGTTAGTTTATGTTTAAAGTTAAGGGAATTACTTTAACAGTACATGTATATTTACATTTTTATTTACTTCTTGCTTTAAGAGCTTTTTTAAACACTGTTATATGATCGCAAGTATTACTGTTTAATACAAATAATTTGCATACGGTTTTATGATTTCAATCATTCCTAAACAATATTAACAGAGAAATCCCTGTGGTGAAATTGCTAAAGTGCTGAACAACAGTTTCGAAGTAAGCGAGATCAAACCTCAGCTATTCGTTTGCACACCGTCATAAGGTTTTAAGTAAATAATAATAATAATAATGAGAAACTAGCACTCGAAACGAACAGATGCCTACAAGAAGATCACGTACCTGAATAGATGACCAAAGGAAAGACCATATTGATGAAAAAAAAACCTCAAAAAAACCTCCCCCAAACAACTACAGACCAACAACGTGCTTACCTACGATGCTGAAAATACTAACGGCACAAAAAAGGGAAGAAAATTATTACTCGCGAACGAGTAAGATTTGATCCCAGAGGAACAGAAAGGATGCAACAAAGGATCCAAAGGCACAAAAGAGCTTCTTAACATTGATCAAAACATCCTCAACGAGAGCAAGACGAGACGGAAAAATCTTGCTATGGCCTGGATTGACTACAAAAAGGCATATAATATGGTCCAGCAATAATAATAGAAATAATAATAATATAGGATAATAAACTACCCGAAAATGTACAAAATATCAGATGAAGTCATAAATTCTATTGAGAAAGCCATGAAAACCTGGAGTGGAATTGATAGCAGGAGGAAAATGCTTAGCTGAAGCAAAGCTGCAAAGATCCAAAGAGGTATATTCCAAGGAGTTGCATCATCACCAATATTTACAAATTCCGATGATACCGCTCAACCTCGTACTCAGCATATGCACAGTAGGATACAAACTTACTCTGTCGCAGGAAAAGATCAATCACCTAATGTACATGGATGACATCAAACGATTTGTAAAAACTAAAAATGAATTGGAAACTCTAATACACGCAGAAAGAATATTCAGTCAGGATAGAGGGATAGAATTCGGCATAGAAAAAAATGCCATGCTTGTAACGAAGAGCGGCTAATGTCACCTGACGAACGGAATGGAACTACCAAATCAAAAAAAAACTTAGAACGCTCGGAGAAAAGGAAACCTATAATATTGGAAGCAGACACCATCAAAAGGTGGAGATGATAGAAAAAAATTAGAAAGAGTATCTCAGGAGAACCAGAAAGCTACTCAAGACAAAACTATATACCAGAAACCTCATAAAGAAATAAATATCTGGGCTGTTCTCTTGTAAGATATTCGAGACCATTAAATGGACCAGAGAACAAAAATGGGAAGAAAGACAACTCTATGGACTTTTAAAGCAATTAATAAACAACATCTCACACGAGAAAACGTGGGCGTGACTTAGAAAGAGCAACCTTAAAAAAGAAACTGAATCTATCTTAATCGTAGCATAAAACAACGTCATAAGGACCAACCATATCAAAACAAAACTAGATAAGACGAAAACAAAAGAGCAGATGTAGGCCATGTAGTGACAAGACGGAAAAAAACAATCACATAAAAAGCGAATTAGCGCAGAAGGAATATAAAACTAGACACGATTGGGAGGGCAAGGTGATCCACTAGGAAGAAAGTGAAAAGAAGGATAAGTACCTTGACTTTGCTAGAGAATTGAACAAACTGTGGAACATGAAAGTGATATTTTTACCAGACGTAATTGGTGCTCTTGTTACAGTCATTAAAGGATTAATAAAAGGAATGGAAAACTTAGAAATAACTGGACAAGTGGGGACCATCCAAACTACTGCATTATTGAGATTGGCCAGAATGCTGAGAAGATTGTTGTCACTCAACTTCAGTGAAAGATCATCAACTAACACTGACGTGTAAAACTCTCACGGAGGAAATAATAATAATAATAATAATAATAATAATAATAATAATAATAATAACAACTGAAAGTAACGGTGATATAAGTTGTAAGTGGCGTGCTCGTCACTGTCATCAAAGAATAGGTACAGGGACTGGAGGACTTAGAAATAAGAGGACGTGGAAACCATCCAAACGACAGCATTCTTGCGATTGGCCAAAAAACTAAGAAGTATCCAGGAGACTTAAGGAGACTTGTTGTTATTCAGACTCCAGTGGAAAACCATCAGCTGACGCTAATGAGAAAAATTTTCAAATGAGCAAAATAACAATAAATATCTTCTGTAAGCCATTATAACTTCAAATAATTCTCCTTAATACGAAGAATGTTGTTATATTCCTAATACAAATGAGAATAGTGTTTCTACTAATAATTGTAATTAATAGTTATCATTATATTGTTATATGGTTTCAAGTAACTAATAATAATAGTAATAATAATCCTTAGTAAACAATTGTAAATCGAAGTAACTATTTTTAGTACAAGTATTTACAATAATATAGTATCAAGTATTCCTGTCGAGTACGAATGATTTACAAACAGATCTATTTTATTATTTTGGTTATGATCTTTTGGACTGTTGTCCTAATCTTTATAATGATAAGTTGAAACAAAGTTTCGGCCACTGTATCCTCCAGCCTTCCTCAAGTGTCCCTTGTTTATCTAGACATAGAAATGAATTAACCTGGGAAATCATTTTTAAGGTTTGACTTTGAGTTCCCAGGTTGAATCATTTCTGTGCCCTGATAAACAAAGGACACTTGAGGAAGGCTGGAGGATACAGCGGCAGAAAGGTTATGTTTCAACATACCACCATAAAGATGAGGTCAACAGTCCGAAAAATCATAACTAAAATGATACACATCAAGTCTCATCTCAAAAATTCTGTCAAATAAGATCTATTTTACCTATAGATGTGTCCCTAACGGGTACTACCACTATGGTTAAGAGTGAACCTGGGAGTACTGTCAATAAAAAGAAACTTCATATTCTCTAGTTCTCCAGAAATGGAGCCTCTAAACCTAACTCAGTTTAGTGTCATACCCATAACCGCCTCTTTTCGAGTGTGTCTTACCACTTAGCAGGTAATACCATCAGTATATTATAAACCGCGCCAACAAGGCGATAGTTTAGTCGGTTATAAGCACAGTGAATCTTAGATTTGAGTTGCTCCAATTCTTCTTCGATTTCTGCACAATTTTCTCCGTTTGTACAAATCACAATGACAACCAAACAAGGACTGTTACAAAAATTATCCAAAACCCCAAAACGCCAAGACATTTTAGAACTGTCTTCGAACGCCCCGAGCTTTGGCACTGGTCTACACGAAAGCCTCTCCATCCCCCTCCAAAAAATACTCCACTCCCATCGCTGACCTGATTCGCTCAAGCCGCCATTTCCTTCCGACCACTGCTGACATTTTTCCAGCCAACTTTACAATCAAACGCAACTTTCTATTTTCACGCGGATTAAGATCCATTTTCTCTATCCTTGGACTTGATCCCTGACACGAATGATCCAAATTCGATCAGGGTCAGCAGCAGGTTGTTGTCTTTGAGTAATGGTTTTCGGATATTGGCAGATGCCGTCTCCCTAGCATTGGGGCCTAATGCGATAGTAGAAGCGCGGGAAAATTGTGCTGATCTGATCCTATATGTATGATGCCTTCAAAGTGAGAGGTTATCTGGCGAGGAATTTATCATTTATAAGTGGACAATTGACGTTTGAATATCGATAGTACGTTCATTTTACTTTAAGCATAGATAGATACATTAATAGATAGATAGATAGATAGATAGATAAGGACATAAAAATAAAATAAGAACCTCTACAGAGATTGAGAAAAGGAGAGAAAGTGAGATGTTTGCATTGAGAGATCAATTCGAAGATATGAAAGAACAGAGATAAATGTGTATTTAAAGGGATAGATAGATAGATAGATAGATAGATAGATAGATTTATCCGATTTTACCAGAATATCTTCAAATATATATATATATATATATATATATATATATATACTGAGACAGAAACAGAGAAAAATCAGTACAGATACATATAAATAAAAAGGAAGATGAATATGAATTCTAGATAATATAGTAGAACACATACATATATGTATTGAGAAATAATTATATATATATATATATATATATATATATATATATGAAAATTTATACGGAGAGAATATATGTAAAACTGTGTATTAATGTAAATATATGTATGTATATGTGCAGACAAATATACGCACAGAAATATGAAATATATTCGCATACATATATATTTTTATATATCTATATAAACAAATACACACATCACACTATATATATATATATATACAGAGAGAGAGAGAGAGAGAGAGAGATTGTAAAAAGAAAAAAGTCCATGAGTCGCAAGATAATTATTGTTTTAAAACTGCTCGATATATACATAGGGCAAGTTTAAAGAATCGAACAAAATAACAGAAGTTTACATTATACACACACACACACACATATATATATATATATATATATATATATATATATATATATATACAGAAAAAGAGAAGCGTAACTGTTTCTTGATACATAATATAAATAGTTTTTGTGTATACAGTGAGAAGTGAGTATTTTCCAAATATATTAAAGACAAGAAGAGAAAGAGAAATGTTAAAAGATCAACCTGGAAGGGTTGATATACAGCGAAGGCAGACAACAGATTTTTGAACCAGGAATAGTCAATCTTCTTGCTGAATTGTATATATATATATATACATATATATACACCCACATGCATATATATATATATATATATATATATATATATATAAACGTATGCGTGTAATATATCTATATATGTATATATATATATGGGTGTATATATATATATATATATATATATATATATATATATATATACGAGATTCCTTCAATAAGTTTCCAGACTTTTTTGTACAGGCATTTAAATTTGTCGTAGACTCTGGAAAATTCAGTATGTTATTGTTATACATCTTATGAGATGAATGACGAATTTTTATGATTTCAGCTTCCAATGAACACCTACAGCAGCAATTGGAATACACCCTAGTAAAGCCTGATTATCACAGCTGGTGAATTTCAAAAATGCTATTTGGACGTGAGGACACTTTAGAAGAACGATATGCAATAAAATTCTGTTTTATACTTGGAAAAAATGCCATGCGATTAAAGCTGGATCTGCTGCTATGACCCAGAGACCAAGAGTTCCCAGTGGAAGCATGCTGGCTTGTACATATCCAAGTAGTCCAGTAACCAAATTCACCCACAAACATTTGATGATCTTTTTTTTGCCAGCACTGGCATGATCTACATGCACTGGGTTCCCACTTGACAGACAGTCAACAAGGAATACTATGTTGAGGTTTTAAGGAAGTTAAGCAAGCGAATCCGTCGGAAGAGGCCAGCACTTTTCAAATCGGGTCAGTGCCATTTCCACCAGGACAATGCACCAGTCCACAACTCCATCCTTGTCATTGACTATTTGACCAAGATGGGTATCAAGACAGTTCCTCAGCTTCCCCAAAGTCCAGACCTTGCTCCCTGTGACTTTTGCTTATTCCCTAAGCTCAAGGAAAACCTTAGAGGCTGTCGTTATCAGACAATTGAGGAGATGAAAGAAGCAGTGACGAAGGTCACTGACACGCTCACACAAGAGGACTCCCATGAGGTCTTCCAGAAGTAGTTGGAATGGTAGAACAAGTGCATTGCAGCCGAAGGAGATTCCTTCGAAGGGAACTAGAGTTTCATGTGTGTACTATCAATAAAAGTGCCCATACGAAAAAAGTCTGGTAAATTATTGAAGGCACCTCGTATATATGTTTGCAAATCTGAATGTTGCTGCCGAGAAAAGTTTTTCCCTTTAAATATTATGTCCCTAGATTTCAATGGGAATGCTTACATGAACTTAGATAGATAGATAGATAGATTCTAAACATACTAAAGATTATTTTGCACAAACAATATTTACCTGTCATTGTTATAACAATTTCATTTCCTTTAACAAAACTTAAGCATAAATTACATTGACTGAACAATATGCAGGGAAAATTTCAGATCAAATTTCCGTTAATAACTGTCAGGTTTCAGATATAGTGTAGCAACATCATATGTAATTAAGTTTAGAAGATTACATCGTCAGGGTTAAATTTTGTGTATCTTTTGTGGCATTTATTAGGGTAATGATATTGTTCGGGGGAACACATCATTTTTGCAAGAATCAACAAAAGTGTAAGCCCTGAATTGATCTCCCCCCTTATCCTCCTAGCTATGGGTTAAATAGTACCACGACTGTTCTTCTTCGGGGAATGGCTTTACAAAGGTTGATTTGCCATTAAACAAAGAAACGAAACGAAACGAATTTATCTACTGTGAATCCTTTGTCTCTCTTTCTCTTTCTCTCTCTCTCTCTCTCTCTCTATGTCTCTCTCTCCCTTTATATATATATATATATATATATATACCATATCAAAGAAAATCCTTTAAAAATCACTCATATTGTTTTGTAATATTTATTTCAGCAGACCCAATATTTTTTAAAATGTTAGATATGCATCTTCAGACGAATGAATAATGAGAAATTTCTAATGAAGCTTTAGAAAAACTAACAAAATTCCAGCGACCCTATCCCCGTGACCCCAAATTTCATTGCTTTTTATGTAAAGATTAGACCCTTTGTTTTCCTGTCTAGTGGACAAATGACATTCAATTTCCGTATCAAAATGTATCAATATCAAGATGTATCAATATATATATATATATATATATATATATTACTATTATTACTTATATGACCTTCATGCTCATCAATGTCTTTACATACAGATCTTGGTCAATACTTTATTTATCTATCTTTCAGTTTTTCAATCTTTCTCTGACTTTACTTCAATATTGATTAATGTCCTTGCATAGATATATATCTACCCATCTATCTAGCAGTGTCTTTACCGTCACATATATCTATGAAATTATAAACTCTTCTAAGTAAGGGGGTGTCCTGGTGGTGTAATGGTTAAAGCGATGGACTGCGGAATCGTAGTACGTGAGTTCGTACTCCAGTCGCGCTGTTACGTTCACTTTCGGGCAAATACCCTTGGGAAAGGTATGAACCCCCTTATCCTCCCAGCTTTAGGTTAAACAGTACCACTACTGTTCTTCTAGGAGAATGGCTTTGGCATTAAAATAACCCTAAAATTTCTCTGTTTATTAGTGCACGGATAGAGGCACACATTGAGTGCAGGTGTTCACTCTCGCACGGGGAGGATGTGACAATCACAGATGTCATAATAAAAAACCCGTCCTATATTGTCTAATAATATCCACGATATGCATCAAAGTTCATCGTAAGAACCTGGAAAATGCACTTGACAGCAAGAGGAAAAATTTTTGCTGAGGTGAAAACCCAGACAGGTATCGTCAAGTGAGATGCGCGGTCACCATTACTATTTGTAATAAAAATGATGTCACTCAATCACAAACTTAGAAAAAGTGCACTGTGAGTAACAAATTTAATAAATTTCAAGAAAAAGGGAATCACCTAGTGTACATGGTCGACATCAAACTGTTTATAAAGTTTTTTTTTAAATTGGAGACTCTAATACAAATAATAACAATATACAGTCAGGATATAGGAATGGAACTTGGCATACAAAAATGTCCCATACTCAACATTAAAAGTGGAAAACGACAAATAATAGAAGGATTGGAACTGCCAAATCAAGAAAGAATCAGAACGCCCAGAGAAAAGGAAAATTGCAACGACTTGGGAATTTTGAAAGCGGACACCAACAAACGAACGGAAATGTTATTGACGTATAAAAGTGACCAAGGCAATATCACTTCTTTAAATCTGCTGGTCAACTTTTCCCACATTCTTTTAATCAAATATCAAATTCTAAAATTTAAAATTTTTTAAATTTTCTCTGGTGATACTTTATCACATTCTCGAATCCCAGAGGCATAAGGGACTGCTGTCTCGAGGTAAGAGAGTTTGTATTCCAATCGCTCTAATACGTTCCCATTTGAACTAACGCTCTTGGAAAAGGCATGAACCCTCTTATTTCTGCAGCTATGGGTTAAATAGAATCAGCGCTTGTTTTCTTCACATATGACTTTGGCATTGAATAACCCGCAAAGGTTAAGATAACTAAAAGAACTAAACTACGCCTGTAGATGAATTAAGATAACGATTTCGTTGTTATTATCTTTTTAAGTTTCATCTGCCTGGAGTTTTTCAAAAGTTTCTGATACTTTGTGATACGAACAAATCACCAAATCTCGGACAGAATACCAGATTTAGTTCTAATTTAAAAGCTGAAAAGAACTTTTTGTCTTGTGCATTTTGCCGTTGCAGAGGATCACAGTGTGTAAATAAAAGAAATTAAAAACATAGACAAATTCTTGGATCTTGCAAGAGAACAGAAGAAGCTGTAGAACATGAAAGTAACAGGGACACCAATTGTAACTGGAGCCCTTGGAACAATTCCCAAAGATCTGGTAAAGACAGTGGAGGAACTGGAGGACAGAAGAAAAATCATTGGTTGGTTAATTTTATGGTATATCAACCATTGTTGTTAATTTACTGCCAAATCCTCTTTATACACTTATATTTAATATATGATTTTTAAAATATTTTGTACGTAAATTTTAAAACGGGCAGGAGCCTATACGTTTGAACACCGTTAAATGGTTTCAAGAATTTCTGTCTAAGAAGAAAAGTTCTATTTAATATCAATACGTGTGCACACAGTTAAATGGTTTAAAGTATTGCTATGTAACACTAACAATTCGGTTTAACAACAGTCATTTATTTGCACACAGTTAAATAGTTAAACAGTTCTATTTGACCTTAACAGAACGTAAAACTCCGGTCAGAGTAGAACTGGAGGTAATGACAATGAAGAGGTACTTCCCATAGCTCCAGGACTGAATTCTTACTATCAGATGTTTTAGTGTTATATCTGGGACTTTCGGTGAGGTGGGGCCTTACCCATCAGAAAAGATGTAGTCAGTGTATTCTACAGCATTAGGCGACTGGGGTAAGAAGAATGGAAACCATATAGACTGCAGTACAGGTAAGATCAGTTAGAATACTTAAAACCGTCCTGTGGACAGCTGTCTTGATGTTTTATCGAAAGACTAGACCTCTAGACATCATCACATCATTATATAAGCTACTAAGCAATGCATGCCTCTTTATCAAATTTTAAAATTTTAAAATTAAAAGAAAAGAAGGAAAGCTTCAGTCTGGATACTTTTGACCAACCTTCGTACGTCCAGGTGTTTACGTGTATATCTATGGCTGCCTTCATGAACAACAGTGTTTCCTGGAAGGGTCGAACAGGTGATCTTTATCGTGTGGCAATTTGTCTTTCCGCCACTGCTTTAGCAAGAGGACTTGCCGGGGCCGAAATAGTTACTGTTCTCTTGCAGTTTGAGACATCGCTTTTTTCAAGTGATTTCGACATTTGTAAAGAAAGGAAAGAGAGCTTATCAATCTTTTACAAATGACAGCCGGGCCGGAAGGTGCTTCACCCCTTTTAAAACAAATCCACTTCATGTATGATGGAATTATTTTTCTTCTACTTTCCGTTCTTTCAAAACTAAATCATTTTTTGGTGCTGGGGGCATTTTTCCTTCATTCCTTTATTCGACGAATCCTTTATTCTTACCGAGAGAACAACTAGCATGTACAAAAGGTGTAGTGGTTATCGTCATTGGAAATGGGTACGGCGATCCGAGTTCGAGTCATGGACGAGTCTTTTTGCATTTCACATAGCGCTAATGTTGTATAGTAACAACCACTATACATACAAATATGCATGCGGACTCAAAACGAGCGGACACAGTTCTTTAGAAAAATATACCTCTCACTTACTTCGAAAGGATTGTGTGTGAGAGGTGAATTGGAGACTGAACAGAACTGCAACATATTGACCCCACAACTCTTCTGGGTATCACAGCCATTCTTTCCTGTTCTCCTGGGCTGCTCAACTGGGGGCCTGGGGGTCCAGCTTCTGCTGGGACATGGTTCTCATTCCAAAATCTTCTTTCCAGCTGATCTGAACTTCCTGTCACCGGGGTTATATAATAATTTGACATCCACCTACTTCCTGCGAGCGTCACAATTTCGCACTCAATTCAACCCCTCGACAGTCAAGGTCGCCCCTGATCTCCTGATGTCTTCGACCAGATGCACCTGTTATTTACACAGGTGCATTTCTTCTTTTGACAGCTTGGCTGGGTCGGAGGTCAATATGCAACACTAATACCCCTGAGAAAAGTATGCATCCATCTTTCTCCCTTTAGCGATATATAGGTAAATAGTAAGGCAGACGAGATTCTTTAGCATTCGTATGGCAATAGGTCTACGGAAAGGAATTCAAACATATTAAACTACACTTAAAATTATCATGTACTACATCTTAGTCGGGCGTTGGGGGTTGGTAAATACATACATACACTCTTGCTGATGCTTGGATATGAGATGTATGCTACAAAAGAAATCCATAACCCCCCTCTCCAATGCCATGAAAGATCAGTAGAATGTAAATTTGAAGATCAGCTTAATTATAAATGATCAAAATATATCTAAAATAAGAGAGATTTTTTATCATCCCAAAAATGTATTTAAAAGAAAACACAGGTAAGAATTTATCACTTATATATATATATATATATTATCTGTCATCCGTGTACATACTGTTTCGTTGTATTGCTACTCTTCAGTGTGGGTAGACTCTCGAGATGCATCAAGCTGGGATCGAAACTCAGCTGACTTTACATCAGTAAAATGTCTTACCCCAGAGCTATCATCATTCTCAGTGTAAGTGAAGGAATTTTTTTGAATATTCGCATATACGCTATCAGCTATATATATATATATATATATATGTGTGTGTGTGTGTATGTAAATTTTGATTATGTAGTTCCCTATTTCTATGAAAAAAGTAGTCACTTAGCAACATTGACGGACACTATGACATGACCGTGAACTAATAATCAATTGAAACAGCAGCAGACCTAAAAAGGATAAAATGAGAAAACATGTATTAAAATTATTTAAACAAATAGGATTCACAAGAGATATAAAATGAAACCTAAACGAAGTAGATTTTCTACATGTAACACATAAGAAAAAAATAATAATCATAAATAAAACGTACTAACTCTTTAGAAAACAAAACGAGGAAGGTGTTTGTTTTTTGTTGTTTTTTTTTCTTTTCTTTGTTTTTTGTTTTTTTGTTGTTGTTGTTTTTTTAATCTTGCAAATATGATTCAGATGATTTGTAATATTCTGAAAAGTGTTTGTTTTCAGCACGTATATCACGTGACCGAAGCTATTCAAGTCGTGGGAGTTACCCATTGTGTTTGGTAGTGTCATGGTAGATGGTGCACTGACACGTTGTGCATCGCTTCACTCCCAGGGTCGGGGGAGGGATTTGAAAGCCGCAAATATCTTAAGCTTCCAAGATAGTTTTAACATTTCATAAGCTTCCAGCATAGTTTCCTCTCTTGTTCAAAGTACTTTAATTTGAATCTTTGTGCTTAACAGGTTCGAACTGAGCCATAACACCGAGGAATCAACGAAAAACATTTACTCTGCTAAGGTGCTGTTGATAACAGTACACTAACTAGAAAATTGAAGAAATTTCGCTCGGATTGCAAGAACCTTGACGATAAGGCAAGTTTACGTAGGGCTAAAATATTGCAAAAATTTAACACAGCCAAGCATTGAAATAGATTTGTATGTTTGGATTTTTAAAAAAGCTGTACACACTCAAGTATCCTGCATTAATTAGAGTCAACAATACGGGGTTATTATATAAATTGTGTTTGATTTTTTCTTGCATATAAGATATTATTTGAAAACTTTGCTTAAGCAATAATTACTTTCAAATGGTTATTATCAAATAGGACTTGTTATTTGTTGGCGGCAAAGATGTTTGCATTAGATAACCCCAGGTAGACATGCCGTAAAACCAACCAATAAACAATTTTTTAAAAACTTTTGTATTTATTTCTAGATGTTTTAAACGTCATAAGCTTCCAGCATCGTTTCCTGTTATGATCAAGTCCACCGGCTCATCGGCCTAGTGGGTTGAGTGTTCACCAATGGTCCGGAAGACCTGGGTTCAATCCTAGGTCGAATAATACCAAAGACTCAAAAAATGGCACTTGATGCCTTCTTGCTTAACACCCAACATTATAAGGTACGGATCAAGGGTAAAGTGGTGTAGTAGCTATCGAAAAGAGAGCCTTCGGGTCACCCTCGACTATAGTCGCCAACTTACTTATGTTCAAGTCTTGATAATCTTTCATATATAAATTCATGGAATTAAAAAAAAATGTTAAATGGGTAGTAGACCTTGTTATCATATCAGTCAGTTGATAGAGTCTAACGGCAACCTGTCTAGGGTTATTTTATACCCAGAGGTTAAGGAATTGCGTTTATTGGATATTCATATTTATAATTTTTGTGTAGTTGTTTCTTTCGGGGTTTTTTTCTCACGGTCTTGTCGAATGCGAAAAAAATTTAAAGAGATTTATTTGACCTATAGTAAACCGAGCAAATACTACCACTCCTGCTGAAAAAGTATTCACACTCTCCAAATATCCTGAATAGGAGCCTCACCATCAAGTGTATTTTAGTATTTTAGGGTTTGTTTTTTTCTTTTTAATAGTGGAGTCTTACTTCTCTGTAATGGATACGTTCAATATAGTCTGAACACTGCCGATATGGCATTTTATCAGATAATTTCGTATCGGGTACCGAGTTGTCTTTCAGTAAGCTTATTTGATACATCGTTAGAAGTAAGGTGCTCTCAATGAGAATCGAACCCACTGATGATGGCTTACAAACCATACTCTCCAAACATTACTCCATTAAGAGTGTTCTAGAACTATGAGGAGTTAAGTAGTTTCTTATAATCATGGAAACGTCGACCAAAAAAAAAAATTCACAGCTTATCAGGAAAATCCTCAACTCAGGAAAAGATCAGCAACCTCTGATCGTTTTCCTCAATACACTTTTCGATAATGAAGCAAAATATTTCGATTTTCAACATCATCGACCAGTATAAAATCTCTCAGGTCAAAATGTTGAGGGTACTTAGTTCAGTGGGGGGTCAGAGGTCATCTTAAGTTGTCCATTATAGAGGATTTCATGCCTTTATCTATACCCACCACACATCCCTGTCAGAGACAACTGGAACCTGACCTTTTTACAATAAAGGAGAAACAAAAATAAGATAAGCTAATTTGGAAAAGAGACTGAGATGGATGTCTTTTGAAATAGTGGAGAGGTTGGTCGATAATTTGTTGGTGTTTATAGAATAACAAGCAATATAGATGTTGGGGAAAATGAACTTAAGTTATGCTACAATTTATATCAATCGGTGCCTAAAATTAGAAACGGCTTCCTAATAACGGTAGGCGCGATTAGTGTAACGGTTATCAATATAGAAAAGGGAATGATGGCCCTGCTTCCAATCCTGGACAAGACTGCGTTTAACGTCGTGGTAAATCTCTTGGGAAATGCATGAGGCTCTTTACCCGTGCTTAGACATCCATTGTAGAAGGAAAACTCAAACTAGATTTACTCCACTTCAAAATTGGTCTTATATCACATCCTTTTAGTGGCGAAGAGGCTTGATAAATAAATATCTAATAACGTGTAGCTTCTCTTTTAGCCTGAACAACGACAGCTAAGCGACGCGACACAAATTTATTAAGATACTAGATTCTTTGTGTCGTTATATCTATCCAGGCATATTATATAGCGGTTTATAACTGAGTTTTGCTTGTTGTGTCAGGTTGCAAGAAAATTAGAATGGAGTGTGATATAACCCATGCATATTCAGTGAAGTGTAAATGTAGCGAGCTATCGAGCCAATGGAATAAAATCGAGTGTTTATGAAATCAGTTTCTTATCACCCGCGCATAGTGGGGTGAATTGCATTATCATGCTCAAACCAACTGTCACCAGATCAACATGAAAGAGTTCAAGAAGTCAGCAAATAGGATCTGTGTATGTCACACCTGTCAAGAATGACTCCAGTTTCATAAGACGTTGAAGCAGTCCCTAGCAGAACAGATTCAACAACGTGACAGAGATGCCAGCACCATTTTTTCCATTATTATATAGAAAATTTGGATCAACTTCAAAACCCTTTCATAGAATATTTCTTCTGATATTTGAAATTATATAATGACTATAACTAAAGCCAGGCCTAGCTAAGTAGACATATAAGTCGATTGGTTGGTTCGTTGTTTGGTTGGTTGGTTTTAAGGCACATCAACACTTCTTGGGTTATTTAATACCAAAGTCAGTCTTTTTTCTATATAGTTTTAAGTAACTAATGATCCAGGTCATGTGTAAACAATTATAGCCTCGAGTAATTATTCTTAATATAAATTATTTACCCCCAGTTTTATGGTTTCAACTAATCCAATCAGATATTAATAATTTTCTCACAGTAATATGGTTTCAAGTATTCCTATATAATACCAATAACGTGCGCAAAATTTGAAAGATTCTAGTAGCTATTGACATTGATGTATGACCACATAATATACACGGGTTTCATATGTACACATATTGCTATTTTGTACCATAATGTATACGTATTGTAAATGTATGCAGATTATCAGGAAAATCCTCAACTCAGGAAAAAATCACCAATCTCTGATCATTTTTCACAATGCACTTTTCGATTACGAAGCAAAATACTTCGATTTTATAAATTTTCCAACACCTCCGTCCGGGTAGAATATGACTCAAAGTCTTTTTTAAGCGGAGTTTAACAGGTTCGAATTCAGAATTTTCCTTATCCTAGATGGGTTATTTACCTAAGGTTAAAGAACCCAGTCTGCACAACGTTTTACACATAGCAGTAGGGAGAATAAATGGATTCATATCTTCCCAAAGGGTATTAACGATATGTGAAATGCAATCAGCATCGTCCAAGATTTTAAATAATGTCGCCGTGTCCATTTTCTACAGAGATAATAATTATAGGGCGGGTACTGTTTGGTGTTTGGTTTGGTTTTATAGCATATCAACCATTGTAGGTTATTTAATGCCAAATCCTTTTCATACGTATATATTGAATATATGTTTTCTAAACACATTTTGTTCTTTACATTTTTGAAAGAGCCTGAGCTTTTTTTTTTTTTCATATAGGTAAATGCTTTCCCTGATTACTATCTGATACGAATAATTCTATTTACTATTAATCATTTGCTTGCACACAGTTTATTGTTTTCAAGTATTAATATTTAACACTAACAATTCAATTGAACATCAGTCGTTTATTTACATTCTGTTAAATGATCAAATAAACATATTTTTAAAAATTCAGTTTAGCGAGTCAAAATTAAATAGTTTCAAGTATTGCTATGTATCACTAACAATTCAATTAAGCATCAGTCATTTGTTAAATGATTAAACAATTCTTTTTCAAGCAATTCACCTCAGCATAAGTCAAATGTTTGCACTCCGTTTAAATGTTAAAGACACAGTTTAAATGTAAATCAGTTCTAATTGACCCGTAGATATCAGGTGCTACCACTCCGGGTCAGAAAGGACCAAGGAACGAAGGCAATGAAGGGATACTCCGCATTCCCCAAAGCTCCAAAGTCACACAATCAGATTGTTTAGTGTCATATCCAGGAAACTCGGTGGGGGAGTCTTACCCTTCCTGCAGAGGTCCAATTGTTGTATATTGACATTCGACCCGGCCAAACCTGCCATTCCAAAGTGATGCACCGGAAGGGAGTGACACATTCCAATGGCCAGTAATCGAAAGAAATTGCGGAGGGCGGATTTGGCTGACGAAATGGGACAAGGTAAAAGCCCATGATACACTCATAGACTGATCCACCGGAAGAGAGTGACCTCTGAACTGCATGGCAGTTATTTCCGCTCTATGAAAATCAAGCATGCCATCCCAAAGACAGCGGAAGTGACACATTTCCGATGGCTAGTTATGAGGAGATGTTGAGTGGGCGATTGAACTATTATATAACTCGGTGAGACAGGAAGTCAGTGAGTTGGAGATCAGATGTGGTAGGGAAAGCCACCGCCCAGCGGAAGGGGCCCTCGAGACCCCCAGTAGTTTTTGGAGACCCGTTGGTGACAAGATGTGGAAGAGAAAGCCAGCACTCAGCGGAAAGCTGAGACCGCGAGCCTCCGGTTGAGTATCAGGAGAACGAGAAAGACACAACGCTGATGGCCATAAGAGTGGGGGGTCAATATATTGCTGTCTTTGTTCAGGCTCCAAATCCCTCTCACACGCAAACCTTACAATAAAGTGAGAGATATATTTTTTAAAGAAGTCTTCGCTCGTCTGTAATTCATTGTGCCATTATGATGCTGCATGTATATGTAGATGTATATGCATGTGAGTATACAACACAATCGGTGTATTCTACTGCTCCTGCCGATGGGCTGACCACGTGTATCTCCAAAATATTATTAATAAATATTAATGTATATCCACGTAATTCTTAATGTATAGTCACGTAATTAATAAAATATTTATGTATATCCACGTAATTCTTTATGTATATTCACGTAATTCTTAATGTATATTCATGTAATTCTTTATGAAATATCCACGTAATTCTTTATGTATATTCACGTAATTCTTAATGTATATTCATGCAATTCTTTATGAAATATTCACGTAATTCTTAATGTATATTCATGTAATTCTTTATGAAATATTCACGTAATTCTTAATGTATATTCATGTAATTCTTAATGTATATTCACGTAAATCTTAATGTATATCCACGTAATTCTTAATGTATATTCACGTAATTCTTAATGTATATTCATGTAATTCTTAATGTATATTCATGTAATTCTTTATGAAATATTCACGTAATTCTTAATGTATATCCACGTAATTAATAAAATATTTATGTATATCCACGTAATTCTTATACATTGAAAAAGTAGACGTATTGATATAAATCTCTATAATTCTTACATATTGTATCGGTTTGGCTTTTTTTTAATGCCATCCCAAATTTTGAGGGCTATTTAATTCCCAAACCATCCCTATCGAATGTCAGTAGCAGTGAAATTTTGCTCAAAGCTAAGAGGATAAGAGAGTTCATATTAATCCGAAAGTGAATGGAATAGCTCGACCAGTGTTCGAACTTGCTCATTACGACTTTTGTAATACACACATATGCATAAAAAGGAGAAATATATGACAGACAACTTAACAAAATGATAAGTATTTCATTCAACCCGAAATTAATACATAAACAGAAGACAAACGAAAGATTGTTACTATTCGTAACACTACAATACGGATGCACAATATGGACGCTAACAAAACGGCTGGAGAAGAAACTAGACGGCAATTATACAAGAATGTTCAGAGCAATACTGAACAAGTCCTGGCGACAACACCCCACAAGACACCAACTATAAGGCCACTTGCCTCACATCACGAAAACTATACAAGTTAGACGAACCAGACACGCAGGACACTGCTGGAGAAGCAGGGACGAGCTCATCAGTGATGTACTCCTATGGACCCCAACATATGGTCAAGCAAAAGCAGGACGACCAGCTCGAACATACATACAGCAATGTGAGGACACGGGATGTAACCCTGACGACCTTCCAGAGGCGATGAATAATAGGGAGAAGTGGTGAGAGAGGGTCAGGGATGTCCGTGCTGGCGGCGCGACATGATGATGATGATGACAATCTTGTCTGGAACAATAAGAGAATCGTTTTGAACCAAGAGTGTACCAACCAAGCTATTACTGAAGTCTTTCTCACGCTGAGGTCTGTCTCTGAAAGTCCACTGACTAATGTCATTTATCTGTCACGCGCCCCACCGAACGAGCGAGTTTGGCACAAGGCCGTTTTTAAGGTGGGTCTGGTCGCAGGGCCGTAGCCCACACGCGTCTGACATTTGCTAAAACTGCCTTTTGCCCCGTCGGTATTCCCCTTATTAGGCAATAAACGTAACCGCCCCCATAAGCCTGGGGGACAACTCCCTGAGGCCGAAGGAAATCTCCAGTGCTGAGGCAACACTCAACCCTCTGACTAATGTCATATACTCTATTTATGTTTGGAGGTTTGCAGTTTTCGTTTACTGACGATCGGTGTTCAAACGCTTGTGTCTCACTTTATTCCTATATGACAAAGACGTTGCAGTCCAAACTGTTAACCACGGTGCAATGGGGACTTCCCATTTTGCATATTACACAGATTTCTAAAGATCAATGCATATTTTATAAGTATATATTATTATCTAACCACATAATGTATATGTATTTGTTTAATGGCATATTAACCTTTGTAGGTTATTCAAAGCGATTCTCCAAGAAGAACAGTCGTTTATTTAACACATATCGTCTATTTAACACATATCTGGGAGGATAAGGGGGTTCATACCTTTCCCAAGGGTTTTTGCCCGAAAGTGAATGTAATAGCGCGAGTGGAATACGAACCCGCTTACTACGATTCCGCAGTCCATCGTTTTAACCATTACACCACGAGGACACCCCCTTTGATATGAATACACATATTAATATATGTCCACATAATGTATACATATTTATAGGTATATATTTATACATATCGATATATATCGACATAATGTTTACATATTGTGTAAATACAGACATCAATATTCGTTCACTTAATATATACATAGAATATAAGAGCATGTACTGATATATACCAATATAATGTATTTATATTTTATAAGAACACATATTGATAAATATCCACATAAGCTATCCATATTATATAAGTACACATTAATATGTCTACATATTGTTTGAACAGTGTATCAGTGCACATTGATTTATGTATAAGTATTTTATAAGTACACATATTAATAAATATTCACATACTATGGTAATTTACTAAGCTTTTTGCTTAGATGTGGCACAGGGCCGAATGAATGGGGCACCCAATGAGAATCGAACTCACTCATGTAGGTTTGCTATTCAAGCTTGCTAACCGTTTCACCACCAAAGGTGCCCAGAAAGGTATGAGGTTTGTAGATAAATATCCACATAAGCTATCCATATTATATAAGTACACATTAATATGTCTACATATTGTTTGAACAGTGTATCAGTGCACATTGATTTATGTATAAGTATTTTATAAGTACACATATTAATAAATATTCACATACTATGGTAATTTACTAAGCTTTTTGCTTAGATGTGGCACAGGGCCGAATGAATGGGGCACCCAATGAGAATCGAACTCACTCATGTAGGTTTGCTATTCAAGCTTGCTAACCGTTTCACCACCAAAGGTGCCCAGAAAGGTATGAGGTTTGTAATTTACTAAACTTTTTGCTTAGATGTGGCACAAGGCCGAATGAAAGGGGCACCCAATGAGAATCGAACTCACTCATGTCGGTTTGCTAGTCAAGCTTGCTAACCGTTTCACCACCAAAAGTGCCCAGTAAGGTATGAGGTTTGTAATTTACGAAGCTTTTTGCTTAGATGTGGCACAAGGCCGAATGAATGGGGCACCCAATGAGAATCGAACTCACTCTTGTAGGTTTGCTAGTCAAGCTTGCTAACCGTTTCACGACCAAAGGTGCCTTTTACACCACCAAAGGCGCCTGAATATTCACATTCTATGCTTATATTTATATGTCCACATAATATATACATCTTCATATGCTCCCATAATATACACATATGGATAGATATCTATATAACGTACACATATTGATATGTTGTAAAAAGAAAACGGAAAGAAAATTACATACAAATGGATGAGAAAAGATTAATTAATTAATTAATTAATTAATTCTACCGATACGTTTTGACGGGTTTGTTTAAGATATGAAATTACGAAAATTTCTGTAGAAAGTGTTTTTGTCATCTTTAGGGTGGAAATTGTGAAGTGAGTATTTCATATCTTAAAAAATCCTGTTGAAACGCGTTGGTGCAACTAATTAAGGTGGAACTAATTGTTTATTAAATATCTATCTCATCCATTAATATGTATTTTCCTTTCAGTTTTCTTTATACAACATATGTGTCCGATTAAATCTCATACCTTACTGGGCACCTTTGGTGGTGAAACGGTTAGCAAGCTTGACTAGCAAACCTACATGAGTGAGTTCGATTCTCATT
>OY757914.1:35989883-36074883 GCA_963585895.1 Sepioteuthis lessoniana
AAACACACGAAAACATACGGAAAAACATACATACACAGATGCACCTTTAGGTGCATTCAATCAAACTACTACAGCAAACACACACACGCGCACGAACGAGAGCACACACACACACAGACGTATATTTTTGCACCCGCTGTGCATGAGTCTTAATCCGTGAGTGTCTCCCAAATAAAAATGGTCTTGTGTCTTATCCTACCTGTTGGGAGATACGGAAAAATACAAAACACACACACACACACACACACACACACACATATACACTAGTTAGAATAAATAACTAAAAAAAACAAAAATAACAAAATAAATTTACAACTAAAGTGTACATACCCAGAAACATGATTAAAATACACATATATACCAACATACACAACAAAACTCACAATACATACAATGATCGGAATACATACTCACACAAGAGCTTAGTTGACTTAAGCTGTAGAATATACCGAATACACCTCTGCAGAGGAGTAAAATCCCACTCCTAATGATAGTTTGTTTAATGGCATATCAACCTTTGTAAGTTATTTAATGCCAAAGCCATTCTCCTAGAAGAACAGTAGTGCTACTATTTAAACCATAGCTGGGAGGATAAGGGGCTTCATACCTTTCCCAAGTGTATTTGCCCGAAAGTGAACGTAATAGCGCGACTGGAGAATGAACTCGCTTACTACGACTCTGCAGTCCATCGCTTTAATCATTACACCACGATATGATGATAAACCATCTAATAGTAAAAGGACCCGAAGTAGTAGTACCTGTTAAGGTCCCATCTTCGTATCAAATAGAACTGTTTGATCATTTAAACTGCGGGCATAAAAATGACTTATGCAAAACTGAATTGTTAGAAATAGAACTGTTTGATAACTGTGCGTAAACAAATGACTGATGTTTAATTGAACTGCTAGTGATACATAGCAATACTTGAAACTAGTTGACTTTGTTGACTAATGCTAAATTAAATTGTTAGAAATAGAACTGATTGTATCTACAAAATGTGTTTATTCATCATATATTTAATATATTTGCAAAAACAGAATTTAGCATTGAATAACGAATAATTGATATTCCATAAAACCAAACCAAACCCCACCCCCCAAAAAAACCTCACTGAACCTTACACACACACACATAAACACGCACAGGTATACTTAGAGCGTCCATAGCGTGAGCAAATAAGCACATACACAAATAAGTAAAGTAAAGTTGGCGACCATAGTCGAGGGTAACCTGAAGGCTCCCTTTTCGATAGCTACTACACCAAGATGTAGGGGAGGGCGCTACTCCTTCCCTGGATGGCTCTACTTTACCCTTGATCCGCACCTTATAATGCTGAGTGTTAAACAAGGAGGCATCAAGTACCATTTTTTGAGTCTTTGGTATGACTCGACCTGGGATTGAACCCAGGTCTCCCGGGCCATTGGCGAACACTCTAACCGCTAGGCCAATGTCCGATACACAAATACATCCAATTAAATTGCACATATGACAAAAAAAATACACACGCTCATAAATTATCACACATACTGTCAATCGTGGTATTACATACTCACATGAAAACTTACTCCCACGGAAAAAACAGACAGAAACATACACAGACGTACACTGACGAAAATAGATCGACATATACAAAGACATATAGAAATAGGTAGACGCACAAATACACTCACATACATGTACAAACGCACATGAACAGATACGCACACATATAATTTACATAAATGCTTAAACACAAAATCATCAAAACACTCACACAAAAAGAATAGCACACAAAAGAAAGCACATGTTTAAGGAATTATGTACTAAAGTTCCCCCCACACATATATATACACATAGACAAATAAATGATCATATACAAAAAAAAAACACACAAAAATGAAACATGAATACACGTGATTACATACATATGTATCTATGTGTTTAGGTTTGGTTTGGTTTTATGGCATATCAACCATTGTAGGTTATTTAATGCCAAATCCACTTTATACATACATATATATTAGATATATGATTTCTAAACACATCTTGTTGATAGGATTTTTAAACGAACCAAAGCTCATTCTTTTGTACACAATTAAATGGTTCCAAGTATCGCTATATATCACTAACAATTCTACTTAACATCAGTTATTTGTTTGCACAGAGTTAAATGATACACAGTTCTATCTCTTACAATTCAGCTTAGCATAGGTCATTACTTTGTTTAGATGTCAAACAGTTCTATTTTACCCATAGATAGGACCCTATCCGGTGCTAGCACTCCAGGCCAGAGTGGACCCGGGTGCGATGGCAATGAAAGGGTACTCCGCATTCCCCAGAGTTCCATCATTACTGGAGCCTCATAATCTGACTGTTTAGTTTCATATCCAAAGTAATAATTCGGGTGGGGTCTTACCCCTCTGCAGAGAAGCAGTCGGTGTATTCTACAGCCCCAGCCGACAGGGCCTTTGAGTGTTATATCTTGGGCAGTCGTTGGAAGGAGATCTTACCCCTCGGTAGTGATGCAGTCGGTGTATTCTGCAGCCCCAGCTGACTGGGCCGACGTGTTAAGGAAAACAAAAAATGTACACGCACATATACATACGTATGTGAAACAGACGAACAGTTGAAAGTTGAACGTTGATAAATTAGCGAGAGCTATAGAATATTCACACTGTTGAGATAGATAGATAGATAGATAGATAGATAGATATGGTTTGTTGGTTGGTCGTGTTTTAAGGCATAACAGCACTTGTGGGTTATTTAAAGCCAAATACTGTTGACACACTTATTTATATATATATATATATATATATATATATATATATATATATATATTTATATATATATATATTCTCCAGCAGTTTAGTTAGCGTCCATCGAACAATATTGAGCAGTTCCTGGAGGCAACACCCTACAAAAGCAGGCCGACTAGCTCGAGCCTACTTACAACAGCTCTGTAAGGATACGGGGTGTAGCCCTCAGGACTAGCCGGAACCGATGAACGAGAGAGGTGGCGAGAAAGGGTCAGGGATATCCGTGCTGATGGCACGATAAGATAATATATATATATATATATATATATATATATATATATATATATATATATATGTGTGTGTGTGTGTGTGTGTGTGTGTGTGTGTGTGTGTGTGTGTGTGTGTGTGTGTGTGTGTGTGTGTAATTTGTGAATGAATAGTTAATAGGTAACATTATTTTTAAACGAGCCAGAGCTCATTTGTTTGCAGACAATAGAATAGTTTCAAGTATCACTATTAAGCACAAATACTTCCATTTGCACACAGGTAAATGGTTTTAATCATTACTATTTAATATCACTAATTCTATTACCCAAATATCTATATCTAATTTAATGCTAACCATTTCTTTGCACATAGTTAAATCCCTTCAAGCATTGCTATGTAATATGGATAATTTAAATAAGACTTTGTTATTTGTTTGCACACAGTTAAAGGCTTTCAGGGCTTGTAAAGTATTAAATAAGATAGATAGATAGATAGATAGATAGATAGATAGATGATATTGTGAGTCAGTTGTAATGTATCATAGGAGAAAACTATAGTATTAAATAAGATTAGATAGATAGATAGATAGATAGATAGATAGTATTGTGAGTCAGTTGCAATGTATCATAGGAGAAAACTGTATTTAGTAAATACACATAGCCAATCCCTCTCCGAAGGATGTGCCACTAAGTCAATTTTTTATCAGGGTACAGTTGGCTTGAAATATAAGTTCGTTTTCCTTATCAAGGCAAAAGAATCTAGTCAACCCTACTCTTTACTCATACCTAGAGCGAGAGAGAGAGAGAGAGAGAGAGAGAGAGAGAGAAGAGAGATGGATTCATGCCTTTCTGGAATGTATTGGCACAAAGTGAAACGGAAACATTTGTACTGTAATAACCGTCAAGAAACGAATGCTTTTATCCCATAAATAGAGACAGATAAATAGATAGATATATGGATAGGAACAAATTGAGATAGATAGATAGATAGATAGATAGATAGATAGATAGATTGTTTCCGCTTGTGCTGGTTGATACAAGAACAACACCAGGCTACTTGTTCGTGACTGACGAGAATGCATGGTAAATGGTAGTTGACTGGTAGAAAACTAGTAGCTGAAAACTTGCTCCCTGCATTTTGATTTAATCAAAAATTCCGTGAAAATAAATAGTAGGATTTATTTCTGAGATACCCACATGTAGGATATTTATTTACCGAACAAATTCATATATATATATATATATATATATATATATATATATATATATATATGCGTTGGTCGCTCAAAAAGGTATAAGTTTCACATAGATTTTAGAATTGACACAACTCTCAACTTTGTGTGGGCATCAACTGTGCAGAAATTAAGACAGATATCTGAATTAGTCTTTCTTGCTTGATAAGAAGTGACAGTGTGTTACCTACCACACGGAAAATGCTCAGCAATCACTTTGGCTAAGAACTTTTTGAATAATCCACTCACACACACACACACACACACGCGCACACACACACACACACACACACGCATTTATATATATATATATATATATATATATATATATACATATTCATCCACAGACAGACTATTTCAGTTCTATTACGACTCTTCAGCTTGGCTGGACACGCGAGATGATTCCAACTCTGATCAAAACTCGGCTGATTTTACATCAGTCAGATATCTTACCGTAGAACTATCGTCATTCTCCGTATTAGAGAAGGACTCTTTTGCGAAACATTTTTGCATATACGTTATCAGCTACTGGGAGTGCTCAATTCATGAGAAGACTGCTTTTCAGCTTATCTTGTTTCTTCATTTATTTTTTATTACATATCAACCTTTGTGAGTTATTTAATGCTAAGGTCATCTTTGGAAGGAATAAAGGAGTTCATATCTTTCCCCAAAGATATTAGTTCGATAAATAAACGTAATAGTGCGACTTGAATTCGATCTTGCTACTACGATTTCACAGTCGAGTACGTTAGCCACTATGCTACGTACGTGTAAAATATACGCACATATATATATATATATATATATATATATACATTACAAACATTCACATGTGTAGATATGTATATGCACATATAAAGACACACATTTTTTCTGCACATTAAAAATGAAGATGAACGTCTAATGTAATCTCTGCTTTTAATTGATCTGGCATATATATATATATATATATATATATATATAATTCTTTTAAATACCCCGCCCAGTGGAAAAAGCTGCTTGGTAGCGCCAGGAGTGGCAGTACCGTCTTGAACTACCGAAACTGGTTGGCGGTTGATGAGGGCAGGGTATCGCACGTGCTTTCACACGTTGTATGATGAAAAAAAAAATAGAAATATGAAAAAAAATACCTATATGTATATATGCATATATATTTTTTACAAATTCCGCTGCATGAGCAGGATATGACCTGAGATCACATTTTAAAGCGAAGTTTAACAGGTTTGAATTCAGGGTTTTTCTTCTCTTAAACCGGTTGCTACTCCAAGGTTAAAGATCCAGTCTGACCAACTATTTTCATACAGGTAGAAAGAGAAGACTTTGTGACATACCATCCCCGAGGTTATTAGCTGGGATTACCGTTTCAATTTCCAAAGACTTTTACCATTACATGATGTGCGACGGTCACACACATATGAAGATAAATAGTTACATGCATGCACTCACAAAGATTTATGTACTACTGTGTATTAATGAAAATATAGTCATGTAAATATATATGTATATGAATGTACGTATAAATACGCACAAATATAGATACAGAAATATAAAATGTATACATATACAAACATATATTTACATATATAAACAAACACTCGCATCTATCTTACTCTCCTCTGTCTCTGTCTATGTCTCTCTCTGTATCTCTCTCTGTCTCTCTCTCTATATATATCTGTCTGTATGTGTACATGTCTGAAGGTATCTGAGTATATATATATATATATATATATGTGTGTGTGTGTGTGTGAGTGTGTATGTGTGTGTGTGTGTTTCTGTACTCACACTCCTGTATATATATATATATATATACACACACTCATACATGAACATATGCACATATATTCACATATACAACCATATATTTTCCTACGCCCAAACACAGACATATATATATATATACATATATGTGTTTGTGTGTGTGTGTGTGTTCAATGAACCTACATATATGTATTTATATATATATATATATATATATATATATATATATATATGCATATATATGCACACCCACCTACACATGCATATATGTGTGCGTGTATATATATATACATTTATATATATGAGCAGACATAACCATATATACATAAATGCACATGTATGCTTCATATATATATATATATATATATATATATTCAACTAGAGGATTAATTCTTTCCAGTTCACTAACATGATATTAGCCTTTACGCTATATCAACCCTTCCAGGTTGATCTATTAAGGTTTCTTTTTGTCTTCTCCTTGTTTCAAACATCTTTGAAAAATACTCTCTTCTCATTGTATAGCCAAAAACAAATTTTTTTACCATTGTTTTCTGATACCGTCTATTGTCTCTGTACTCTTCATTCTAATACAATTTCATTAGTTTCTTTTCATCTTCCAACCTGTTTCAACTATTCTCCCAAAAGCCACATTTCCATCGTATTGATCTTCTTCTTCTTCTTCTTCTTCTTCTTCTTCTTCTTCTTCTTCTTCTTCCGAGTCTCTGATCAATTTAGTAAGAAGTTCCACACTAGACATTTCATTAATCCTAACAGCAGTCGTTTGTTTAGTCTCCTTGATATGAAATCTGTTCGCCTTACCTCCACCCGCTAAGGTGTCTTTCTTTTATTCTTTTTTTTGAATTAGTTCCTATAATAATAATAATAATAATAATAATAATAATAATAATATAGAAAAATATCATCTTACTTTCAAACGATAATCATTTTTATAAATCATTACTTACATTTTCAACTATTCTCAGTTTCTCCGCATACTTGCTATCATAAGTCATGGCAAAGTTAAAAATTGACTTAACACCCAAAATTCATGAGTCACTTCAATTACAGAAACTGTTACAATATAGTTAGAAAGAAGTACGAAACTGTGACTGTATTCAACAAGAGAGAAATCTAAGGTTTGATTTCTTTGTTTATTGGGATATCAACATTTGCAGATTATTTAATGCCAAAGCCGTCCTTTTAGAAGAACAGTCATCATCATCATCATGTCTTGCCGCTAGCACGGATATCCCTGACCCTCTCTCGCCACTTTTCCCTATCGTTCATCACCTCTGGTAGGTCTTCAGGGCTACATCCCGTATCCTCACATTGCTGCTGAATGTATGTTCGTGCTGGTCGTCCTGCTTTTGCCCGTCCATATGTGGGGGTCCATAGGAGTACATCCCTTATGAGCTCGTCCCTGCTTCTCCAGCAGTGCCCTGCATGTCTGGCTCGTCTAAGTTGGATAGTTTTCGTGATGGGAGGTCGGTGGCCTTATAGTTGGTGCTTTTTGGGGTGTTGCCACCAGGACTTGTTCAATATTGCTTGCTGCACCTATAGCTGGGAAGATAAGAGGGTTCATACTTTTCCGAAAGCGAACTCGCTTACTACGATTCCTCAGTCCATCGCTTTAACCATTACACCACGAGGACCCCACCCAGAGAGAAATTAAGCAATAAATAAAAGGCTAATTTTCTTCAAAATAATCCTCTTAAGATTCAACACATTTCTTCAAAGGAGCCTTCTATTTTTCAAAGCACCAATGAAACTTCTCTTTTCATATGCTTCACAGTATCCCTTGCAGAGAGATTAGACACCCACCTAAAAAAAAGGGTTTCCCAGTTGACAGGGGCTGTAGAATGCGCTAACTGGATCTCTGCAGAGGGGTAAGACTTCCCTAGAGTCCTGGATATGACACTAAACGCTCTGATGGTACGGTTTCGATCACGGAACGCTTAGAAATACGGGGTACTCTTTCATTCCCATTACTCCCAGATCCACCCTGAGCTGGACAGGTAATATACCTTTGGGTCCGATTTGTAGGTCAAATAGAACTGTTTAACCATTTAACTTTGTGAAAACAAAAGACTGATGTTAAATTGAATTGGTAATATTAAGTTGCAATATTTGAAATCATTTAAACAAACGATTAATGCGAAATAGGGTTATTCGAGTAAGATAAGAATACTTGAAATCATTTAACTCTGTCCAAACAATGAATTAACTCGTTTAAAATTTTACCTACGAACAATTTCTTTACAAATCCTGTATAGTTACTAAGTGTATAAACATGATTTCGTTTTAAATAACCAACAAGGGTAGATATGCCATAAAACTTAACCAGGTTTAAGCTTAACCAATAGTTTAAAAACAAAAATATCTACGTACAAACAACTCCATTTCAAATCACACACGCATGCATAAACACAAAAGTACATATGTATATATATTTGTTTTGGGGTGGATGAGACTCAGTGTGTGTGTGTGTATGTGTGTGTGTGTGTTATTCGAAAGGGAGTTGTTTGAACGTGGATATTTTGGTTTTTAAACAGTTGGGTAAGTTTGAGGCTGGTTGGGTTTTATGCCTTATCAACCCTTATAGGTTATTTAATGATATATATATATAATGCTACATATATATATGATGCTATATATATATATATATATACATATATATATATTTAATGCTATATATTTAATGCTATATATATATATATATATATATATATATGCCTCCCATCACGAAAACTATCCAAGTTAGACGAACAAGACACGCAGGACACTGCTGGAGAAGCAGAGACGAGCTCATAAGTGATGTACTCCTATGGACCACCACATATGGCCGAGCAAAAGCAGGACGACCAGCTCGAACATACATACAGCAGCTATGTGAGGATAAGGGATGTAGCTCTGAAGACCTGCCGGAGGCGAGGAAGGATAGGGAGAAGTGGCGAGAGTGGGTCAAGGATATCCGTGCAAGCGGCACGATATGATTATATATATATATAAACAGGATTTGGCATTAAATAACCAACATGGGTTGATATGTCACTAAGGTCAACCAACCAACCAACCAACCATTCCTTTTAGAACTTACTTGGTAGTTGAAATCAAAATTATTTCAATATTAATAGAAATATCTGCGTGATTGTCGCTGTATTTATCAAAACAGAAATTACTAAATGAAACATTTATTTTCTTTGGTCTTATCGGCGGGAATTAGACTACAATGTCTGTATCCCCAACAAAAAGAGTCAGAATATGAATTTCACCATCAACTAATGGTGAAGTTCTACTTCTGGAGATCTGGGTAAAATGAAACAGGCTTTTATTGCCATTACTCTGAACGGGAGTGGCAGTTCCTGTTAATTTCCTATATATGGGTCAGATAGGACTTTATAAAATTTGTCGTATTCCACAGGAAACAACCCAAAAAAATGTAAATATGAACGTACTTAGAACGTGATTCTCTAACCTCTTGGCTTAAAATAACTCCAGACGATTTAACATGAGGTTAAAATTAATAAATCGATCGTTTGTTGTTGTAGTTGTGGCTGTGTTTTTTTTTTGTTTTGTTTTGTTTTGCTTTGTTTTTTTTTTTTGTTTTTTTTTTGTTTTGTTTTTTTCAAAATAATCTTCTTAATATTATTTTTCTGAATGTCTGAAATGAAGCTTGATTTTTTTCATCATTTAGAATATTCGAACTATTGCGTACATTTTAATTGTTATACTCACAACGTTTCGGCCGATATGTCCTTCGGCCTTCTGGTTAACTGAGGTGGATCACTCTACCTCTGTGGATTAAATAAAGGGTTCAGTTCCAGGTTCTGAGTTGGCTCCCGAGTTCGATATGAAACAACTGACGAAGACCGAAGGACATATCAGCCGAAACGTTGTGAATATAGAAATGAAAATGAAGACAATAGTTCGAAAATTCTAAGAGATAAAAATCATCAGCATCATGTCACGCTATCAGCACAGATCTCCCTGTCCCTCTCTCGCCACCCCTCCCTATCGTCCATTACTTCCGGCAGGTCTTCAGGACTACATCCCGTATCGGCACAGAGCTGCTATATGTAGGTTCGAGCTGGTCGTCTTGCCTTTGCTCATCCATGGGAAGGGGTCCGCAGGAGTACATCACTCATGATCTCGTCCCTATTTTCCCAGCAGTATCCGGCATGTCTGGTTCGTCTAATTTTCATAGTTTCCGTGATGGGTAGTAGGTGGCCGTACAGCTGCTGCTTTGTAGGTTTTTGCATCCAGGACTTGTTCAATATTACTCCCAGCATTCTTTAGTAGTTGCCATCAAGCTTTTTCTCCATACATTTAGTTTGCGTCCATGTAGTGCATCCATATAGCAGTATCGACACGACCGCTGCTTGGAAGAAACTGCGTTTTATTCTATCGGTCAGGTCTGACTTTCATATGACCGATAGCCTATCAATAGCTGTCCATGCCTTTGCTCGTCGTGTGTTGATGTCTGTCTCGGTTGATGAGACATCCAGTGAGTTTTCCATTCATCGAAGCACCTTCTGAAACGTCTTTTTTTGATATTACGTATAGCGTTTTATTTTTTCTACGTTCCCAAATTTTTTACATTTAAAATTAAAATTAAAAGACATAGATCTAGCATTTCTCCACTATAGTTAAGATTAAATAGTTTCGCAGACTTGGATCTTTAGCTTTGGTACGACAACCAGTCAGAGGGAATGAAAATTCAGAATTCAAACCATCCGTACTCTACTTAAAAATTGATCTTGTCTTGCATCCGAGTCGTGGTGAAAGAGTTGGATAAATATACATAGCTGTTATGAGTTCAGAGTTTTCTTTCTCCAAGACCGCTTGCCATCCAAGGCAAAAGAATCCAGACTCACCAATTATTTGCTCATAGTTTCGTTGAAAGAAATACAGTTATGGCTTCCCAGGGGCATTATCACAATGTGTAACGCAAGCATCTTCATTCAAGATATAAACTTGGGTCGCTAACATTTTTTCATTCACTCTAAATTTTACAATCTACGTATTTACTCCACCGCTCCCTTGCCCAGTTAATTTCAAACATTTCAGTTTAGCGTAATTAGACAGTTTAGTTCAATTTGACCCATTGATAGGACCCTACAGGTGTTACCACTCCGAGGACTAGAGAGAACCTGGGAGCGGTGGCAAGGAAAGGGTACTCTGCATTCCCCAAAGCTCCAGCATTACTGGATCTAGGATACTTGTTTACGGGGTCTTACACCTCTACAGAGATGCAGTCAGTGTATTCTGCAGCTCCAGCCGACTGGGCTACAGTTGGTCTGACAATTTACCCATAGATACTATTTACCAATCCCTCCGCTCGGGCAGGATATGACACAAGGTCAATTTTTAAGCGGAGTTTAACAGGTTTGAATTCAGAGTTTTCCTTCTCCGAGACTAGTTGCCTAACCAAGGCTGAAGAACCTAGTCTGTCCTACTATTTACCCATAGCTGGAGGGAGAATAATTGGATTCATACCTTCCCCAAGGGTATTAGTGCTATGAGAAATGCAATCAGTCTCGTCCAGGATTTGAACTCGTGTCGCCGTGTCCATTTCCTACGACGATAATGACTACACCACGGGCACCTCCCACTTACCCATAGATGGACAGGGGAGAGAAGAGATAGACTCATGTCCTTGAAAGGGCATTAGCACAAAATAAAACAGAATCCAGCACTTGAATTAACACCGCTGTGTCTATTCTCTAAGATGATCATCATTATACTTAGACATATGAATGTATTTTTTGTTTATTTGTTTGGGTTTTATGGTATATCAATCTTTGTAGGTTATTTAAAACCAAATCTATTTTTAGACTTATGAACAGTTCTATTTCAAACAATTCCCTTTAGCATGAGTACAGTTTAATCGTCAAAAACATTTCTATTTCAAGCTATTCAGTTTAGTCAAACAGTTCTAATTCCAACAATTCAGTTTAGCATAAGTACGCAGTTTACATGTCAAAACAGTTCTATTTCAAGCAGTTCAGTTTAGCATAAGTACGTATTTTAGTTCTATTCAACCCATAGATAGGACCCTCTCAGGTACTACCACTTCGAGCAGTAGTGGACCTGGGAGCGGTGGCAATGAAGAAACGCTCCGCATTTCCTAAGCTCCAGTATTACTGGAACATCACCATCAGATTGTTTAGTATCATATCCAGGACACTCGTTTAGGGGTGCGGTCTTATCCCTCTGCAGAAAAGCAGTCGGTGTATTTTACATACAGCCGGCTAGACAATCAATGTATATTAGTAATATCCCTAGGCTCTGAAAAGTTCCGACAAAACCAAGCCCGATAAAGAAAAGGACTTCAAAGTCACGTTAAAGACATTAAATAGCAAAAAGAAATCTGTTTGAATAAATCAATGTATAATAGTAACAAGACAATCTTAGGACTCCAGACTGAAATAAGACTAAAATCCTTTTGATGGAAACAATGAAATTGATCTGAATGAATAATGTATTATAGTAAAATCACCACATTCAGACAACGGATAAAAGACGTTAGTGCGCACTTTTTCGGACACGATGCTTTCAAAGGTATAAATTCATTGATTTTTCAGGTCGCAGACGCGTAGCAGTGGCCTCTCGCTTGTGTTTTCAATTCTTCTGTGATTCGATTTTTATTTGGCACTCGGTATGTCCGCAAAAACACTCGGGTCAGGAAGTCACTAAAGGCGAATATTTACCCGCGCTGGCAAAATTCACAACATCAATAAATCAGAAATGTCTTCCAATAAACGACGCTTAACTTCCTAACAGTTTACTTATCCTTAACGACTTTCTTGCCAAGAGGCACGTGTGGCTATCATCGGGGATCAAGTTACAGCAAGCGTCTCTAAAGCTTTCTTCTACGGACTCTGCTAACCTCCTGGTCGGACGTTCGAATCGATGCAGGATTCATTTGCTGATATTTTATTTTTACTTTATACAGAAGTGATTGACAGGGTAATGTAGAAGTTATATTTTTTTGTTTTTTTGCCGGGCGCTTCCGAGCAATGGCCCTGCGCTAGAACCCATCTTATTATTACATATTAGCATAGTACCTGTAAGGAATTACGGGATTATTTTAATAAAGGTTTATATTTCTGCTTGCCAATGAGTTTTATGTTGCCTGCATGTTAAATAAACTGACTTCGGTTTTAACTAACTCCGCAAAGGTTTATATTCCGTAAAATTAACAAGTGCTAGATTTACATACAAGCTCAGTAAGCAGTAGCTTAGGACTACATACCCTCGTGGCCTTATTTTTTATTTATTTTATTTCATCATTAGTTTAAAATATTAAGTTTGGCCATCCACATTCGTGAGCGTTCCGTAGGCTCCTTTTTCAATAGCTACTACACTGAAGAGTAGGCAAGGGTGCAACTCCTTTCCCTGGATTAATCCTTTTACCCTTGATCCATACCTGTCTTAAGCAAGGTGGTATATATATATATATATAACCGCTCCATTTGGGTAGAGATTTTGCAAAGGAACTGAATGTTTCATTGGCTGAAAAGTGTAGTTCATATGATGACATTATATGCTATTAATGACTTTTTGACAAATGGGATCAACACCAATGGAAGGTGTGTGTAGACCGCAAGGGGGACAATGCTGTAAAATAAACCTCATTTGGTTGCGTTCCCTAAGAGTGCCTTGGCTAGTCGATGAATTTTTCCACTGAACCTAGTATATAAATATTTTTTATTTATTGGTTATTTTTTTAATATCAATATATTAAAAATGATCATTTTCAACTCAAATTTCTTGACGGAAGTGATTAAATTTTATATAGCTTAGGGCGTTAATAGGGAAAAATCAAGCCCTAAAACCAATCAATCTGACCAACCCATTTCAATAAAAATACCCATCCTATTTTTACATTTTAGTGGTGTTGTAGACCGGATATTTTCAATTCTTCCTCTGATCTCCAATTACCTTTCTGAACCTTTGGGCACGTGGCGTTGAAGTTAATGTGTTGAACTGAAACCTTGTAGTAAGCGAGTTCGAACTCTAATCATACTATTACGTTCACTTTCAGACTGGAGGTTCGTCGGGAAAAATCTATCCCCACTAACGGCAAATGGTTAAAGAGTACCACTACTATATTATTACACAATGATGGTATTAGCCTTAAATATCCAACATAGTATAATATACCGTAAAAAAAAGAAACCTCGACCGATCCAAACTAAAAACTTTTTTTTAGAATTAATTGCAAATTAAAAATGGGAACTACTCAATAAAGTCAAGTAAAGTTGGTGACCGTAGTCGAAAGTGACCCGAAGGCTACCTTTTCGATAGCTACTACACCAAAGTGTAAGGGAGGGCGCTACTCGTTTCCCTGGATTGACCAACTCCACCCTTGATCTGTACCTTATAATGCTGAGTGTTAAACAAGGAGGCATCAAGTACCATTCTTTGAGCCTTTGATATAACTCGAGCTGGGATTGAACCAAGGCATCCTGGACCATTGGCGAACACTGTAACCATTATGCCAATGTTCGGTAACTACTCAATAATTGGTGTCAAATTATCTCCCTTGAGAAACCATCAGTATTCGGGTGAGTGAGGATGCAGAATGGACTCTGTCATTACAAAATAGCCAACTGATCTGAAAATCTTTAATTCTTAAAGTTCCATCCTGTCGGCTGGTCTTGTAGAATACGCCGACTGTACTTTTGCAGAGGGCAATTTCCCCCATCAATGAGTCTCTTTGGCATGACACAATACTATATATGATGATGAGGCTCAAGTGCCGGAGCTTTGAAAAATGTGGAGTACTTTTTCGTAGCCATTACTCCCAGCCTCACTCTGACCTGCTCTGTAAATTCCTGTTTTAGGTCTTCACTATGGGTCAACTAGAACTGTTCAATCATTTAATAAGGATTATTGTTAGTTATTTGAAATCATACAGTTGTCTGCAAATTTTTTTATATAACATAGAAATATTTGATAAACGGAATTACTAATTTCAAATAAAGTTGGTGAACTTAGTCAAGTGTGACCGAAAGGATTGCTTTTCAAGAGCTACTACATCGGGTGTAGGAGAGGGTGCTACTCCTTCCCTTTATTGCTCCACTTTGCCCTTGATCCTTACTTTATAATGCTGAGTTTAAGCAAGCGGGGATCAAGTACTATTTTTGGAGTTTTTGGTATGACTCGACATGAGATGAAACCACGGTCTCTCAGACAATTGGCGAACCATTAGTTAAATAGCGATACTTAAATAAACATTTAACAGTTAGTAAACAAATGAATAATATAAAGTAGAATTAGCAGTGTTCAATAAAAATACTTGAAACTATTCAAGTGTATGCAAATCATGAGATCTGATAACTCGCTTAAAATAAAGTTGCCAATTAACTATTCTCTTAAATATCCTAATATATATAACGATCCAAGTGGAAGGAATGATTTATTAACGGGTCGACAGTATAGCGTTTCGGTTCTACTGAACCATCATCAGGACCATGAGGGGTAATATTAATAATTCCTTCCACTTGGATCGTTGTAATCAGTTTTTCTACATATTGTCGGATTACAATCCTTTATTTACTCTTCATATATATATATATATATATATATATATATATATATATATATATATATATTGTTCTTTTGAACATAATAGTGCGACTGGAATTCAAACTCGCTTACAATGATTCCGTAGTCCATCGCATAAATAGATAAATTCAAAAAATACAAATCTCTTATATATATATATATATATATATATATATATATATATATATATATATATATATATTAGAATAGGAAGGTCCACGAAGAGATTTGTATTTTTTTAATTTATTTACTCATGCGATGAACTACGGAATGTGGATTTTTTTTTATTGTTGGTCTAAAAAGAGAAAAAAGATAAATATTTCAAAATGAATAAGCCCACTAAGATATTTTTATTTTTTAAAGAATTATTTATTTCGTTCTAACATACATATATATTTCCAGCTTGTTACTTTCATCAGAGAAAATATGTGGCACAATGCCATATGAATTGAGCACCCAGTGAGACTCGAACTCACTCGTGTAGGTTTCAACTTACAAACGAAATGATTTTTTTTAGAACTTATTCATATATATATATATATATATATATATATATATATAATTTGTAAATATTTCTTTTAAGTAGAGGAATTATATGGGGAATTTCAATATATATGATTTACATAGGGTCTTGCTTTAAATAATGCAGAAGAGTTGATATGCCATAAAATACCAATTAATTATTCTCTCAGTTGGATCATTTTAATACTATTGGTCTCATTAAAAAATGATGTGCGATCTTTTAATATTACTTAAACGTACATTGAAAGACTTAATCATAATATTTTAAACTCACTAACATGCTGCCTTTATCAGCTTTAAAGTTAGACGTTGAATAATATCTTATTTGAAGAATTTAAATTATAATTAATTTTAAATAAATAAGAAAGGCTCTAAAATTACCATTTAATATTTGTATCATCTGATAAACTAATCTGGTCCGGCTGAGTTGGTGTAATGGATGAAATGTGTCCTCGAAATAAGCGAGTTCGAACTATGGTATTTATTTTTGGAAAGGTAGGAACCTCCTTATTCTCATCAACTATAGGTTAAATAGTATCACTGCTATTCGTCTACAAGTTGGCTTTGTCATTCAATAACCAACAAAGTTTGATTTGGTTTCTTTTTTTAATGGCATATTAACCTTTGTATGTTATTTAATGCCAAAGCCATTCTCCTAGAAGAAGAGTAGTGCTACTATTTAACCCATAGCTGGGAGGATAAGGGGGTTCATACCTTCCCCCAAGCGTATTTGCCCGAAAGTGAACGTAATAGCGCGACTGGAGTACGAACTCGCGTACTACGATTCCGCAGTCCATTGCTTTGACCGTTTCACCACGAGGACACCCCCCCAACAAAGTTTAATTAACCAAGAGATTGCATGAAACTTAAACCACAATACTATCATAAAGTTGAAAGTTGGAAATTATTTTATCCCATGATAGAGAACATTTCTGCACTAACTAAAATTACGTTCAGAAATGTTATTTTGAGACAGTAAATAACACAAAAATCGATTCATTTGAGAATAAAATCGTTTAAAATCCAACTTCGGCGACCATTCGTTTTCATGCCGAGCCACATCTTGTTTATAGAATTTATATAGTAATTAATCATAAATAAATCAACAAGGGGAAGAAGTCTATAATTTGCATATCAGAGTTGCCTCCCTTGAGAAATTGTAATGATCGGAGTGAGTGCAAATGAAGAACACACACATGCACACACACATACATAGAGGTGAATATGCGAACATACGTAGACACTGTAATCAATTTGCAAAATGAACTAGACATTATTCACTTAGGTCATTGATGACGCTGTTGCGCCTAGAAAAATCTCATTACGATTTGCCATTTTTACATTTTCATCGTAACACACAGACATAAAAATCGGCTCATAATAAAATAGAATAATTTAAACACCGCTTTCAGAAGTCATTATGCTCAAAGTAGAAGCCCTATTAAAGAATTTATATTATAGCTACGTTTAGGTTATTTGGTTTAATGGTATATCAACCTTTGATGGTATATCAGCCTTTGCCCATGGTGTAATGGTAATCGTCGTCTGAAATGTACACGGCGATACGAGTTCAAATCCTGGATGAGACTGATTGCATTTCACATAGCACTAATACCTTGGGAAAGTTATGAATCCAATTATTCTCCGTCCAGCTATGGATAGATAGTAGGGCAGCCTAGGTTCTTCAGCCTTGGTGAGGCAACTAGTCTAGGAGAAGGAAAACTCTGAATTCCAACCTGTTAAACTCCGCTTAAAAATTGACCTTGTGTCATATCCTGCCCGAGCGGAGGGGTTGGTAAATATGATATCAACCTTTGATGATTATTTGATGCCAAATCCTGTTTATACATATATGTATATGATTTGCAAGCGAATAGTTTAATGGTAATTCTAAATATGAATAAGTTGGTGCTAATTTGTTTGCACACAGTTCAATAGTTTCAAAAATTTCCTATTTAACACTAATAATTTGATTCAGCCTTATTCATCCATTTGCTCACAGATTGTTCCAAATATTGCTCTGTCGAACTTATAATACAATTTAACATCAGTCATTTGTTTGCACACATTTAAATCGTTCCAAGTATGGAAAATGATTAGATATTTCTAATGTAGATGGGATCCTAACTAGCACTTCCTCTCCAGGTCAGAGTGAGCCTGGGAGTGATGGCAATGAAAAGGTATTCAACATTCCCCAAAAATTCAAGATTGAAGCTTGACCATCAGATCGTTTGTGTCATACCCACGACTTTTATTGGGTGACAAGTATCTTAACCTTCTACAGAGGTGCAGTTAGCTTATTCTCCAGCGCCAGCCGAATTAGAAATAAATAAGGGGGAGTATTCTATAATTAGTAGAGAAATTATATTGATGTGGATGAGGACAAGTATAGACTCTCCAATTAACTGTATCGAACGAACATTCAAAAAATATTGTTACTCCTAGAGAGTTTTTCACACCAGCGTAAGCTGATGGTCTTTCACTGGAGTTTGAATGACAGCGAGTCTCCTCAAGTCTCCAGGACTCTTCTCAGTATTTTGACTGATCTCAATAATGCAGTAGTTTGGATGGTCTCCACTCGTCTTTTTATTTGCAAGTCCTGCAGTCCCTTTATTGATCCTTTGGTGTCTGTACTAGGAGCAACAATTATAATTCGTATAAACGTTACTTTCATGTTCCACAGTTTTTCCAGTTCCCTAGTAAGGTCGAGGTATTTATCCTTCTTTATACTTTCTTTTAATTTTACTCATGTGGTCATTCGGGACAGCAAAGTCCACAATTTTGCAACTTCTCTTTTTTTTTTTTTTTTTTTTTGTTGATTATTATAAGCTCTGGTCGTCTAGCCAAGATTAAGTGAACCGTTTATATGTCAAAGTCCCAAAGGGGATTGAGCGTGTCTCTTTTTCCAGGACTGATGTTGGGTTATGCATATACCATTTGTTCGTATGGTCAAATTTCAATTTCTTGCACAACTCCCAGTCGATCACTTTACCACCTCAGTCATGTCTCAACCGTATCAAACCAGAAATTGAGAAAATTCTTAGGAAAAACAAAACATCATAGATTCTGACTATTCGTCGAATCACCGAGGGAGTTCGTGTAAAAAATTTCGCGGTGACTCACTTGTTTGTAGATTTCTCTCAGGCATTTGATTCCATATTCAGAAGGAAGATAGAGCAAATACTTCGAGTATACTATCTCCTTAAAGAAATTATTACAGCCTTAATGATGCTCTCTAGTGACACGAAAGTCATGGTTCGCTCGCCTGATGAAGACACAGACTTCTTCGACATTGTTGTAGGAGTTTTACAAACAGAAGCATTTGGACCTTATTTGTTTATAATCTGCTTTGAATGTCGATAGATTGAATAAAAGAAAATGGTTTTACGCTTTAAAAAAAGACAAGAAGCTGGTGATATACAGTAGAAACTATAATATATGCAGAAAATGCAGATGGTATAGCGGTTTTTGCAAATACATTTGCCCAAGCCGAATCCTTACTGCATAGGCAGAAGCAGACAGCAGGAAACATTGGCCCCACCTAAATGCAAATAAAACACAGCATATGTGTTTTAAACCAGAAGGAGTCTTAGCAATAATTCTCTTTAATTAAAAGAAAAATACCTTAGCAGCAGTGTCTCGTCCACGGAACGTGATGTTAATATGCATCTGGTGAAGGCGTAGACTGCAATAGATAGGTTAACGATCGTATGGAAGTTTCATTTATCCGATAAAATAAAACGGAATTTATTTCAAGCTGTGGCTGTGTTAATATGGATGCACCACAGAGACGCTAACAAAACGCACTGAGAAAAAGCTTGATGACAACTACGCAAGAATACTATGAGCTATTTGGAACATCCTGGAAGCAACATCATACGAAACAATAGCTGTAAGGTCACTTTCTCCCCTTCTTAAAAACCATCAAAGTAAGACGAACAAGACGTTTTTCAATGGACACATGAACGTGCAAGTGCTGGCTGATCAGCAAGAACTTATCTACATCAGCTCTGTGCAACTACAGGATATAGTTTGGAAGACTTGTCGAGAGTGATGGATGATAGGGACGGATGGAGAGAAAGAATCAGCGAAATCCCTGCTAATGATGATGATGACTTTGGTTTCGACTGAATGATCCTTTTGTATCCAAAAATTCCTGAGAATTTTATGTTTGTTTTTCTAGTGAATTTTCTTGCACAGTTCCCAGTAGATCACTTTTCCTATCTATTTGCGCCTAGTTTTGAATTCCTTTTGTACTTAGCTGTTTAATTCTCACATTTCTGCCTCCAGTGTTGATTATACGCATCAGTATAACAAGTGTCGTTTATATAAACGTTTATATAAACGACACTTGCTATTCTGATGCGTATAATCAATTTTGCCAAAATTTATTCATTTATCTATTTATTATTATTATTTACTCTTTCAGAGTTTTTCACATAAGCGTTAGCTGATGTTCTTTCACTGGAGTTTGAGTGGCAGCAAGTCTCCTCAAGTCTTCAGGACTCTTTTCAGTATTCTGACCGTTCTCAAAAATGCTGTAGTTTGGATGGTTTCCACTCGTCCGTCAACTTCCAAATCCTCCAGTCCCTTTAATAATCCTTTAGTTATTGTGCCAAAAGAACCAATCACAATTGGTATAATCATCACTTTCTTGTTGCATAGTTTTTCAATTCCCTAGCAATGTGCAGGTACTTATTCTTCTTTTCACATTCTTTCAGTTTTATTCGGTGGTCAACCGGAAGAACAAAGTCGACAAATTTGCAAATTCTCTTTTTTTGTTGATGTTGTTGTTGATAATTATTAGGTTTGGGCATCTGGCCAAGATTAGGTGATCCGTCTGAATGTCAGAGTCGCATAGGAGTTTGCGTGTGTCATTTTCTAGAACAGATGCTGGGTTGTACATATACAATTTGTTCGTATGGTCAAATTTCAACGTCTTGCACATCTCCCAGTGGATCACTTTCCCCACCAAGTCGTGTCTAGTCTTATACTCCTTCTCTGCTAATTTGCTGCATTCGCTTATTATGTGATTGATGGTTTAATCTCTGCCACCGCATAGCCTACATTTGCTATTTTGTTGCGTCTTATCTAGTCTCACGTTGTTTGTGCTACTATTAGGAGAGATTCTATTTCTCTCTTAAAGTTTCCTTTTCTTTGCAACGTCCACGTTTTCTCGTGTGAGATGTTGTTTATTCGTCGTTTAAAACGCCCATAGAGTTGTTTTTCTTCCCATTTTTGTTTCCTCGTTATTGTCATTCTGTTGTCCATCGTGTTGTCAGTATGGTTTCTGATGGTTGTAATCAGTCCTCCTTCGTATTTTTTTATGTAGTCTTCGAGTCGTTGTATCGATGCGTCAACGCTGTCTTCAATACTGATAAGTCCTCTTCCTCCTTCTTTTCTTGATACATATAGTCTGTCAACGTCGTCCCTGGGATGTAATGCCTTATGCATGGTCATTAGTTTTCTTGGTCTTTGGTCCGTTTATCTAAGTTCATCTCAGGTCCACTTCAGAAAGGGTTGGGAATATCTAATGAAAGGTACAGTATTATTATTATTTAACTCCTTGAGAGTTTTCACATCAGCGGTAATTGATGGTTTTTTACTGAAGTTTGAATGTCAAAAAATTTCCTCAAGTCTCCAGGACTCTTCTCAGTATTAGGCCCGATCTCAATTATGCTGTAGTTTGGATGGTCTCCATTCGTTCTCTTATTTCCAAGTTCTTTATTCCTTTTACCAATCCTTTTATAAAATGTATCAAGAGCACAAATTAGAATTGGTATAAATGTCACTTTCATGTTCCACAGTTTTTTCAACTCCCTAGCAAGGTCCAGGTACTTATCCTACTTTTCCCTTTCTTTCAATTTTACTCCGTAGTCAGCAGAGACGACAAAGTACACAATTCTTCAAATACTCTTTTTTTTTCTTTTTTTTTTTTGATAAGTTCTGGTCGTCTGGCCGAGATTAGGTGATCCGTTTGTATCGCATTATTATTATTATTATAAGTTGTAAATTTGATTGGAAATTTCTTTATTCTCAAAGAGGATTTTAACGATATCGAGCTCATAAAACCTCGCTAAGTTACGCTCTATTACCATAATTCATTGGGTGTTTAAAAGTCGATATCATTTGCGATATACAAGGTGATTCAGACAAATTAATATCAATTTGTAATCTAATAATTTGACCAATTCACGATCAAATGATCTTAGATTGTAACAGTGTGTGTAGAAACAACTGAAAATCCTATGTTTAATGTTTAAACATATTTTTCTTTTCCATGAATAACATTTTCCTATCCAAACAGAAAATAAGGCATAAAACATTAAACAGATTCTTGATTTGTTTCCACACCTGCCGTAAAAATTTGAAATTAATTGATCGAGAACTGGGCAAGATTACAAAGTGATATCAATTTTTCTAAAATACACCGTATATTATAAACTTGGAGGCGAACGGTTATCATCGTCAGAGATGGATACGGTCATCCAAATTCAAATCCTGGACAAGGTTGACTACCTTTCACTTTACGCCAATAACCTTGGGAAAGGCATGAAATTATTTGCTCCCTATCCCCAACTTATTGATAAATCGTAGTGCAGACTCAGCTCTTTCATAAGAAAAACAGTCTAGAAGAAGGAACCAGCTGTAGTCCGCTTAAAGTGGACTTTCTGTCATCCTTCTTGTAGTCAGCTGGGGCTGTTGAATACTGTGTTTCATCTCTCCAGAGAAGTAAGACTTCCTCAACGAGTGTCCTATATATGACAATAAACAATCTGATGTTGATGCTTCAGCTGGAGCTTTCGGGAATGCGGAGTACCCCTTTATTGCTATCTCTCCCTGGTTCAATCTGACCCGGATTGTTAGCACCTGATAGAGTCCTATTTATGGGTCAAATAGAACGAAACTATGTGCTTATGTTAAACTGAATTGCTTGAAATGAAACTGTTTTGACATGTAAACTGCGTACTAATGCTAAACTGAATTGTTGGAAATAGAAATGTTTTGATATTTGACAGTGTGTAAATATGAGGATCATTAAATAAGTTTCCAGACTTTTTTCGTATGGGCACTTTTATTGATAGTACACTCATGAAACTCTAGTTCCCTTCGAACTAATCTCCTCCGGCTGCAATGCACTTGTTGTACCGTTCCAACAACTTCTGGAAGGCTCAATGGAAGTCCTCTTGTGTGAGCGTGTCAATGACCTTCGTCACAGCCTCTTTCATCTCCTCAATTGTCTCATAACGACAGCCTGTGAGCTTAGGGAATAACCAAAAGTCACAGGGAGCAAGGTCTGTACTATAGGGAGGGTGACGAACTGTCTTGATGCCCATGTTTGTCAAATAGTCTGTGACAAGGATGGAGTTGTGGACTGGTGCATTTAAACAGTGCTGGAATCTCTTCCAGAGCTCACTTAAAACCTCAACATAGTAATCTTAACCATAACCCTATGGCCAATCAACTCTGGTGTATTGACGTCCTTACTCCTCCCACACCTCTCATCATCCCTCACAGAATCCCTGCCTTCCTTGAATCTCTTATGCCACTCAAAAACTAATGCTCGATCCATGCATCATGTCCGAAAAGCAGTCTGAAGCATTCCATACGTTTCTGTGGCATTTTTTCCAAGTTTAAAACAGAATTTTATTGCATATCGTTCTTCTAAAGTGTCCTCACGTGCAGATTGCATTTTTGAAATTCACCAGCTGTGACAATCAGACTTTAGTAGGGTGTATTCAAATTCCTGCTGTAGCTGTTCATTTGAACCTGAAATCATAAAAATTGGTCAGTCATCTCATAAGATGTATTGCAATAACATAATGAATCTTCAAGAGTCTACAACAGTTTTAAATGCCTGCAAAAAAATGTCAGGAAACTTATTGAATGTGCCACGTAAATGACTGATTTTTAATTGAATTGTTAGTGATACATTGCAAAACTCATTTAACTTTGTTGACTAAACTGAATAGCTAGAAAGAGAACAGTTCTTTAAAAAAAATGTGTATTTATGTGAAACTAAATTGTGTGCCAAAAGAAATGTTTATATGTGTAAAAATGGATTTGGCATTAAATAACCTTCAATGGTTGATATGCCATAAAACCGAACCAAACCAAACCTTCTTGTAAATGACGGGTTAATAAAGAACATAGAAGAATCAGATTATGGTTTTTGGGCTTCTATTCATGATTCAATACTGTGATTATTTCACAATTAATAATGGTTGTACTTTTTTTATCTTTGCTTCTTGGCGATAATTTTTTTTCTTGTTCCATTTAAAAGTAAAAATTAATAAGCTCAAAATATCAAAGAAAGCAAAATGCAAAGAAATTGAGCGTTTTGCTATGGGTGAATGGTTGGCTGTCACCAGAGAATGCAATTAACCTTCCCATTTTAGTTCAATTCTGAGGTGTGGTCAAAGTCTCAAAAGCGGTAATATTCTTCCACGAATAACTAATTGCATCAAATGTGTTGTAAATTATTTTTTCAAGTGTTTCCAACGTTCCATTTGTCTGATTAAGAGCTCAATCATTGTTTTTATAAAAGTGGATCAAAAGCATTTTTGCTTTTTTTAAATCTTTACAAAAAATAGTTATTTCATATAGACATCTAAATGTTACATTCAACCTTCAAAGCTTTTTCCTCCACCGTTCTACGCTATATAGACCTTATTTACGATCGTCCAGTGATATGAATATGAATCCGGACCTAGTACTATGATCGGTCAGTGGGCCTTGCTTAATGATTGGTCAGCTTTCATCTCCTCACTTCAGTTTGTTTTTCCTTCATTATTCCTCTTCTCCTGTCATCTCAACCAACTAAAAAATTTATCGTGCTATTACGTTAATTTTCGAAATAATACTCTTCAAAAAGATATGAACTGTCTTATTCCCCATCTATGGTTTAAATTGTAACGTTGCTGTACTTCTACAAGAATGGCTTCGGCCTTAGATTACCCACGAAGGTTGATATGCCATTAAACAAAGAAATCAAACAAAAAAGTATTACCGTATTTCACGGTATATTCGTAAAGAGCACTTTTTTTTACGAAAAATATCTTTTAAAGTTAATCTGCGTCTTATATGCCATATGTAAGTTTAAAATTCGCGATACTATTTACCCAATCCCTCCGCTCGGGCAGGATATGACAGAAGGTCAATTTTTAAAGCGGAGTTTAACAGGTTTGAATTCAGAGTTTTCCTTCTCCTAGACTAGTTGCCTAACCAAGGTTGAAGAATCTTGTCTGCCCTACTATTTACCTATTTAAAATTCGCGATAGTCGGCCGAATATAGCTACCTGGCAACTCTTATTAGTTTAGACGATAGAGTACCTTTCATGTACTCATTGTCATTATTTAAAATGCTATTATGCAGATTAAAAGTTGTCATTGATAATATTCAGTATCTTAATTTCTTCACGTTTAATGTTAGTACTTGTTGTTCATTCGTCCTGCTGAAATTGGGGTACGTCTTATACAGACATGCGTCTTGTTTGCCGTCAAATACTGTAAATGTAAAAATTGAAAATTCAGTTTTATGAAGTAAAATGTTTGTAGGCTGATGTTTTATGGTATATCAAACCCTGTGGGTTATTAATTGCCAGAAAACATAGCTTCTTTGTTGATTTGGTTGGGTTTGGTTTCTTTGTTTTATGGCATATTAACCTTTGTAGATTATTTAATGCCAAAGCCATTCTCTTAGAAAAACAGTAGGGGTACTATTTAACCCATAGCTGGGGGGATAAGGGGGTTTCATACCGTCCCCAAGATTATTTGCCCGAAAGTGAACGTAATAGCGCGACTGGAATACGAACTAGCTTACTACGATTCCACAGTCCTTCGCTTTAACCATTACACCACGAGGACCCCCCTTCTTTGTTGAGTTATTCTTTTGTAAAAAGTCTTTTTGAATTGTATCCAGAGATATGGAAATTAATCAGCTAAATTTAAGGAGGACTTAAACCTAGGCAGTACCTGCTCTTCGTTTTCAAGAGGTAAGGGCTGTGTGGCACGATGTAGGGCATTCGTGGAGTAGGTGCGGGTGTGGATGAGTGCCAATCACAAAGGGCTTTCGCGCGAGATTTCGCATGAGACTGAAAGAGGACGAGGGAAGGAAAACTCAACAGAACAGAACAGGGCAGTCAACCGAACAGAGCAGTCAGCAGGAGAAAGAACAGTCAACAGAAGTCGAGGGAAGTTGAAGGTCAGAAAAAGGTGACTGCCAGGAACTGTGGAGCCAGAGGTTGGATTGGCCAACGTGAGAGGATGGATCAGCCCTCCTGGTGGCTGTGTGGAATTTTGCTCAAATACACGCTTGTGATAGTCCACAGATGCACAGAAAGCTACGCAAAAGTGTCACAAACTTCTATCTTGTGCTTGGAGTTAACCCAAGTCCGTGATTGTTTGTTTGTCTTTTCTTTCACCCTTTCGCTCACGTACGTTTTGTATGTTTGTAAAGAAATGTGAAATACTCCTGGCCGGAGATGAGAGAAACCACTTGACAATTAGATGGCCATGAGTGGTTTAGAAGGTTGAGACAGAGGGAACCGGCTAGCGAGTGTTTTGTCACAGCTGCGTTTATTGTCCGGCGCGTTAGGCACCCCTTAAGAGGAATACTGACGAAACTAAAACTATTTTTGTCATCACCCCCAGACACATTTCATGTCCTTATCATCACCAAAGCGTTGTGAAGCACAGATTCTTTTGGCTGTCTCTTTCTCTCACCATCCGTCCCTATCGGCCATTGATCTCAGCAAGTCATCCAGACGGCATTCAGTATCCTCACAGAACTGATAAATGTGAGTTTTTGAGAGTCGGCTAACACTGGCGCGTCCGTGTTTTGGAGTCGTTTATTAGTCCGTCAGTTCCCAGCATAGCTATACTTGGAGGGAAAGTGATATTGGATGTGCTCTAATGATACTGTAAAAAAAAAAAAACAGAAACAGAAATGGTGGCAGGATAAGCATAAATATCTATTCAGTTTCGTGAGACACTCAGGTGATATACCCTGTATACCCGATGCAGTATTTTGATAAGGACATCATTTCTCCTTTTTCTTTTTACAAACTTCAATTGACGTGTACTGTATTTTAATTCGAAACAAATTTATTTGAATCGATTTGTAAGAAATGGATAATGGAGAAGAAAACTTTAAAGATTGATATAGAAATACTAAATTGGAATGTACAAGAACAAGAACAAGTTTTATATACTATAAAAAGAGCTTTTCATGTGAAATAATGAAAAAGTGTTCAATGTACAAAAAGAAAAGAAAAAACATGAGACTAAAAATTGATTTGAATGATTGAAGATTCATTTTTTTTTAAGGTTACGTTCTGTCGTCCTGGCAACCAAATCCTCCCCCTTCAAAAAGTTTCTGAGTAGGTTGCAATATAACGCGAAAAAGATGGCGATTTTTTTTTATTGGGTTTGGCGACTTTAATATTTTGCTTTAAAAAAATTAAGTCATTCGAAAGTAGGTCATTTGAAAAAGTTGGTCATTAAAATAAAAAATGTAAATTTTATTTTTATTTTCAGTGTACAAATTATTTGTTAATATTCTCTTTTCTTTTTTAAAAGATATGAAAAATATATTTACAAAAGTGAACCTTTTGTAAATATATTTTTCATATCTTTGAGGAAATAATTAAAGAGCGTGCGAGTGGTGTTTCATTTATGATAGGGATAACCTTGCCATTTCACGAGAAGGTCAAAGTTGATGGCATCACAATCACAACTGAGTCTAATTATGAAATCTCTCAACAAAAAAATTTCGAAATAAAAAAGAAAAGAGAATATTAACAAAAAATTTGTACACTGAAAATAAAAATAAAATTTACATTTTTTATTTTAATGACCAACTTTTTCAAATGACCTACTTTCGAATGACTTAATTTTTTTAAAGCAAAATATTAAAGTCGCCAAACCCAATAAAAAAAATCGCCATCTTTTTCGCGTTATATTGCAACCTACTCAGAAACTTTTTGAAGAGGGAGGATTTGGTTGCCAGGACGACAGAAGGTAACCAAATAGGCAAAGACAACAGTTTTATATATATGCTAGCTGCAATACCCGAACACACTGTGAATATTTGATAAGATATTTTCTATTCCACGGTAACATTGGATTGTGTTACAGTAAAAAATATGCTATATAGAAAATACAAAAAAACTGATATTTAACATGTTTTCAGTATTGGGCTCTAAGTTACCGAAAAAAATCTGAGTGTTGTATTCTGACCTTCGACCCGGCCAAACATGCCATTGCAAAGTGATGCACCGGAAGGAAGTGACACATCCCAATGGCCAGTAATCGAAAGAAATCCCGTAGGTGGAAATTGGCTGACGAAATGGGACAAGGTAAAAATTCCCATGGTACACTCATAGACTGATACACCGGAAGAGAGTGACCTCTGAACTGCATGACAGTTATTTCCACTTGATGACGATCAAACATGCCATTTCAAAGTGGGCGATTGAGGGGGCGTTGAACTATTATATAACTCTGTCAAGACAGAGACAGTTGGAGTTGCTGATAAGATGTGGTGGGGAAAGCCACACCAGGCCGAAGGGGCCCTCGGGGTCCCCGATTGAGTTGGGGTCCAGAGAAGTTGCTGATACAATGTGGTAGAGAAAGCCAGCACTCAGCAGAAAGCTGAGCCCCTGGGCCTCCGGTTGAGCAGCCCTGGAGAACGAGAAAGACACAACGCTGACGGCCATAAGAGTGGGGGTCAATATATTGCAGTTCTGTTCGGTCTCCAGCTCCCTCTCACCATAAAACCTTGAATAACCTTACAAATAAAGTGAGAGGTACATATTTTGTTAAAGACGTCTTCGCTCGTCGTTATTCATTGCGTCGGTATGTATCCAGCATATATATGTATATATCTGCATGAATCTGCATATGACTATATAACATGAGTTCATCTATTTTAAATAAGAAGGAGCCATCTCTGCTTTAAGTGAGAAGACTCTGAAATTAGTAAACCAGTTCACATATCTCGACAGCAGAATTTTCCTCTAAAACCCGCTTTCATAGGGCCAAAGAGATGATAACTTTATACCAGTGACGAGGAAGTGAAAACTGCAGTGATGTGGTGGTTCAAAGAACAATCAATAAAATTTTACGAGGAAGAGATACATGCTCTTATTCTAAGGTGGAACATTACTATTGACAGAAACAGTGACTATGTTGGGAAGTAAGGATGTGATCGACAGTGGACCAGCTTCATTTTTATGTATGATAAATATTCCTGTGTTGGTAATTATTTCTGCACTAAAAAAACATTCCTTTTTGATTCCTCCTCCTATATATTATATGTGTGTGTGTATATATATATGATTATTAAGTTTGTTGCTAACATTATTTTTGAATGAGCCAGATCTTTTTCTTTTCTTTTTTTTTTTTTTTTGCACACAGTTACTCCTCGACAATTCGCGTTGCCATGCATGTCTCTCAACTTGCGTTACCGCTCCGTCAATACCGGCGCATCGGTCGGTGAGTAAAACAACTCCTTACCCACGCTTCCACCCTCTCTTCAGTTTGTGACCGGTGGTAAGGGTGCGTTCGCGCGCGTCCGATCTGCTGTTCTTCGCGTTCATTACTCAGCGCATTCTCGCGGGCGTTCGTCCGGCAGTAAACGATCGACTCGGAACTGGTACAGACCGGGGGAATCTGACTGTCTAACTAAAACAAAGCATCTTACAGACACCATATGGTTTCTGCCAAATGTTCTTTATGTCAAAGTGAAGAAGTTAAACCAAGTGCGGGTAAACGGCGGAAGTGAATATGACTCCGATGGAATGCACTATTAATGGCGCAGCTGTGCCCGCTGCTGGCTTGGGCGACACCTTCACGTAACTTGGCGTGGACTTCAATTATAGAAGGACATGGCTTGTCAACTTGATCCCGAGGATTGGCTGGGTTGGCAAGACAATGCTCTGCTCAAGCCTTTCTGTAAATATGAGGTCCTCAAGATATATTAAACGCCAATATACTATTAAACCCTTACGTTTTATAAATTTTCGAAGGTGTTCGACGCTATGGTGAGACGAATTATGAAGAAGTGGCTACGCCTGCCCAACGACACTACCAAATTGGCAATACACTCACTGGTTCCAGACAGGGGTCTAGGCATATCATCAGCCGTGATCCTTTCCATGAAACTAAAAGAAACCAGGCTGGTTAATCTCCGGAGTTGGTGAGAAAGACGACGGTGATGTTATTACCAGCTCGCCTCACGTTACCAGAATTATGCGACCGTCCTTCCCGCAGGACTCTTCTGAAGAAAGGAAAGACAAATTATTCTCATACTTGGATACTAGTGGCCTGAGGAGGGTTAGTATCGTCCCATCTGATAGTTCCTGGCAGCAGGGTGTCCATGAAGTGCATAGGGGTAGTCAGGGTTAGGCTAGCATGCATGCCGACCCATACCCGACAGTCGAAAGGCGGTCGCAAAGTGGATGTCAAGTGCAAGTTCGAGGAAACCAGGGTCTCCCTTGGACACATTGCTCAGGCGTGCCCTACATCGAATAAAACGGCATGACGAGATAGTTAGCTATCTTGACCGCTTTTGGGAGTTGCCATTAAACCCCGCTTCGAAATATCATTGGACCTCTAAAAACCTGATCCACTAACCTTCAAGGCAAAGACCACCGATGTAATCGACGTGAAGAGCCGATAGCTCAGTAGACTCGCTCAAGCACTAATAAATATGTACATCTTCCCGAGGCTTTTGATCAAAAGTTCCCGGGAAAGAAGGTGAAAATACGGGCCCTCACATATAACTGGACGTCATATCGAAAAAATCTTATTCCTCTCTTAAGACCTGGGTTTGATTACAAACAAAAATGTTTCCACGATTAGATACCGAATATGTCGCCAGGCGGCTAAAATAATGGTGGCATACTGGCGTGTTTAATCATTATATTCGTTTTTCTTTCTGGGTGAAATGGCAGACTTATCTTACGAGTTAGAATTTAGTTAGGTTGTGCATTTTACTAACCCACCGAGCCATTGTGTTCATGTGTTGTAAACGTCACCGTTCTGTTAGCAAAATGAATGCTGGTTGTCCAACAGCTCTTTTGTCCGAGTTGCCGACAAGAATATTCTTGAAAATGTTTAAGAATGTGCAAATGAACGACTAATTTTAAATGGAATGTTTGATAACAATACTTGAAACTGTATGCACACAAATGAGCCAGGTCTCATTTTTGCACAAGAAAGGGAGCAACATGCTGCAAAGAGAGATGAGAGGTAAAGAAGAAGAAACCTGTCTTGCCTCATTTAGTTTACATTAGATATCTCTTTTTCGTCCCTTTCCCTTTTTTTTCACTGTAAAATCATACCATCTATTAGAGGGTCGTTGGTCCGTTAATATCTCCAACGTTTTGCGTCATGATATCCATCTCACCTACTCCTGTATAGGGTAAGAAAAATGTAATAACAATAGCAACAAGATATATATCCAAATGCCTCATCATCTAATTTATGACGCGCATGAACAGATCAACGAGTTTCCCGCTGTCGCTACCAACTATCTAGGGAAACCACAAGCAAGAGAATGGGCTGGGAACGATCGGCAGGGAAAGAAGACCTTTTTGAGCTTGACTCTAACCGAGGAGATAGGGGAAGTGTAGCATAGGCGAGAGACATGCCTTTGTCGGCATCGGCTGCACGGCAGTCGTGGGGCGGTCGTAACGGGAGTCGGGTTTCTCGTCTTGTTTGTGGGGTAGGCGGCTGGGTAGTTTCCGAATGCATCTCGACGGAGTTTCTCGTCATCGTCGTCGTTGTGTTAGCGGCGGCGGCGGCGGTGTAGGTAGTGGCTCAACTGAAACCCTTGGTTTCATCTTCTTTACCTCTCATCTCTCTTTGCAACATGTTGCTCCCTTTCTTGCGCAAAAATGAGACCTGTGCAAATAGTTTCAAGTATTGTTATCAAACACATATAATTCCATTTAAAATTAGTCGTTCATTTGCACATTCTTAAACGTTTCCTGGAATATTCTATAGTTTTATTTGAACCGTAGATGCGATGTTAATAGGTGCTACAACTCTTGGTTAGAGTTGACTTGGAAATAATGCAATAAAGAGGTTTTCAACATTCCCCAAAGCTCCAAGACTGCAGTTTCACCATCAGAAGTTTTTAGTCACATACCCAGGACACTCGTTGGTTAGGGGGTATCTTAACACTCAAACTTTTGGTGACTGAGAAATACAAACCATGAGAAATGTGTACGGAGACGAAGGGTTTTTTCTAAAGTTATTAACAAATTGGCTAAACACGCGTTTGCCACTTCGAATAAAAAAGACAGCCCATGGAATAGAAAAAGATTCACTCTCCGATCAAAAAATGTATCTGTCAAAGCAATCTGTAAAAAAGGTCATGCTGATAGTCTTCTGGGTCATGACAGTACCCATCACTATAATTTTTTTTTTTGTGAAAGTAGCAATAACAAAACAGTGTTTCCTTTTGCCAAGTCCATAAGCAATATTCACCTTATTTACTGAATGACCCCGGTATATATATATATATATATAAAATAAACATATATATTAGATTTATGTATTTATATTTTTAATGCCAGGGAATTTAGACTGTGACCTCTGGGTTTCAGGGAGATTTTTTACAAAACCACAGTTAACAAAATGAAATGAATCGAAAATCGAAAAAATACAGTCAAATACCGTTGGGATTTTGTCGGAATCTTTACGTGTGATTGTAAGTGTGTGAGTGGGTGTCGGTGTGTGCATGTGTTTGTGTGTTATAGATGTGTATTATTGTGTGTGTATGTATAGGTGGCGTATAGTGTATGTATATGTGAAGGTACAAACGCTGCGTGTTGTTTTTACCAGACATAAAGTCGTCGGTGTATCTTATTTTTGCTACATTATTTCATTTCTGTATGTGTACGTGACTATAAGTAAGGATTTAGTGACAACCAACGCTTTTATATTATAATATATAGATAGATAGATAGATAGATAGATAGATAGAGAGAGAGAGAGAGAGAGGGGGGAGAAGAGAAGGGTAGAGACGCTCGTGGTATAATGTTTATCGTCGTAAGTAATGGACATGGTGAAGCGAGTTCAAATCCTGGACGAAGTTGATTGCATTTCTTTTACAGCTAATATCTTTGGGAAGGTATAATTCCAACTATTCCCTCTCCATTTAGGAATAAATAATAAGGCAGACTGTGCTCTCTAACCTTGTTATGTCAATCAGTATAGTATAAGGGAAACTCTTCATTCAAACCAGTAAAATTCTACTGTTAAAAAAAACCTGATGTCGAAACCTGTTTGTGCGGAGGGGATGGGTAAATACACACATTCACTCACACATAGATAGATAGATAGATAGATAGAGAGAGAGAGAGAGAGAGAGAGCGATAGTGTGTGTGTGTGTGTGTGTGTGTGTGTGTGTGGATATGCTGCAACTGTGATTGAAAGCAATATTTTTTTTAATATTCCACCTAGGCTGTAGAACTCTACACCAGTGGCAGACGCATAGTCCAACAGCCACGATGGATTCATAGTCACACGATCTTTAACTGACAAATCTACACTTTCACACCAGCACCAATGATCTACGAGTTCAAGTCACTCACTCACGATGAATACGCCCGTTTAAAAATTCCTCCAGCATAGAATTAATCGAGTATTCCCCATCTCATGAGTACCCTCGTCCACGACAATAACCGAAAAAGGTCGAAAATACTTGTATGTAAACGGTACTGACAGAGACTTGGGATTATCTTTAAACGGCCTTCAGGCACACTTGCGATTTCTTGTTCACCAGCAAGAAGAACTGGATAAAAAGCTTATCATTTAATCGTTGTTTCAGTTCAGTCGGCTGAAGCAGTAGAATACACCGTCTACATTCCTCCAGAGTGGAAAGACAGTCCCCAACGAGAGTCCTAAATATGACATTCAACTATCTGATGGTAAGGCTCTAATTCTCGAGCTTTGGCGAATAGGGATTACCTCTTCATTTCATGTTCACTCTGACCCGTAATGGTAGTACCTGTTAGGGTCCAAACTATGAGTCAAATAGAACTGTTTGAACATTTAATTGTGAGTAAACTAATGTCTGATGTTAAATTGTTAGTGTTACACAACAGTAATTTTTACCATTCAACTGTGTGCAAACAAATTAGTAATGGTGTATAGAATTTTTAGTTTTGAATAGTAATACCTGAAATAGTTTAATTGTGCGCAAAATTTAATTATTGGTATAACCTAGCAATAGTCGGAACTATTTAAGTGTGTGTCAATAAAAGATTAAGGTAGAATAGAATTATTATTCAAATAGCAATTGTGCGCAAAATTTAATTATTGGTATAACCTAGCAATAGTCGGAACTATTTAAGTGTGTGTCAATAAAAGATTAAGGTAGAATAGAATTATTATTCAAATAGCAATTGTGCGCAAAATTTAATTATTGGTATAACCTAGCAATAGTCGGAACTATTTAAGTGTGTGTCAATAAAAGATTAAGGTAGAATAGAACTATTATTCAAATAGCAATTGTGCGCAAAATTTAATTATTGGTATAACCTAGCAATAGTCGGAACTATTTAAGTGTGTGCCAATAAAAGATTAAGGTAGAATAGAATTATTATTCAAATAGCAATTGTGCGAAAAATTTAATTATTGGTATAACCTGGCAATAGTCGGAACTATTTAAGTGTGTGTCAATAAAAGATTATGGCAGAATAGAATTATTATTCAAATAGCAATGCTTTTAGCCACTTAAGTGTATGCAAACAAATTAACAATATTAAATAGAATATTTAATCTTTCATAGCAATACTTGATTGCGTGCAAACAAAGTAGCTCTTACTTTCTAAAAAAAATTACCAACAAACTATTCCCTAAGAAATCATTTATGTATATTCATTTACCCAAGCCTAAACCCTACTACATAGTCTGGAACGAGCCGCCGCATGCATTGGCCACCAGGTCAATGCACACAAAACGGAATACATATGCTTTAATCAAACAGGTGACATCTCCACCCTTGGCAGAAGCCTCTGAAACTAGTAGATAAGTTTATCAACCTAGGAAGCAGTGTCTCATCAACCGAAAAAGACATCAACACGCGGCTAACAAAGGCCTGGACAGCTATCGATAAGTTATCGGTCATATGGAAGTCAGACCTGACCGATAAAATGAAACGCAGTTTCTTCCAAGCATCGGTTGTCTCAATACTACATGGATGCACTAGACGGATGCTAACTAAACGGATGGAGAAAAAGCTTGACGGGAACTACACAAGAATGCTGTGAGCAATTTTGAACAAGTCCTGGAGGCAACACCCCACAAAGCACCAGCTGTACGGCCACCTACCTCCCATCACGAAAACTATACAAGTTAGACGAACCAGACATGCAGGACACTGCTGGAGAAGCAGGGATGAGCTCATAAGTGATGTTCTCCCTTGGACCCCCTCATGTGACTGAGCAGAAGCAGGACGACCAGCTCGAACCTACATACAGCAGCTCTGTGAGGATGCGGGATGTAGCCCTGAGGACCTGCCAGAAGCGATGAACGATAGGGAGAAGTGGCGAGAGAGGGTCAGGTATATCCGTGCTGGCGGTACGACATGATGATGATGATATTCATTTAACTGTATGCAAACAAATGAGCTCTGTCTCATTTAAAATATAATCTACAGACTATGAATTTACAAATCATATTTTTTACGTATATATATAAACGGAATTTGGCATTAAATAACCTAAAAATGTTGATATGCCATAGAAACCAAAAACGAAACCAATTTAATTCAACCAACCAACCAGCCAACCAAACACATGTCCGTCATTTTCAATATAATATCTTCAATATATATATATATATATATATATATATATATATAACTGTCAATAACTAAATAACTGCCTTGAAGATGACTATATTCGAGATGATGTTGTTGTTGATGATGATGATGGTGATGATGATGATGATGATGATGATAATAAAAAGCGCTTAATAAAATGATGATGTTAACGATCCTCACTTAAGGACAATTGTTTGGTTATTGTTTCTTTGTTTAATGGCATAACAATATTCATGCACTATTCAATGACAATGTCTTCCTTGTAGAAAAACAGTAGTGGAACAATTAAATCCATAGCTGAGGATGATAAGGTGGTTCATTTTTTTTGTCCTGGGAGTATTAGTCCAAAGCTGAATGTCATAGCGTGACAGAAGTTCGAAATCGTTCACCATGATGTCGCAAATAAGCCACGACGAGTGTCGCTACTATGGCAATAATGTTGACATCTATTCTTTTGATACTGATAAATTTCCTAAATTTTTCTTTGTGATATAAGGTTTTATGACCAAAAGAAAACTTTCGTTTATTTCTTAATGAAAAACTAATAAAATATCGTCTTTTTTCAATTTGATTTTTTTTTTCTTTTCGAATTCTATAAGTACGGATTCAATGAAACAATTATTTTTCATTTTTTATTTATTTTACATTTCATTTATTTTTTCATCTTATTTTTAAGAGTAAAAGTAATTTTTCATATACTTTATAATTAAATACTTTCTTATTGGTTGGTGGGTTGATTGATTTTAACGGCATGTCAACCCATCGAGAGCTATTTAATGCCTAAAGTCTTTGCAATCATGTTCATTATGCGTTCATATCTACAAAATCTTTTTTTCATTTGCTCCAATCGAATATGAATAATTTTTAAACAGATCTGCTAAGTTTGGTTGCGTTATTTGGCTTGTAGGCAAATCGACTCTTGTGGGTTATTTATTGACAAATTTTGTTTATATATATATATATATATATATATATATATAATGTTAAGTTGGTGATCGTAGTCGAGGGTGAGCTGAAGGCTCCCTTTTTATAAGCTACAACACCGAGGTGTAAGGGAGGGCGCAACTACTTTCCCTGGATTTACCCTTGATCTCTACCTTATAATGCTGAGTGTTAAGCAAGGAGGTATAAAGTACCATTTTTGAGTCTTTGGTATAACTCGACCTGGGATTGAACCTCGGTCTCCCGGGCAATTGCAGAACACTTTACACACACACACACACATATATATATATATATATAATTTGTAAGTAAATAGTTTGTGGGTAACTGGCTTCGAGCTGACGAAGGAAAGAAACAGAAGGTACCCCGCAAAAACAATGACCGACGCCGACTATGCCGATGACATAGCGATACTGGCAAATACACCTGACCAAGCCGAAACACTACTGCATAGTAGCAGCCGCAGGCATAGGCCTCTATGTTAATGCACACAAAACGGAATATATGTGCTATAATCAAACGGGGGACATCTCCACTCTAGACGGAACCCCTCTTAAACTAATAGACAAATTCACTTAACTGGGAAGCAGCGTCGCATCAACCGAAAAGGACATCGACACGAGGTTAACGAAAGCATGGACAGCTATCAATAGGCTATCGATTATATGGAAATCAGACCTAACCGATAAAATGAAACGCAGTTTCTTCCAGGCAGCGGTCACATCGATACTGCTATATGGGTGCACTACATGGACTCTAACAAAACGGCTGGAGAAGAAGCTAGACGGCAATTACACAAGAATGCTGCGAGCAATCTTGAACAACTCCTGGCGGCAACACCCCACAAGACACCAACTGTACGGCCACCTGCCTCCTATCACGAAAACTATTCAAGTTAGACGAACCAGACATGCAGGACACTACTGGAGAAGCAGGGACGAAGTCATAAGAGATGTACTCTTATGGACCCCCACACATGGCCGTGTAAAAGCAGGACGACCAGCACGAACATACATTCAGCAACTATGTGAGGATACGGGATGTTGTCCTGAAGACCTGCCTAGGGCGATGAACGATAGGGAGGAGTGGCGAGAGAGGGTCAGGGATATCCGTGCTACCAGCACGACATGATGATGATGATGATTTTTAAATGAATTAGGCCTCATTTGTTTGCACACAAATTGTTTCAAATATTGCTATCCAATACTAATAATTCCATATGGTTTCAAGTATTTTTATCCAATACTAGTAATACTATTTAATATCAATGATTTCTGGCACACAGTTAAATGCTTTCATGTATTGCAATCTAATACAAATAATTTAATTTGATATTAATCATACGTTAATACTCAGTTTAAATTGTTTCAAGAATTGGTATCTCTGCACTAATGACCCTCAGCCATCGCCCTCAAAACCCTTTAGGATTAAATAGGGTTGAATACTAGTTTGACACAAGAGCAACTTGAAGAATACAGTCGAGACAATCATATAAGTAATAGGGCTTTATATCATTAGCCGAATGATCAAATCAGACCTTTCCGAATGCCCGTCTAGCCCAATAATTGATAAAATGGAGCATTATAGGTCATGTGAATAATTCAGTTGCCAGGTTGCGGACTGCTCAGCGACCACGGTCCCGTCATCAAGAATCACCGGTCACCATTAACGGACCCATTCCGGGAAAGGAGTGGAGTTCATACACCTTTACAAAAGTACAACCAGCGTATTCTACAGCTCCAGCTGAGTGAGTGTGTTATATATTGACCCTCGACCGAGCCGTCAATCAATAGATTCGCCTGTGTAAATAAACGGAAGAACAGCGGAAGCAGGTGTACGTTAGAAAATAATATAACCAAGTGCCTGGGTGGTTCGAGTCAGTTGGAGACAGGATACCGAAGTGAGAACCAACTCCAGACAGAGGGCTTTAGGCCCTCAGTGACCCATGGTTGAGCAATCTAAGCCAAGATGCGAAAGAAGTGCTGCTATGGCCGGGAGAAGAACTTGGGTCAATATAGCAGTCCGTCCTTCTCTCCACTCATTTCTCACACACAACAAACATCACCCTTTCGAAAATGAAGTGTGAGAGATTTATATTTTTATAAAGAAGTGTATTCGTTCGTTATTGAAGTCGTCATTATCAGTTGATTATGTTTCCGCATATATTTGTATAAGTATACGTATAGTAGTATGAGGCTATACAACAGGTGGACACATCTATTTAACCCATATATGGGACCTTAACAGGTACTACCACCCCGAGTCAGATTTAACATGGATTTGGTTTGTTTTGGTTTTACAGCATATCAACCACTGTAGCTCATTTAATGCAAAATCATTATTACCGATATAGACTATATGATTCCAAAGCACATTTTGTAGATAACATTTTTAGACAAACCTGGGCTCATTTTCTTTTTTTTTTCTTTTTTTTTTTTTTTTTTTTGGCAAACAGTTAAATGGTTTCACTTAATTTCAAACAATTCTGTTGGGCATAAATTCACAGCTTTTTACGTATACTCAGTTAAACGATCAAACAGTTCTACTTCAAAGTTTTATGGTTCCAAAGTTTTGCTATATATCATTAACAATTTAATTGAAGGTGCCCGTGGTGTAATGGTTATCGTCGTAGGAAATGGGCAGGAGTTCAAATCCTGGACGAGGATGACTGCATTTCACAAAGCACTAATACCATTGGGAAAGGTATGAATCCAATTATTCTCCCTCCAGCTATGGGTAAATAGTAGAACAGACTGGGTTCTTCAGCCTTGGCGAGGCAACTAGTCTAGGAGAAGGAAAACTCTGAATTCAAACCTGTTAAACTCCGCTTAAAAATTGACCTTGTGTCATATCCCGCCCGGGCGGAGGGGTTGGTAAATAGGATTAACAATTTAATTGAACATCAGAAATTTGTTTACACAGAGTTAAATGTAAAAACAGTTTTATTTCTAACAATTCAATTAGATGCAGTCGGTCTATATATATATATATATATATATATATATATAATTTGTAAGCAAATTGTTTGTAGGTAATTTTTAACCGTGTTAAAACTTATTTGTTTGACCAAAGTTTAACGATTTCGAGTATTGCTATTTAACTCTAATAATTCAATTTAAAGTTAACCATTTGCAGGTATACAGTTAAATGCTTTAAATTATTTCAGTCAAATTCTTTTTTATATTGATCATTTGTTTACACAGTTAAATAGTTTCAAATATAATAGAAAATTGCATAGTTCTATTTGATCCATAGACGGAATCATAACAGGTACCACTCCTAGCCAGAATGGACCTGGGAGTAATAGCAATGAATGAGTATTCCATATTCTTCAAAGCTTCTTAGTTGGTGCTTTACCATCAGCTGCAGTTTGGTGTCACACCAAGGACACTCGTTGAGTGGGAATTTATCTCACTACTGAAGTGCAGTCGGTGTATTCTGCATCCGACAAATTGCTCACCCTAGCAAATCTATTAGTGCTTTTATTCCCATATAAAATATTTGCAAGAGTGAACAATTTTTCTTTATCCCTGTCGGCTTGAGACTGTAGAATACACTGACTGCATTTCCATAGAGGGAAAGACACAACGAGTCTTCCAGTAGACCGTTGGTTGCGATCCTTAATGCTTCATGACAGGATTCTGGTGGCTAAGCATACTATGCATGGCCTTGCAGGCCAAGTGATCACGAGACCTCCAACCCTCCACGTTGGCCCTTACGGGACTTGACGGACGGTCGGAGAAGCCTGGTATGATCATTCGGCTGGACATTTCAAGCCCAAGAACCGATATGATTGTTTCTGCAATCTTCTTCAAATTGTTCTTGTGGTAAACACAAAACCCTACTTCATTTTAAGAGTGTTAGAAAGTAGTGGTGGAGGCTGAGTTGCATTGATATATCAATTCTTGAAACCTTTTTACCGTGTGCAAATAAATAAGTTCTAACTCTTTTTAAAATAAGTAACCAACAAACTATTCCTTTATAAATAATACACACACACACACACACACACACGCACGCACACACACACACACAAATATATATATATAAGTAAGTAAAGTTGGCGACCGTAGTCGAGGGCGACCAGGAGGCTCTCTTTTCAATAGCTACTACGCCGAGGTGTAGGGGAGGGCGCTACTCCTTTCCCTGGATTGCTCCACTTTACTCTCGATACGTACCTTATATTGCTGAGTGTTAAGCCAGGAGGTATCGAGTACCATTTTTAAAGTCTTTGGGATTGAACCTAGGTCTCCCAGATCATTGGCGAACACTCTACCCACTGGGCCCACAGGTGAATATATATATATATATATATGTATATTTAGGCAGCATTTCTTCGTTAATGCAAATTTCATTGAACATAATAGACATTTTACAGCATTTACAGAATTACATTTAAAAGCAAGCGCCATAATCTCCAACAGCAAAGACGTCCTTACACAGTAGTAATTTGCTAAAACAAAAGTTACATCACTTTTGTAACAGATTCTCCCCTGATGATGGCCCAAAGTCGGGCAGAAAGTACTAGGGATACATACAATTATGGACAATACCTAAATCAATTCCCCCCGAATACGATAAAAGTAATACGGGAATTCGAACGGATCCAAAAGAGAATATGTAGGCATAAAATGTCTATTATGTTCAATGAAAATATATATATATATATATATATATATATATATGACAATCTTAAAATTTGTTGATGGTTTCTCAAAAGAAGTTATTTGTATTATACTGTGTATATTCAGTTCTTCTCAGAACCATTATCAAGGTAATATATATGCGATTAGTAAATTAAAGTGTTTAGTATTTAAACTAAATTATTACTTCATTTTTGTTTGGAGAACCAAATTTACCATACATGATCTTCTCTCTTGGTCGTTATTCTTGGCCTACCTGCGGACTTACTTGCTTCAGACGAACCATGATCATTGTAGACCTTAAGAATACCATGATTAAACACTTTTTGAGTTGTTTACAATCTCTGCCCCAATACTAAGATTATCCTTCATTCGAAGCCAAATAATTTCTGTATTTTCTGTAATGTTTGAGTATATTGTTCATTATTTCAATCGTTCTGATCCTTTTGGCCGCGCTGGGATTTTCAGTAAATCATTAAATCATTCAATACCTTTTTTTTTATATCATCTCAAATAACACCGAAATTTCAGTGGGTGTCCTCGTGGTGTAATGGTAAAAGCGATTGACAGCAGAATCGTAATACGCGAGTTCGTACTCCAGTCGCGTTATTACGTTCACTTTCGGGCAAATACCCTAAGGAAAGATATGAAGCCCCTTATCCTCCTATCTATGGGTTAAATAGTACCACTACTGTTCTTCCAGGAGTATGGCTTTGGCATTAAATAACCTAAAAAGAGTTGATATGCCATTAAAACAAAGAAACCAAAACCAAACAATAAATATCGTATTTATTGTCTGGGAAAATTATAGTATCTAAAATATACTTAGTTTTTCTGACGAAACTATGACGTTCTAATAATTATGGCCGCTACTGTATATATATATATATATATATATATATATAGACAAGACGTAAAATAACAAGCGTTGATTAATCATTAAACAAAATATCACTAAACCTATATTCATATAAGACTAGCATATATCTACAGCATTCAGTTAGAAACTAACTCATTATCAACGCCTAATAATTACAAATAATTTACAAATTAATCTTTCCCTACTAGGGAAAGTTCTTCATACCAGCGTTAGCTGGTGGTATATCACGGGAGTCCATGTGACCGCAAGTCTCCTCGGATCTCGTGTCAGTATTCAAGCTGATCTAAACAATGCTATTGTTTGGATAATCTCAATTCCTAATCCTATTTCAAACTCTTGCAGCCTCTGACAAGGTCTTTGTACTTTGCTTTCTTTGCTTTTAATTCTGTGGTCCGCTGGGACGGCAAAATCCACTATACAGTAAGTTCTATTTCTTTTCTGTAGTTAATTATCACTATGTTTTGTCTTCTAGGTCGAGAGTAGATGATCAATTTGTATTTCAAAATCCCAAAGATTCCTCTATAAAGGATTATGGTTTCTGCATATTCCATTTTGGAGTAGAGTGAAATTTCAATTTCATTACCCAATTGCCAGTGGATCCCCTTCCTCACACAGCGGTGTCTAGTCTTGAACTCCCTTTAGGCTAGTTTGCTACATTCGATTATGATGAGATAAATCGTTTCGTTTTTGTCACCTCATAATCCACATATGCTCTTCTGTTGAGAAAATTACTATTATTATTTTCATTAATGATTGTTACTTGTAACCACATAATTTCTTTAAAAATAGGCTGACGTCGGCATTAATAAATAAAAAAAAAACCTTGATGACATTCTGTAAAACCGATGAACCACCCTTGATTAGTCTGAGATACATGCCTAAGGTTGAATAATTTGTCTGCTATTTCTCGGAGGTCATCAACCCAAGTACCCAGTAGAAGCATCGACTGATTTTAATTAGTTGGCTTTTCAGTTGCTGATACATAGTTTACAAACTCCTCCAGCAGATTTCAGTTTCTCTTTTAATAGTCTTCCTCTAATCCCCACCTCTCTCTCTCTCGCTCTCTCTCTCTATCTATCTATCTATCTATCTATCTATCTAAAACTATTATCTATGTGTCTCTGTTCATATCTATCTATCTATCTATCTATCTATCTAAGCCTATTCTTTTCGATCTGTCAATGCTTATTCCTTCCTTCCTTCCTTCCTTCCTTCTATCTATTTATCTATAATCCTTCCGATCTATCTGGTTTTCAGTTTTTTTCTTTCTTTTCCTATTACTATTCGTTTTCTTTTTTTTTTTTTTGTGGGGGTGTATTTTCTTTTCTTTCTAATTCAAGTTTTAATCCTATTCCTTTTTATAATAAATAAATGCAGCCGTAAACGTGTATGATGTGTACGGAGAACCATGTTTAAGTAAAAAAAAAACCCGAGCCTGAATCAAAAAGTTATTTCACCGAGTAGAAACTTGCTAACTTGACGGTAAAAAAAAGTTCCCGGCGCGGCGGTCAATAAAAAAGATTAATGCAGACAGTCTCCTAGGACATCAATGGATACATCACAAACTTTTTTCTTTATACAAACGTGCAACTGTAAACAGTGCTTCCTATGACCAACTATTTAGGCTTGGTTTCTTTGTTTAGTGGCATATCAACCTTAGCAGGTTATTTAATGCCAAAGCCATTCTCCGAAAAGAACAGTAGTGGTACTATTTAACCCATAGCTGGGAGGATAAGGGGGTTCGTACATTTCCCAAGGGTATTTGCCCGAAAGTGAACGTAATAGCCTCACTGGAGTACGAACTCACGTGCTACGATTCTGCAGTCCATCGATTTAACGATTACACCACGAGGACACCCCTCCAATTATTTAGGCAAAATTCCCCTTATTTATTGAATTACTCTCGTATTCATCTTGTGGCAACAACTGAAGCAGAAGACGCATCAATACAAAGATCAGTTTTTCTGAGTTTGTGACTTACGACAGGTCGTTGAGGGAGGCGTTTTTGAAATTAGATTTAACTGTCAATCAAATGATTTAACATGCTTACCTTTACTTCTTTCCGTGCGGTCGACTGGCCTAAGAATATGTTAAACGTATCCTTGCAAAGAGGCAAGACCCCTCACCAAAAAAAAGGATACCCTGACTATGACAATAGACTGCATTTGATTCCAGATCTTGAGCTTTGAGAAGTGTAGTCAGCCTTTCAAAGCCATTACACCCAGGTCTACTCTGACATGGACTGTTTGTATCTATGACGGTCTCATATATGGGTCAAATGCATCAGCTTGAAAATTATTTGAATTAGATAAGAATAATTGATACCAAAGAAATGTTTGTGAATAATTCGTAATAAGAATAGTTACTTGAAACTATACTTCAAAGGATTATTATTATGTTTGATGGCATATCAAGCTTCGAGGATTATTTAATGCTTAAGCTATCCTTATTGAAGACCAGTGATACTATTTAACCTATAACTGGGGATAATGTTAGTCTGTAAATGGACGCAATAGCACAACTGGAGTCCGAACTTGCTTACTTTGAACCAAAATCCATCACTTTAGCCATTACGCCACGAGGTCTGAGACGGATTATAACTACTTAAAGAAACCATATAACATTCTGCAAACAAATTATTATTTTAAAAAGGAAATAGTTACTTAAAATGTGATAATTGAGAATAAATTATTAGAATCAGATAGGAATACTTGAAACCATATAAATAAGTGCGAATTAATTATATTTGATAGGTTCGGTTTCTTTAAGAAAAACAGTTTTAAATAGAGATAGAAATACTTGAAACTATATAAATGAGTGTGAATTAATTGCATTAGATAGGGCATCATAATTGCATTAGAAAGGTCATCATAATTGCGTTAGAAAGGTCATCATAATTGCATTAGATAGGGCATCATACCAAAATTACCAAACAGTTTTAACAAACTTATATAGAAAGCAAATAATGGGAAAAAAAATAAGAATGTATTATTCGTATTCTTTTCCAGTATCTACTTCCATTCTGTCCTTTTGAAAAACAAATACCAAAAATACATTAAAACCTATATTGTAATTGTATTCCCGTGCTACACTCCCGTAACTCCGAGATACATGTTTTCACAGAAATCAGACTATCAGATGTTAGTTATAAGCAGCTAAAACAGAGGCAGGGATCAAAATTACCGCTTACGCAAGAATTAAAAATCTTTCAAAGAACGCTACAAATGTTAGAAGCTATATTACTTATGACAAAGTATATGCCAATATAGACTTTTATGTATGCATATATACAGAATCAATTCAGTATTGCCCAGTTGCTTGGGGCTGGAAAAGGCGCGGACTGCTTCTTCTCTGCAGAAGGGTAAGATCCTCCCCAACAAGTAGTGCTCTAGATAGGACACTAAACAACCTGATATTGAGATTCCAGTAATGCTGGAGCTTTAGGAAATGCGGAGTACCCCTTCATTGCCATCACTCCCAGGTCCACTCTAACCCGGAGAGGTAGCACCTGATGGGGTCATATCTGAAGGTCAAATAGAACTAAACTGCGTACTTATATTAAACTGATTTTTTTCGAAATAGAACTGTTTTGAGATTTCGCTGTGTGTAAACAAAAACTATATTTACACTAAACTGAGCAGTTTGAAATAAAACTGTTTTTGACATTGAAACTGTATACTAAAGTAAATTGAATTGTTTGAAATAGAACTGTTTATATGTATAAAAATGGATGTGGCATTAAATAACCTACAATGGTTGATATGCCATAAAACCAAACCAAACCAAACCAATTCAGTAAAATGAAAGATTCTGTTTTTTTCTTCTATATAACGTTCATATTTTTCTCTCAAATATGATTAAAACTGAACAGTTTACTCTTAACAGTATATAAATTTGATATCTACAAATAATCTGGCATTTCTTTCTGGATAGTTTAAATTAATTTAATCATTTAAATAGGTAATTTCTCTGTCAAAATATTGATATAAAAAGTGTAAAATCTTCGGTGATTAGCATATTATTACTCAGTATTATAAGTGTTAAGAGTTAAGTATATGTCGGAGTTGTAAAAAGCGATCATTCATGCATTGTAGGAAGCTGGTAAAACTCAAAACGAGATAGCTGTCAAGGTAGGATATTCGCAATCTTCCACTCCGAAGATCACAAGACATACAAGCTCAAAACGGTCCAACTGCGGTTCCAAACCCAAGACAAAAGTACAGACGAACATCTGCTGAATAGGATCCTTATTTCCAATCAATTTGCCAATTGTGGTAAAATTTCCAAAGCCTGGAATAATGCTGGTGTCGCTGTTTCTTGATCCACAACACTTATAAGAGAACATCAGCTCAGATATGACAACGGGATACTGATTTCGAAGCATTTACTATCATTTAAACAGAAGCAAAATCGTTCAATATGAACAAGATATAATCAAAATTAGTCTGTTGATCATTGGAACTAAGTCATCTTCAGTGGTAAATCAAGATTCTGTATTTCCAGCGGTGATCGTAACCTCTGCGCCGGGAAAAATCCATTCGAGACATTTGATGCCAAATGCGTGAAAAAACCGTAAAATTCCCTCAAACGTTTAAGGGTTACATATTTGTCGTCGGTATGGGAAAGATATGCATCTTGGAAGGATCGATTAATGCTACAATCTATCAAGATGTCCAACATCATTTCCTTATCCCATACATTGAGGACAAGTTTAGGGACAATGAATTTATCTTCCAGCATGACCTAGTTCCACTCCACACGATGAAATCTAAAAAAGAATGGTTCAGGGAGAAGAGAATCCTAGTTCTTGATTGACTCGCAAATAGATTAAATGCAAATCCAATTGAAAATTTATGGGGAATCTTCAAAAAGAGATTATGAATATAGATTTAATTAACCTTTGAAGAACTGAACCGTGTCTTTACTGAAATGTTAGTATCGTTGTCACCGGACACTTGTCGTAGTTTAATCACTTCTTTACCAGAGAGAATGAAAGAAACAGTTGATGAAAAAAGTACGACCATAAAGTATCCAGTATACTAATACAGTTCTTTAAAAGTGTGTTCATATATAAATATATTTTCAAGATTAAAGAACAGTTATTTTTCGTCATTAGATATCATATTTACCAACCACTCCGCTCGGGCATGATATGATACAAGGTCAATTTTTAAACGGAGTTTAACAGGTTTGAATTCAGAGTTTTCCTTCTCCTAGACAAGTTGCCTCACCAAGGCTGAAGAAAACAGTCTGCCCTACTATTTACTCATAACTGGAGGGAGAATATTTGGATTCATACCTTTCCCAATGGTATTAGCGCTTTCGTCATTAGATATAACATTTATCAAATTTCAAAACTTTCGCATTTCAAAGAAAACCTGGTTTCTCAGTAAAATATTTCTACCTTATTTTCATACATCAAATTGATTTAATGTTAAAAGTAAACTGTCAAGATTTAAACAAATTCGGACAAGAAATATGAAATTTATTGGCAAAAAACTGAATATTCTATTTCACTGACTTAGTGTAATATATATATATATATATATATATGTGTGTGTGTGTGTGTGTGTGTGTGTATGTCTGTGTGTCTGTGTCTATATATATATATATATATATATCGGGGTTTTATGCATGCATATCTGTGTGTGTGTGTGTGTGTGTGTGTGTGTGTGTGTGTGTGTGTGTGTGTGTGTGTGTGTATCTATATAAATACTCATATATATATATATATAAATATCGGGGTTTTATGTATGCATATCTATGTGTGTGTGTGTGTGTGTGTGTGTGTGTGTGTGTGTGTATCTATATAAATACACATATATATATATATATAAATATCGGGGTTTTATGTATGCATATCTATGTGTGTGTGTGTGTGTGTGTGTGTGTGTGTGTGTGTGTGTGTGTGTGTATCTATATAAATACACATATATATATATATATATATATAAATATCGGGGTTTTATGTATGCATATCTATGTGTGTGTGTGTGTGTGTGTGTGTGTGTGTGTGTGTGTGTGTGTGTGTGTGTGTGTGTATCTATATAAATACACATATATATATGTATATAAATATCGGGGTTTTATGTATGCATATCTATGTGTGTGTGTGTGTGTGTGTGTGTGTGTGTGTGTGATTGGAAAATAGAGAAACAAATGTAAGCACAAAGTCCTTCACCACTTCCCAGAAGCCACTTCGAATGAATTGAGCGTTGATTAGTAGACGTGTTAATTATATATTTGATCTGATGTTAAGCACAATCAGAAATCGATTTCCTCTTACACTTTCCGATGAAGACTTTTAATTAAGGCAGGTGAAAATTTCCCAGTTAATCTTATTTAACCTGTACTAAGTGGCAATTTCTTTTTTTTTTATTTATTTATTTTGGTGCTTTCTTTTTTTCTTTTTTTTTTTTTTTTTTGCTTACAATTAAAAATCGATTTTATAAATTAATTATGTCATTGTTGCTTCGTTTTTGTTTTGTCTTGTTTTTTTTGGGGGGGGATGGGGAGGCCTATGTTTTAGAGCGAATATTTCTCTTTTCTTTTCTTTTCTTTTTCTTTTCTTTTTTTTTTTTTCCAGTTATGGTGTTTTTGAGCGCGTGACTTTGAAAGTTCTTACTAAGCATCGCTATGATACTAACTCACAAATCTCGGCTTTTAACAAGTTTATTCGGAGAGGATTTTGACGTCATAGGAATATTTTATCAGCTTGCTTTCAGCTTTGCGGAAACTCTACGTAATTTGATAATTTGAAAAGAAAATATTGAGAACAAATATTTAATTTTCAACATAATCCCATTCCTTGTTAATCTATTATCTGAATAGACTGATATATATAAACAGAGATAGATAGATAGATAGATAGATAGATAGAAACTAATATATATATATATATATATATATATATATATATATATATATATATATATATGTATATATACGTGGTGCCTTCAATAAGTGTCCAGACTTTTTTTTACTGGCATTTAAAATTGTCATAGACTCTTAAAAATTCAATATGTTATTCCTATACATCTTGTGAGATGACTGACCAATTTTTATGATTTCAGATTCAAATGAACAGTTACAGCAGAAATTCGACAAGACCCTACTAAAGCCTGATTGTCACAGCTGGTGAATTTCAAAAATTCAATCTGGACGTGAAGACACTTTAGAAAAACGATATGCAATAAAATTGTTTTAAACTTGCAAAAATGCCACAGAAACGTATGAAATGCTTCAGACTGCTTTTGGAGCATCTTCCATGAATTGAGCATTAGTTTTTGAGTGGCATAAGAGATTCAAGGAAGGCAGGGGTTCTGTGAGGGATGATGAGAGATGTGGGAGGAGTAAGGAAGTCAATACACCACAGTTGATTGGCCAAAGGGTTAGGGCTAAGGTTACTATGTTGAGGTTTTAAGGGAGTTCAGCAAGAGATTCCGTCGGAAGAGGCCAGCTCTGTTCAAATCGGGTCAGTGGCATTTCCACCAAGACAATGCACTAGTCCACAACTCCCTCCTTGTCACAGACTATTTGACCAAGATGGGCATCAAGACAGTTCCTCACCCTCCCTATAGCCCAGACCTTGCTCCCTGTGACTTTTGCTCATTCCCTAAGCACAGAGGCTGTCTTTATGAGACAATTGAGGAGATGAAAGATGCTGTGACGAAGGTCATTGATACGCTCACACAAGAGGACTTCCATGGGGCCTTCCAGAAGTTGTTGGAACGGTACAACAAGTGTATTGCAGCTGGAGGAGATTACTTCGAAGGTGACTAGAGTTTCATGTGTGTACTATCAATAAAAGTGCCCATACGAAAAAAGTCTGGAAACTTATTTAATAATCCTCATGTATATATATATATATATATAGATGAATGAATTTCAGCTGAAAAGTTTATGGGCTGTCCAAGTTTCCCTCAAAAAATGTGTACAAATGAGGTACATTTTTCAATATTGTCACCCTTCTTCCATCGATATTGCAGTGCTAGTTCTCATTGGTTAAAGAAGTCTTAGCAGCTGAGATGACTATTCAGACTATGAACCTTCTACATTTTATGATAATCTGGAAGCGCCATCCTAAAAAAACACCAGTTGTACGGCTACCTACCTCCCATCAGTAAAACTGTCCGAGTAAGACGATCAAACGCGTGCGAGACACTACTGGAGAAGCAAGAATGAACTCAAAAGTGGCGTTTTCCTTTGTATCCTTTCACATGGACGTGCCAGTATTGGCCGATCAGCAAGAACTTACCTACAACAGCTCTCTGTGGGCAGAGGATGTAGTCTAGAAGTGCTGCTGGGAGCGATCAACGATAGGGATGAATGGTGAGAGAGAGTCAGGGAAATCTGTGTTAGCAGCACAACTTGAATATGATATATATATATATATATATATATATATATATATATATATATATATATATATGATAGAAATATGCAGAAAGATGGATAAATCAAACACTTAACTCCGATTTAGATGTGTGATATTTCCTTCTTTTTATTCGAAGACCTTTTTCAAACTTTGGAATAAAAAGAACGAAATATCACGCATCTAAATCGTAGTTAAATGTTTGATTTATACGACTTTTCATATATTTCTATCATATTGACAGATTCACCCCAGTCTATGATTCCAGCATTATATATATATATATATTATCTGTAAAATTTAACTCTGAAAGCGTTTTTTTTTTTTTTTTTTTTTAATAAAATCTTTTCAGTGCTCAATGCACGAAAATGTACAGCAGAAAGGAATGAGACTCACGATTCACAGTTTCACAGTGTTGATCATCAGGTGAGCTCATATTTCACACGTCTAATTACACGTTTAATTGCATACTAATACACTTATCTTCAATTATGTATTTAATTGTATAACTGGCGAGTTCGTATACAACACGAAGGATTTATCGATTGAATAACTGTGAGTATAACAATGAACATGAATACAATGGTCTGATTATTCTAAGTGATAATTGCCTAGTAGGCTGGCGGGGAGCTGTAGAATACACTGACTGCACCTTTGCAAGACCCCCACCAAAGAGTGTCCTAGTTAGAACACTAAACAATCTGATGGGGTGGTTCTAGAAATGCTGGAGCGTTGGGGAATACGGAACATCTTCATTGCCATCGCTCCTAGGCCCATTCTGGCCCGGAGGGGTAGCACCTGATAGGGCCTTCTCAATGGGTTAAATAGAACTAAACAGCATATTTATTCTAAACTGAGTTGTTTGAAATGGAATTTTTTTTACATTGAAACTGCACTTACGCTAAACTAAATTGTTTAATATTGAACTGTTTTGACATTTAACGGTGAGTAAACAAAATCTATACTTATACGAAACTGAATTGCTTGAATTAAAACTGTTTGAATTGCTTGAAATAGAAATGTTTTTGACAATCAAACTGTGTATTCATGCTAAACTGAGTTATTTGTAATAAAACTGATTATTTGTATAAAAATGGATTTGGCATTAAATAATCTACCAGGGTTGATATACCATAAAACCCAAACAACCAGCCACCATCTAAGTAATAAAATTTATCAGCCTTGATCGCAGAAATTTAGACAAATAAAATCAGGCGTGTTGGATATATGGTCTTCTAAGGAACGTCAAGGTGATATTCTGTGTGATCATTTTTTTATCTTGTTTTATTCTTGAAATATATATATATGTATATATATATATATATATATATATATATATATATATATATACCAAACAGGGCTGGAAATAATTTAATACCAACTTCAGGTTTCAACTGCTATTTCTTAACACACGCACACATACTACACGGACAAAAACGCATACTCGTAAACATACACTCACACTACCCATATTATACAGACACACAGACACGCACACACAACCCCCAAATGAGTGTCCTGATAATGACACAAAACAGTTTGGTGGTAAGGTTCCTGTGATGCTAGAGCTTTGGAGAATGCAGAGCATCTCTTCATTGCCATTGCTCCCAGGTCAACTCAGGCCTGGAATGGGAGTACTTGATAGGACCCTATCTATGGGTTAAATAGAACTAACTTCATATTTACGCTAAACTGAATTGGTTGAATTAGAACTGTTTGACTAAACTGAATAGCTAGAAATAGATATATTTTTGACAATTATACTGTATTTACATTTAAAATGCTTGCTTATTCTAAACTGATTTGTTTGGAACCGTTTTTGACATTGACATTCTATTTACACTAAACTGAATTGTTTAACATAGAATTGTTTTGATATTTAACTGCGTGTAAACAAAATCTGTATTTATACTAAACTGAATTAGCTGAATTAGAACTGTTTGAATAAATGGAATAGCTTGAAATAGAATTTTTTTTTACAATTAAACTGTGTACTCATGCTAAACTGAATTGTTAGAAATAAGTCTATTTGCATAAAGATGGATTTGGCGTTAGATAACTTACTGCATTCACTAATTGTGATTGATCGTTTCATCTCTATCACTACGTAACCTAACTTTCTTATGTCTTATCTATTCTTGCTTTGATATAGTTAGTCCTTATGGTGTTGTTTTGTGCTGCTATCAGAAGGAATTCAGTTTTTCTCTTAAGGTTTCCCTATCTTAGCCATGCCTAAGTTTTCTTGAGTAAGATTTCGTTAGTTTGTCGCTTGAAATGTCCCTGACGTTATTTTTCTTCTTATTTATGTTTCTGTGTATTTTTATTCAGTTGATGCTTTTGTTTACTGAATTGTTTCGTATCACTGTAATCAGTCTTCCTCAGCGCTTTTTGATGTAGTCGTCTAGTTATTATATCGATGCATCAACGCTATTTTCAGTGCTGGCGAGCCGTCTCCCCCTTTCTTTTCTTGACACATATAATCTGTCTATATCATTTCTGGGATATAAGACCTTATGCATCGTCGTGAGTTTTCATATTCCATTTGTTGGAATTCGTCTCTGTCCACTTTAAGAATGGTCTGGAGTAACTCACAAGGGGGGACAGCTCAGCTATTAATTTCTTTGATAAGATTTCTGCTCTGTAGTTCGGTTTCGAGTAGTTTTCTGGTTCTCCAAAGGTATTCTTTTCTTATTTTTTTCTGTTATCTTCGCAAAATGGTGTCCGCATCCAATATTCCCGAGTATTTGTAGGTTTCCTTTTCTCCGTGGGTTCTGATTGATTTTTATTAGGTAGTTCTATTCCTTCTGTCCTATGTTTTTTATTATTATTATTAGTAGTAGTAGAAAATTCTGTGAACCAGAAATTATAATTACTCTTTGAGCATTTCTCTAAATTCTCCCATGAACAACCGGGCCAGTGTTACTCACGAGCTCACTTGCAGAGGGGTAAGATCCCCTCCCCGAACGAGTGTCCTGGATATGACACTTAATAATCTGATGGTGAGGTTCCAGTAATGCTGGAGCTTTGGGGAATGTGAAGTACCCCTTCATTAGCATCGATACCAGATCCCTTCTGGCCCGGGGTGGTAGCACCTGATATGGCGATATCTATGGGCCAAATAGAACTAAACTGTGAATTAAAATTAAGTTTGGTTTAGTTTCTTTATTTAATGGCATATCAACCTTTGTAGGATATTTAATGCCAAAGTCATCCTTTTTTTAGCAGAACAGTGGTGGTACAATTTAACTCATTGCTGGGAGGATAAGGGGATTCATACCTTACCCAAGGGTATTTGTCCGAAAGTGAAAGTAATAGCGTGACTGGAGTTCGAACCTGCTTACTACGAATCCACTGTCCATCGATTTAACCATTACACCACGATGACACCGATGTTCTTAGGCTAAACTGAATTGTTTGAAATATAACTTTTTTTGACATTTAAACTGCATACTTAGGCTAAACTGAATTGGTTGAAGTGGAACTGATTTTGTATGCTAAACTGAATCGTTTGTTTTGCAATCTAACTGAGTGTGAACAAAAAACTATTCTTATTCTAAAGTGAATTGTTTGAAATATAACTGTTTATATATATAATTATGGATTTGGCATTAAATAACCTTCAATGGTTGATATGCCATAAAACCAAACCAAAGGATTATCATAAGTCATTTGAAACAATGTAGATGCATGCAAACATATGACAATTATTCGAAATGATTACATTAAAACTTATAGTTATTAGTATTAGATAGGAATACTTGATACCATATGATTATGAATTATTTGAATTGAGAAAAGTTACTCGAAGTATAATTGTTTACTAAGAATTGTTATAAGTTACTTAAAACAATACAACTGCATACAAATATATGACTATTGGCATAATTGGTTAGAGTGTTAGCCAATGGTCCGAGAGACCAGGGTTTATTTCATGGTCGAGTCATACCAAAAACTAAAAAAATGGTGCTTGATACCTCCTTGCTTAACACTCAGCCTTATAATGTACGTATCAAGGGTAAAGTGGAGCAATCCAAGGAAAGGAGTAGCACCCTCCCCTATACTTCAGTGTAGTGGCAATTGAAAAATGAGCCATCGGGTAACCCTCGACTACGGTTGCCAACTTATTATTATTAGTATTAGATAGGAATACCTGAAACCATACAACTGTGTGTAAATTATTTGTATTAGATGGGAATACTTGATATCATATAACTGTATCCGAAAACAAGTCTAAAGAAATAACTTCGCAAAATTTTATTACATACGTACAATGAAAGATTTATCTAACCTTTCATCTGGACAGATTTGACACATGGTCATTTTATTGTCGAGTGTTACGCACAAATCGAGACTTATGCCTGGCCATCACAAAATGGCTTTTTCACCTCAGCATTCACCTTTTAGGGCGCCTCAGAAGCCGACCATAAAACTCAGCCCTGTGAGGCAGGTATTACCTGTGCAGAAATACAAATGTACGAACACAAGTCCCTAATTTCTAGGAATAAAATAGTACTAGACGCGTTGATGTGCGACTAAAATCAATCAGCTACACTTAAAACTGTTTTCTTTTTTCTTACTTTTTTGGCGATTTTTTATCATATATACAGGCTTCGGTTTGCTACAAATAAATGTTGTTGCTAAGTGGTCACCCATCCGTCTACCCAGAAGGCTTATAGCTGCTTAACATAGGAAATCTGGCGAGATTTGTTTTAGCATAGGTTGACCTTTAGATACGGACATATTTTCTTTCGAAAAGAATAAGTGATGGTTTAAACAAAAAACCAACAATGAATAAATCGAAAAAAAAGTCTGTTTAAATCCGGCCTGACAAAGCTGAAACGACCTTGCAGTTCTGCCAATAAATGGTGAAAAATCTATGCCAAAATAAAACAATGGTTTTAATGTTGCAGGATTTAAAAGAAATAATGTCCAATGCTACTTGCAAAGATGCAAAACCATTCCTAGAGAAAAGAGGTTCTTAAACGATTTATTGTCCGTTCTCTTTAGTTAAATGGAGGCGTTTTAAATCATTTAAGATTTATTTATGTTTAATTCCACTGAATTGGCAATTGGGGCAATTGGTTATTGGAGGAGTGAAAGAACGGAAAAAATAGAGAAAATGTTATTTGCGTAAAGACAGCGAACTAAAATGAAAGATATTTTAACACACACACACAGATGTACAGGTTCTGAATGTGTTTATCTATATGGGTACATGTATTAAATTATTTTGTCAAAAATACGATGATATATAGATAAAGTTATATATATATATATATGTGTGTTTGTGTGTGTGTGTGTGTGCATATATATATATATATATATTTATATGTATGTACATATCTGTGTGTGTATGTATATGCCCATATACCAAAAATTATATATATGTGTATGTGTGTATACATATACAGCAATAAGTATATATATATATATATATATACGCTCCCCCATGAGGGTTGAGCACTCTGGTGAAGGAATTGTCGGCCGCCGCTAGCGTAATGCAAAGCTCTTCGAAAGAATTGAGCACTCTAGTAGTCGATAGAGTATAAAATATGTAAACAAACGGCTGCTGTTTGCTAAATAAATACCTTAAAAATTCCCTGAGCCAACGTGGTCCGCTTGGTGGCCGAGAGGTCTGAAACGTAAAGTTGGACGGGTTTCGATCCCGGCTTCGGGCGTCCTGCGTGTCTAGCCACACTGAAGAGTTCTGATAGAACGAAACAGTCTGTCTGTGGATGACAATATATATGTATATATATATATATATATATATATATATATACAATAGTTGCTCAAAAAGTTCTAGGCTTCACTCAGAAAAAAGTGGATAGCTGAACATTACTGTTATGGCTTCACACTAGTACTTCTTATAAAAGAACGCATGCTTACGTCAAAAACGTTCTTAGTGTAATTATTACCGTCGGAGGGAAATGGACACGGTGACACGAGTTCAAATTCTGGATGAGACTGGTTGCTTTTCACAGAGCGCTAATACACTTGAGAAATATATGAATCCAACTATTCTCCCTCTAGCTATAGGTAAATCGTAGGGGAAGCAGTACTCTTCAGTCTTAGTATGGCAACCGGTGTAAGTGAAGGAAAAGTCAGAACTCAAACCTGTTAAACTCTGCTTAAAATTAACCATCGGTTGCATCCTACTCGTGCGGAAGGTTGGGTAAATATATACCATGTCTTATAAAACTAGAAATATCTTAATTATATTTTCTAGTTTAATAAGTAATGCTTCTGTGTTACCAAAAATATTCGGCTATGGATCTTCTTTCTGGGTGAGGCATTATATATGTATGTACGTATATATATGCGTACTTATACATACATACTTACATATATATATATATATATAAAGTGTGTGTGTGTTGTATTTTGAATACATATGTATATATGGAAATCATATAGTTTATGTGTACATAAATGCATGTACACAGATTTTTAAAATCTGAATGAATCATGCCTGTGATTTTTAATAAAACATGTTTAAAATGAATATTCCTGGCATACTTTATATATATATAGTCATCCAGAGACAGACTGTATCGTTGTATCACAACTCTTCAGTGTGGCTCGACACGAAGGACGCTTAAAGCTGGGATCGAAACCCGCCCAACTTTACGTTAGACTTAGTATCATACCGCGCAGCTAACAAGCGAACCACGTCAGCTTGGGAATTATAAGGCATTGTGAGTCTGGTTTAAGTATTTGTACACAACACTGTCATTGATGTCCTTACTTTATTATAAAAGACTGTTTTATCCGTTTTTCATTTTGCCTTATTTTACACAATCTACAATTTTAAGATTTGATTGAAATCTTATTTTATAAATCCCGCATGGGGGGGGTGTCCTCGTGGTGTAATGGTTAAAGTGATGGAATGCGGAATCGTAGTACGCGAGTTCGTACTCCAGTCGCGCTATTACGTTCACTTTCGGGCAAATACCCTTGGGAAAGGTATGAACCCCCTTATCCTCCCAGTTATGGGTTAAATAGCACCACTACTGTTCTTCTAGGAGAATGGCTTTGGCATTAAATAACCTAAAAAGAGTTGATATGCCATTAAACAAAAGAAACCAAACCAAATCCCGGATGACCCCAGCGTTAGACAACAATTTTAGCCAATGATTTTTTCAAATTTATCCATATTTTCTTTTCTTTTTAAAATCAATTGCGTTAACATTTTACAGTGTATTTAAAAATATCCTCAAATAGATTACAGACAGAAATTAAATTTGAATTTCTGGAAGTTTGACGTTTGTACTCTTTATTCGAGCTTAGTCGAGGGTGACCCGAAGGTTCCCTTTAACCAGATATTGGCCTAATGAACAGAGTGTTCGCCAATGGTCCGAGAGATGGGGTTCAATCCAAGGTCGAGTAATTCCAAAGACTCAAAAAATGGCAATTGATGCCACCTTCCTTAACACTCAGCATTATAAGGTAAAGATCAAGGGTAAAGTGGAGCAATCCAGGGAAAGGAGTAGAATCCTCCCCAAAACCTCAGTGTAGTAGCTATTGAAAAGGGAGCCTTCGGGTCACCCTTGACTTAGGTCGCCAACTTTACTTACTTACAGGTCATTCTATCCGAAGAGATACGTTGTCACTCGACAGAAAAAAACAAAATAAACGAAATAGTGAAGTTCAAGTCTTGGCATTATCCTTATGAAAGGCGTTAATCTACATCTCATTTTGCTCATTTTTTTGTTTGTTTGTTTGTTTGTTTTGTTTCGTTTTTTGTTGTTGTTGTTTTTTGTCTTTTTTTGCAGACTATCTTAATGAAGGTCTCATTACAGGTATTATGGGTTGAGAGGATATTTAGCTGAATTCTCTCTCACTAAGGATCAATATTAACATTAGCACTAGAGTATGCTGAAAAATTCATATGATGATGTCATATACACTGTTGATGCTTTTTCGACCAACTAGATCCAAACACTTCAACTGGGATGGAAGAATTGTGTGGACCACAATGGAGACTATGTTGAAAAATAAACCTCATTTAGTCATATTCCATGTGATTATCTTGCTCAACCAAAGAAATTTTCAGCCAAACCTCGAATATCCATGATATATTAACACTGACTAAACAAAAGGAAAGAAAAAATGAACTCACTTAAGGATCATTTAATACAAAGATAACATACATCCGAGTGTTGCTAAAAAAATCCTCTAAGTCTCACCCAGACAGAATTGCATAGCTGAACATTTTTGTTGTGTCAACACAATATCACTTCTTAAAAAACTAGAAAAACTAATTCGGATTTTTCTAGTTTAATTTGAAGATTAATTTGTTGATGCAATAGAAATGTTCAGCGATGGCCTTTCTTTCTGGATAAAGCTAAGAACTTTTTGAACCACTCTCGTACACGTCATGAAAAAATAAACGAACGTGTCCTACTGTAAGCAGTGCGTGCAAGAGGTACAAAAACTGAAATAAAGTATATTTATTCATAGCAAACTTACTCGTAAAGAAGTCACCTTTAGTTAGACGTCGAATCACAACATACTTACAGCATTTATCCTATTTACCCAACCCCTCCGCTCGGGCAGGATATGACACAAGGTCAGTTTTTAAGCGAAGTTTAACAGGTTTGAATTCAGAGTTTTCCTTCTCCCAGACTAGTTGCCTCACCAAGGCTGAAGAACCTAGTCTGCCCTACTATTTACCCATAGCTGGAGGGAAAATAATTGCATTTATAGATTCTAATCATAAGGAAAGCTCATTTAGATAAGAGCTAAAGTTTTATATAGAATGATGAAACACATCTGGAGGTTTTGAGTTTGCTGACGTTTTCTATAGACTGATGATACAAATCTTAAGGGTTACGAATCATCAGTTTTGCATTGAGGTGCCCGTAGTGTAATGGTTATCGTCGTAGGAAATGGACACGGCGACACGAGTTCAAATCCTGGACGAGGCTGACTGCATTTCACAAAGCACTAATACCCTTGGAAAAGGTACGAATCCAATTATTCTCCCTTCAGCTATGGGTAAATAGTAGGACAGACTGGTTCTTCTGCCTTGATGAGGCAACTAGTCTAGGAGAAGGAAAACTCTGAATTCAAACCTGTTAAACTTCGCTTAAAAATTGGCCTTGTGTCATATCCTGCCCGAGCGGAGGGGTTGGTAAATAGGATCATTTTTGTATGAAAATGATACTGCATTTTGTAATTGAAGTGGTTAATGATGGTTAACGTTTTTGGTTGTGGTATAATCGAAAACAAAATAGGCATAAGTACATGACTTTACTGTTCCATGGCAATAGCAGGAAATACTGCCTCTACTGTTCAAAGAGAAGAAGCAAAAGTAGTCAAGAATGAGTTTTTGAACTGTCATGTGGCACCCCACAAGGTACCTAACGGACACGTCCATTCTCTGCTAATTTATGGTCTCCCTATATCACGAGGGTTGTCGATTGGAACCTGAATTTCATGTGGGAAGTACTCTTTCTACAGCTATAAGTAAGTAAGCAAAGTTGGCCACCTTAGTCGAAAGCTCCCTTTGCAATAATTACTACATCGAGGTGGATTACTCCACTTTAACCTTGAAACATACCTTATAATGCTGAGTGTAAAGCAGGGAAGTATCAAGTACCACTTTTTGAGTATTTGGTATGACTCGACCAGATATTGAACCTCGGTCTCTCGGGCCATTATTACCAATAAAAAGTTACATTCTCAGTCAAGATGGGAATCTTAGAAACAAGTTGCCTCTTTTCCACCATCATCATTATAGAAACGTTGTCTCCAGAATCTCTCCTGCAAGGATCTAATCAGAGGGGGGTTTGCGGTTGAGGGTCACCGAAATCTCCACATGCATGAATTCGAACAACGCGCATTTCCATCATTCCTGTACGTACTCTAAAAGTTGGCAATGCTTCCTCTCTGTAATGGAAGAATCTACAGTACTCTCTCTCTCTCTCTCTCTCTCTCTGGAGTAGTCCCGTAGCGTAGTGGCTAAAGTGTTGACTTTTGACATTCTAATTGTGAGTTCGAACTCCAGTCGGATTATCACATTTACTTTCGGACTAAAACTATTGGAAAAGGTATGAACCCTTTTTTAATTGGAATCATTTAGAGATGGGGCTTCTTAATCTGAGGATTAATTTTTTTATTTATTGCGGACGTGGTGCAATAGACAACAACTATGGAAGGTAGTAATTACTGGGGATACGGTTACAAGACTCAGCATTCCTATCCGAGGTCGCGGTAAATCACCTGAAGAAGGCCAGAGGTGAAATTTGGTCGAAACGTAGTGAAAGAAGAAAACAAACACAAAAGAAGAAACTACCACGATGAGAACAAAATGTCCGCAATAAATAAAAAACTAATTCTCAGGTATGAACCCCTTGATTCCCCCTAGCTATGGGTTAAATAGTATCACTGCTATTCTTCTCCGAAGATGGCTTTCGCATTAATTAAACCTCGAATCTTGATATTCCATTGAGCAAAAAAAGGAAAAAAATAATAATCTCTCTCTCTCTCTCTCTCTCTCTCTCTCTCTCTCTCTCTCTCTCTCTCTCGTTTCTGATTGAAAGGCCACACAATGCATCTCTCTTCAACTTAATGCATTTACTTTTATCTATTCTGTGAACATTTCCCTTAAAATCTCCACTCTATTATGTTTGCATCATCCCAAATAATACGAGGTGATCCCTTTAACTTCATGCACGTGTTCCGCTATGCCTGATTTCATAGTTTTGTCTCAGATTACATTTTTCATCGTTTTTCAAAATCAGATAGCCCATTTGGCAGAGGCTGCAGAATATGCCGACAATATCGATATAGAGCCGTAACCACCTACCAACAACGAGTGTCGACGATATGACACTAAACTGCATCTGAAGCTTCGGGGGATGTAGAGTATGTCTTAATTGCCATTTTTCCCAGGTCCACTCAGAAACGGAGTGATAGTAGCTGTCAGGATTCCTATTTATGGATAAAATAGAAATATTCAAGCCTTTACTACGCTTGAAACCATTTAACTGTGCACGAACAAATTATTTGCCCCGTCGGCTGTGGCTGTAGAATACACCGACTGCTTTTCTACAGGGAGGTAAGACCTCCGCAATGAGTATCCAAGATATGACACTAAACAATCTGATGGTGAGTCTCCAGTAATGCTGGAGCTTTGGGTAATGTGGAGTACTCCTTCATTGCCATCACTCCTGCGTCCACTGTGGCCTGGAGTGGTAGCATATGATAGGGTCCTATCTATGGGTCAAATAGAACTAAACTGCGTACTTATGCTAAACTGAATTGCTTGAAATAGGACTGTTTTGAGTTTAAAATAGCGTACATATGCTAAACTGAATTGTTTGAAGTAAAACAGTTTTTGACATTAAAACTTTACTTACGCTCAACTGAATTGTTTGAAATAGAACTGTTTTGAAATTTAAATGTATGTAACCAAAAACTGTACTTATACTAAATTGAATAACTTAAAATAGAAATGTTTCTGACAACTGAAATATGTACTTATGCTAAACTGAATTGTTTCTAAGTAGGGCGGTTTTTTTTAATAATAATGGATTTGGCATTAAATAACCTACAAAGGTTGATATGCCATAAAACAAAAACAAAAAAAAACAAGCAAATACACAAATTAGTAATGTTGTCTAGTGCTATTAGTATTAAATAGCAATACTTGAAACCACTGAACTGTGCGCAAAGAAACGAATGATATTACATTGAATTTTTGATATAAGATTGCAATGCTTAAATCCATTTATCTGAGTGCAAAAGCATGAATAATGTTGACTAGAAAAATTAGTTTTAATTAAGAATACTTGAAACCATTTATTTGTGGGTAAACAATAAATCGCTATATTTATAATCATTTAATTTTATGCAAATAAATGAGCACTCGCTCGTTTTAAAATAATGTCACCAAAAAACTATTCGTTTACAAATCATATGTATATATATTATATGTGTGTGTATAAATAGGATTGGAATTAAATAATCTGCTTGGGTTGATATGTAATAAAACACAACCAACAAATTGTTAGGAGACTAAATGGAGTGGTTCCTCTTGCCACTGCGTTTAAGGAACTTTCATGCGTCATGAGTTCTTTTTGGTCATGTGACAAGGTGGGCCAGAGAATCCACTTCTTTCACGGACAGGACTTCAGAAGCAGTGACGCAGTCGTACGTTCCTTAGCAGCGACGCATATAGTGTCTCCCCATTGTACCAGACAAGAGAAGAAGTAAGTGGTTTCAACCCCCGACCCTGTTGTATAGACTTGTTTTCGTGTTCCTTGAACCTATTTTTACTCTTTTATAGCTTGGGACAGGAACTTAATTTCCCTCCTTGTATGTGTAGAATTAAATGTTATATCGGAATAATTCACTTGTATGTCCTTCCTTCCGAATATTCTGTGTTAGGTCACTCACTTTTGGATAACCTAATGCATTATGAGAAACGGTGTGTGATTTCTGAGTTAACACCCCATTAAAACTTATACATCCATCAAAATACGATTTGTAGGTTGTTTGTATTCTTTTCCACTGTATAAAATGTTATATGCCCTATTTTTGTTATATCGTGTTGAGGTCTTACATTTTAAAAATTGTTTCGTTATGTAACTTTATAGTAAAACCTTATTCGCCACCATACCAATTCAATGTACATATTTACCCAACCCCTCCATCATGGGCAGGATTCGACACAAGGTTAATATTTTTGCCGAGTAGTGCTGATTTGCATTTAGAGTTTTCCTTCTCCAATATTTGTTGCAGTGTCAATACAAGGGAAGCCAGATTCGGAGGTGGGGGAAGAGATAAATTCATGCTTTCCCAAAGCTGTTTCCGATGTTTTAAATTTAGTAGAAAAAAAATAATCAAATTTTTTTAAATCAATAAGTTTTTTTTTTAATATAAAAGAAAAATAATCTTCATTAGAAACAAAATTCGCGTTGTACTTGAGAAAAAACACTCCATACCGCTATTGTTGTTTTTCTTGGTTTAGGTCTATTTCTTTAATGACATATAAACTCTAAATGGGTGATTCAATGCCGAAATTTGAATCATTTCTAAATGTTCGTAATCATAATTATATTTTTTTAATGTTCCATTACATTTTTAACTATACTTCTTTTCTATTAACATATGTTTGCAGACGGTTACCGGGACATTGGCCCAGCGGTTAGAGTGTTCGCCAATGGCCCGGGAGATCTGGGTTCAATCCCAGGTCGAGTCATACCAAAGACTTTAAAAATGGAACTTGATACCACCTTGCTTAACACTCAGCATTATAAGGTACGGTTCAAGGGTAAAGTGGAGCAATCCAGGGAATGGAGTAGCGCCCTCCCCTACACCTTGGTGTAGTAGCTATCGAAAAGGGAGCCTTCGGGTCACCCTCGACTATGGTCGCTAACTTATATGATAGCAAGCCTTCCTATCTCACACAAGTAAATTTAAACAGTTGTATGGCTTTAATAGTTGCATTCACAAACTGAATATTCATAAGATAAGTCGGCTGGGGCAGTAAAAAACACCGACTGCATCTCTGCAGAAGGGTAAAACACCCCACCAATAAGTGTTCAAGATATGACACTAAACCATCAGATGGTGAGGCTGCAGTAACGCTGGAGCGTTGGGGAATACTGTGTACCTTTTTATTGCCATTGTGTTGTATAGCCACTCAATAACCAGGACCATGATTAACTATACAAACACATAATACATATATATGATGGATACATACCGATGCAATGATAAACGACAAGTGAAGACTTCTTTAAAAAAATATGTACCTCTCATTTTATTGTAACGTTTGTGTGTGAGAGGAAGTTGGAGACCGAACAAAAACAGCAATATATTGACCCCACTCTTATGGCCATCAACGTTATGTCTTTCTCGTTCTCCTGATGCTCAACCGGAGGCCCGGGGGCTCAGTTTTCTGCTGAGTGCTGGCTTTCTCTACCACATCTTGTCACCAACGGGCCTCCGAAATTACTGGGGGTCCCGAGGGCCCCTTCGGCCGGGTGTGACTTTCCCTATCACATCTCGTCTCTAACATTTCTTTTCTCCAACTCCTGACTTCCTGTCTTGACCGAGTTATATAATAGTTCAACGCGCACTCAATCGCCCACTCAATCTTTGGAATAGCATGTTTGATCGTCATCAAGCGGAAATAACTGTCATGTAGTTCAGAGGTTACTATCTTCAGATGCATCAGTCTATGAATATATCATGGGCTTTTGCCATGTCCCATTTCGTCAGCCAAATCCGCCTACGCGATTTCTTTCGATTACTGGCCATTGGAATGTGTCACTTTCTTCCGGTGCATCACTTTGGAATGGCATGTTTGGCCTGGCCGAAGGTCAAAATACAACAATTGCTCCTTCGTCCACTCAAGCCCGGAGCAATAGCAACAGATAGCGTCCTATCTATGAGGAAAATAGAACTGTTTAACATTTATACTGTGGGCAAAAACATGACTTACGCAAATTGAATTGTAAGAAATAGAACAGTTTAATCATTTAACTGTGTGTATCTGCAAAATGTGTTTACAAATCATATATCTAAAATACAGGGTGTCTCAATATGCATGAGACCCATGAGACTGCTAATACGAGGAGCGTACGATAACTTTCCAGACTTTTTTCATTTAAAATTGTCGTACACTCTTGAAAATTCAGTATGTTATTGCTATACATCTTATCAGATTTCAGACTATAATTTCAAGTTCAAATGAACAGCTACTGCAGGAATTGGAATACACCCTACTAAAGCCTGATTGTCACAGCTGGTAAATTTCAAAAATGCAATCTGACACTTTAGAAGAACGATGTGCAATAAAATTCTGTTTTAAACTTGGAAAAAATGCCACAGAAACGTATGGAATACTTCAGACTACTTTTGGAACATCTTGCATGTATCAAGCATCAGTTTTTGAGCAACATAGGAGATTCAAGGAAGTCAGGGAGTCTATGAGGGATGATGAGAGGTGTGGGAGGAGTAAGGAAGTAAATACACCACAGTTGATTGGCCAAAGAGTTAGGGTTAGGGTTAGGGTTACTATTTTGAGGTTTTAAGGGAGTTCAGGAAGAGATTCCGTCGGAAGAGGCCAGCAGCCGAAGGAGATTACTTCGAAGGGGACTAGAGTTTTATGTGAGTACTATCAATAAAAGTGCCCATACGAAAAAAATCTGAAAACTTATCGTATGCACCTCGTAACTCTACGAATAATAATGTTGTGTTCTTTTTTGTTTCAAATTTGAAAATAATATAGAATAACAACTATTAATCCTTGATGCCTTGGATAAGAGAGGAAGAGTATTTTGGATCACGACTTATTTGGAGCCAAAATCATTCAAAATTGTACAAGCAAATTTAGCAGGAAGTTTAACTTTGCAATTATTCCCAGAAAAGCCAAATTTATCGTTGGATTAAAAAATTTCAAGCCACGGGGTCAGTAAACAACCTCAAGAAGAAGGTAGAAAATCCCATATCTGGCAGGAAGTTGACTGAAAATGTCCTGACGATGTATATGCGGTGAGAGATTCTGAAGGAGTCTGAAAAACTCTCATCCCCCGATGACGTTCCCAATCACTTTCAGCTCTTGTCATCTAGTTTGACCTTTCTGAAGCGATATGATTGTTTTTTAAGACTTAGATAAAAGATGACTTGATGCAATATGAATTATCATATTAGTGTGTTGCATCTATTTTGAGACAGCCTGTAGATGTAAAAACTGGATTTGGCATTTAATAACCAACAATGGTTGACATGCCAGAAAACCAAACTTTATAATTCATATACAGTTACATAGTTTCAAGTAACTATTTCTATCTAATAATAATCATTTGTCATTTGTCAGAATCGGATTATTCTTAATAAATGATTGTAGCTTGAAGCAAGAAATCTTTTAAAAAATAATTTGGTTTCGTTTTCTTTGTTTAATAGCATATCAACTTTCGTGGATTATTTAATGCTAAAGCGATCTTTGCTCAGGAATAGTGAAGGTGCTATTTAACACGTACCTAGTAGAAATAACGCTGTTCATATCGTTATCAAGGGTATTTATCAGAAAATGAACGGAGTAAGGTGACAGAAGTTCAGACTTGCTTACTTCGATGTTGCAGTCCAACACGTTAATCCGGGGACTCACCCTAGAAATAATTTACACACAGTAACTCAGTTTTAAGTATTCCACTCGAATGCAAATAATTTTCAAACTGATCTATTTTAACCATAGACTGGACCCAAACAAGTATTCCCACTCGTGATCAGTCACCTATGGGGAGGTGACTATAATCCCTAGATCTCCAGACTTGGAATCTCATCATCAGATACAGTTTATTGGCATAACTAAGACACCCCTTTTTCCTAGAAGATGTAGTTGGGATATTCTAAGGGTTGCTGGCTTTTCTTCAATCAAGTAAAAAAGAAATATCGAATGTTATTTGATTTTTCTTTAAAAAAAATTTACATAGTTAATATACCGATATACGAATATAAAAAGTAAATAAGTCTGTCTGTAAGTACGTCAAGAAAGAAAGCACAAACCAAGAAACAGATTTGCTGCACCGCTAGTATCTGATGTCGCTATTATTGATCAATTGAGGCGAAGTATGAATAATCATTTTGTTGCGCTTGAAGAGTTATAAGAATATATGACTATAAGTCACGCAAGTTACATTCTTCTTTCTTTTTTTTTCTTTTGTCCCTATTTGATTAATGATTTTCATAATTGCTTTCGGTGCACTTGATTACCGACATTTAAAAAAACAACAGAATAAGTGTAGAGTTAAAAGGAAGATTTGAATTTTAATTTGAAACTCCTTACAATAAACTCATAATCAAAGAACTCTTTACAAATGTGCCTGATAAAACATTATTTGCTCTCTCTACATACAGGAATCATTGATAACAAAGAAATGTATATATTTTAAACAATAATAATAATAATAATCTATTCATCCTCAAGGAGAACAAAACGAGACGGAAAGTCGTAGCTATGGCGTTGATTGACAACAAAACGGCATTTGATGTGGTCCCGCAAAGCTATATAATATATTATCTGAAAATGTACAAGATAGCTGACAGAGTCATAGTTTATAAAGAAAATTATGGAAAACTGGAAAATGGAATAGACAGCAGGAGAAAAATGCTAAGCTGAGGTTAAAGTCAAGAGAGGTATATTCCAGGGAGATGCGCTATCACCATTACTATTTGTGATAACGATGATGCCACTCCCTCACGTACTTAGGAGATGCATTAGCGGATACAAACTTACAAAACTGCAAGAAAATATCAATCAAATAATGTACACGAACGACATCAAAATGTTTGCCAAAAATAAAAAAGAATTAGAAACTCAAATACAAACAATCAGAATATACAGTCGGGACATAGGAATGGAATTCGGCATAGAATAATGCGCCACGCAAATAATGAGAAGTGAGAAACGACACATGGCGGAAGGAATGGAACTACCTAGCCAAGACAAAATCAGAAGGCTCAGAGGAAAGGAAACCTACAAATACTTGGGAATATTGGAAACAGGTACAATCAAACAAGCAGACATGAAAGATTTTTTTTTAAAACTACGGGAATCCAAACTATATATCAGAAATCTCTTCAATGGGATAAACACCATGGTTGTCCGCCTGCAAGACACTCAGGACCATTCTTAAATTGAAAGAGGGAAGAACTTAAATGGACCATGGAATAAGAAAACTCATGATGATGCATAAGGCCTTATATAACAGAGTAGACAGAGATAGACTATATGTCAAGAAAAGAAGGAAGAAGAGGACTCGCCAGCACTGAAAAAAGCGTCGATATATCGATACAAATATTCGAAGACAGCATTAAAAAATGCCTAGAAGAAGACTGAATACTACAACCAGAAAGAATATAAACAAACATCAACAGAATAAAAATGACCAAAAAACCAAAAATGGGAAGAAAAACAACTGTATGGACACTTCAAGCGACAAACAAGTGAAATCTCACACGAGAAAACTTGGACATGGCTAAAAAAGGAGAACCTTAAGAGAAAAACGGAATCTCTTCTGATAGCAGGACAAAATAGCAACATATAGACAATGTCAAAGCAAGAACAGACAAGAAGCAATGAAATAGCAAATGTTGATTATGTGGTGATAGAAATAAAACTATCAATCACATAATAAGCGAATACAGTAAATTAGCAAAAAAAAAAAGGGTAAAAGACGAGACACGACTGGGTGGGTGGGAGTTTCAGATCTACTAAGAATTGTGCAAGAAATTCAAATTTGACCATATGAACATGTGGTATATGCACAACTCAGAATCCGTCCTGGAGAATGACATGCTCAAATTTCTATGGGATTTTGAGATTCAAGCAGATCACCTAATCTCGGCCAGACGACCAGACCTTGTGATAATCAACCAAAAAAGTTGAGAACCTGTCGAATAGTGGACTTTGCTATCCCAGCAAACCACAGAATAAACTTAAAAGGAAGTAAAAAAAGAGATGAATATCTAAACCTTGCAAGAGAACAAACAAAACTATGGTACGTGAAGGTGACAGTGATATGAATTGTAATTGGCACACTTGGAACAATGCTTTAAGGTTTGAAAAAGAGACTCGAAGACTTGGAAATAAGAGGACAAATGGAGACTATTCAGTCCACAGAATTATTAAGATCGGCCAGAATACTGAGAAGAGTCCTAGAGACTTGAGGAGAATTACTGTCACTCAAACTCCAGATAAAAACCAACAACTGACGCTTGAAGAAGAAGAAGAAGAAGAAGAAGAAGAAGAAGAAGAAGAAGAAGAAGAAGAAGAAGAACAACAACAACAACAACAACAACAACAACAACAACAACAACAACAACTTGTCATGGGGGATTTTGCTGTTGCAGTGAACCACAGAGCGAAAATAAAAGAAAGTGAAACGAGAAAGAAATACTTGAACCTTACCAAAGAACTGAAAAAACTATGGGGTGATTGCAATTTTAGTTGGTGCGCTAGGAAACAGTTCTCAAGGGCTGGAAGAAAGAGACCATCTAGGCCACAGCTTTATTTTGATTAGCGAAATACTCAAAAGAGTCACTCAGACTCAAAAGAGTCACTCAGACTCAAAAGAGTCACTCAGACTCAAAAGATAACCACAAGTGTGAAAAACACTCAAGGATTAACATAATAATAATAATAATAGTTGTTTGGTTGGTTTGTTGGTTGCAATCTTTTGTTGTGTCAACAGTTGTTGGATTATTTATTACCCAAATCAGTCTTTTTTTAAGCATTTATACGGTTTCAAATTACTATTCCTTCTTGATTATAATGATCATCTGTTTGCTCAGTTATATGGTTTCAAGTATTTCTCTCTAATACTAATAATTTCCAAACAAGTATACGATTTCGTATAATAATTACTATTAGATAATAGAATTAGTAATTGCACAATTATATATTTTCAAACATTTTTATCCAATAGTTATACTTATAATTTTCTAACTGATCCATTTAATCCATAGATGGGATTAGAACGAGTACCATGACTCTGAATCAGAGGGGGATTAACGACAGCAAAGGAGTGACTTTACAGTCTCTTAAGTCGCACAAACAAGTGCAAAATCATCACCTCTAAATGGATGATATTAAGGCATTTACAAACACATGAAAAAAGAATAAGAAACTTTGATACAATTTTTTTTTAATCTACGAGCAATATATAGAAATGGAAAATAGGATTGACAAAATTAGTATGCTCATTACGGAAAACAAGTGTAAAGATAAACAACTGAAGGTATAAAACTGCTAAATCAGAAAAGCATCTAAACACTTGGCGAAAAAAACAATGGAATATTTAAAGCGAACAATATAAAGTAAAATTGTTGGCTGGTTGTTTAAATTTATGGCATATCAACCTTTATAGGTTATTTAATGCCAAATCCATTTTCATTCAAATAAACAGTTCTATTTCAAACAATTCAGTTTAGCATGGGTACACATTTTAATTGTCAAAAACATTTCTATTTCAAGCTATCCTGTTAGGTCAAACAGTTCTAATTCAAGCAATTTACTTTAGCCTAAAAATAGTTTCAGTGTCAAAAACCGCTCTATTTCAAGCAATTCAGTTTTGCATCAGTACGCAGTTTATATGTCAAAACAGTTTTATTTTAAAACAATTCAGTTTAGCATAAATACGCAGTTTAAATGCAAAAACAGTAGACTCATGAAATCAAGGTTTACTTCTATTTGACTCATAGATAGGACTCTATCAGGTACTACCACTCCGGGCCAGAGTAGACCTGAGAGCGATGGCAATGAAGGGGTGCTCTTCATCCTCCAAAGTTACAGAATTATTGGAACCTCCCTATCAGATTGTTTTGTGTCATATCCAGGACACTAGTTGGTGGGGGTCTTACTTCTCTGCATTCTACATCCCAAAAAAGTAATCAGAGAAGAAATAAAAGACTTCCTCTGAAGAAGACAAAAACATTTCGAAATCAAACACTGAAGTTGAAATTTCCTTAAAGGAATAAATTCCTCTGCAGTTTCCCTTTTAAAATACTCTGAACCAGTCTCAAAATTGTCAAGAGAAAAACACGGAAAAATGTACAAGACGAGAAAATTGATGACGGTGCACAAGGCAAAATGACTAATTGGCGAAAGTAGTGAACTGCGGTCCCGAAGTAACCCAGTTCGAACTCCAGTTGTTCTCTTACAATCACTTTCTAGTTAATACTCTTTGAAAAATTATGTACCCACTTATCCACCCTAGCTATGGGTTAAATAGTATCACTGCAGTTCTTCTACAAGACTGGTTTTGGTTTTAAATAACCCCAGAAAGTCGATATGCTATTAAATCCAGAAAGTAAATCTTATGACATAGTATATCTTCTGATATCTTATTATATAAATCCTATGTTTTCTTATAATAAAACTTGTAAAATAAACCTCATAATGTCTTTTGATAAATTATATGATACATCTTATGATTCCTTTTTTATCTCATAACATCTTATAATAAATCTTTTATTAAATCTTATAATGTAGTATTTTAGAAACACGTTTCATTTACTAGAAAAAAAGATCAAAATTGGACAGTATTTACTCAATATTTTTCTTTCTCAACTCTTGATAATCTTGTCTCTCCTGGTTTCTGAGCCCACGCAAAAATGTCTCACCAAAGCCATCTTCACTTTGACATTAATGACATTCGGCTAAATTGACTGAAAAACATTCATAAAATAAAATAAAAAAGACCACTAAATTTCAGGCCGAAATATCCGAAAAATGTATAAAGTTATCAAATTAATGCTATAAAAAGTGATATTTTGGCCAAATGATTGACCAAAATCGTCCAATAAACACTACAATTTCTCCGCTTCTCTCTGTCTTTCGGGTATTTTTATTTGTGATGGATTAATCGATTCAGAAACCCTGTATGACTTTTAATGCAATGCTTGTCACCCCCTGAGGTTACTTTCTTCATCACGATGAGTAAACCTTCGAAGTTTATTAAATCGACCCAGCCATTTTGGAGGCAATAACCAACAAACTCCAATCAAATTGGCACGAATTTTGACTATAACCAGATTTTTTCCGAATCGATGATATTGAAATGAATTATCAATTGAAAAAAATCATTCGATCGCGTAATCCAACCAAATACGGTTATGATACGGTTGACGTTCCAGCTACGTTGCATAAGTAATTTACGCTTATTTTTCTATTGATTAATTTTAAGGGAGTGTCAACACAACCAAGGTTAGGAAACTGCATTCATTGTACGCTCATATTTACATTTTTGGTAGTTTCTTCATAGTTTCTTTTTTCTTTTTTTTTTTCTTTTTTTTTTTTTCTTTTTTTTTTTTTTTTTTGCACGGTCCTATCGACTTCGAATAATTTCGAAACATCTATTTGATCAATAGAAGGGGCCGCACTATTCCAAGTGAGAGTCGGCTTTGGAGAAATGACGATGAGGGGGAACACTAAACTCCAAATATCTCCAGAACTGGAACTTAACCATCGGATGAACTTGGTGTCGGGGAGACCTTAGCTTCTATGGAAGACACAGTTAGCATATTTTTAACCTAGCTCTCTGTGCAAACAGTTTTAAAGTTTGGAATGTACAATTATGGAAAAGTAAGTATCAACTGTTATTTTGGCGCTATATAATCTCTCACAATTAAAATAGCTATCGTTCAGTACATAAAACCACGGTTTCAACTCGGATATGAACCATAGATTTTTTTCTCGGAGGAATTCTAACTGACCTATTCGTTTATGCTAAACCCCACCCACAGGACAAGTGTGAATTTGAGTGTGTGAGTGTGTGTTTGCAGAAATGTATGTGCGTGTGTATGTGTGCGAGTGCTGGTGAGTATGTGTGTGAGTGTATGTGTGAGTGAGTGTGTATGTGTATGTGTGAGTGTGTGAGTGGAGTGTAGGTTTGATTGTATGCGTGTGTGAGTATGTGCGTGTTTAAGTGTGTGCATGTATGTGTGTGTGTGTGTGTGTGTGTGTGTGTGTGTGTGTGTGTGTGTGTGTGTGTGTGTGTGAGTGTATGTGTTTGTGAGTGTGCGTGTGTGTGTGTGTAAGTTAATGTGTGAGTGTATGCGTGAGCGGTTGTATGTAGGTGAGGGAGAGAGAGAGTATATGGTTTAGTTTGGTTTGGTCTGATTTTGTTTGCTTTGTATTTTTGTTTATTTGGTTGGGGCTTTTTTTTTTTTTTTTTTTTTTTGTTTAACAGCATCTCAACTGTTTATGTGTAATTTGATGATAAAAATTTTTTAAAGGCTTCTTTGGAAGAATGACTACATTTTATGGCTTCAAGTTTGGTTATGTTTCAGCATATATCAACATTTGCAAGTTATTCTTATCCCAAATCTTGTTTATACAAATATATTAAGTATATACAATATTTAAATAAATAGTTTTTAGATTACGATTTTTAAATGAGTCAGAGCTCACTTGCTTCCAAACAGTTTGGTTTCGGTTTCTTTGTTTAATGGCATATCAACCTTTGTAGGTTATTTAATGCCAAAGCTATTCTCCTAGAAGAACAGTAGTGGTACTATTTAGCCCATAGCAGGCAGGATAAGGGGGTTCATACCTTTCCCAAAGGTATTTGCCCGAAAGTGAACGTAATAGCGCTACTGGAGTACGAACTCGCTTACTCCGATTCCGCAGTCTGCTTCCAAACAGTTAAACAGTTTCAATTATTGCTAAGACTAATAGTTTTATTTGCCCTAAGTTAAATCAGCCCACTCGGCTGGTGAAGTAGAATGTACTAATTGAATCTCCGCAGAGGGGTAAGACCGCCACCCCAAACGTGTGTTGTGGATATAACTTTAAACAATCTGATGACGAGGTTCCAGTAACGTTGGAGCTTTGGGAAATGCGGAGTACCCCTTCATTGCCATCGCCCCTAGTACACTCTGGCCCGAAGTGGTAGCTCCTGATAGGGTCATATCTTTGGATCAAATTGAACTGTTTGTCATTTAAACTGACAGTAAATAAATGATTTATGCTAGATTGAATTGTTAGAAATAGAACTGTTTGATCATTTACCTGTGTATAATGACTGATGTTTAATTGAATTCTTGGTCATACATAACAACACTTAGAACCATTTAACTGGGAATAAATGAATGAGTAATGTTGAAAAGAATAATGTTAAATAGCTGTAGTATGGTATGCAAATGAGCAAACCTCGGGCTCTTACTTCATATCACAGCATATAAGGATAAAAATGTGATGGTGGTCGTTAAGGGCAGGAGGTCCCTCTGTTTGGCCTGCAAGCAGTTTATCCATTTTGCAAGACCCTGCCCTCAAAAGACCACCAAAGCCACAGCAACAACAACCCCAAAAACTGCACAACCTCGGCAACTTCACAAAGCAAGTCAGATCTGGAGCCTGGGGGCCATCCCGAAAAAGAAGAAATGCGGACCCAGGTAATACGTAAAAGGAAGAAACCCCACCCTTCATAAAACAAGACGATAACAATAACAACAGAAGAAATAGCAGAAGCAACAACAACTTCAAAAGCAACAACATAAGCAACAACAGCAAAAGCAACAGCAGCAGTAACATCCAAACCACCAGCATTAACAGAATCCAGTTATGCATAAAAAAGAAAACGGAAAAGTATCATTCACCGGAAGAACAGCTCGAGGAGATGGAAACCACAACTAATTTAAAAGAGAGGAGAGATGATAGGGATGACCCCCAAAAGAAGATAAAAAACTATGTAAGGAATCTCAACCCCAACCCCACTCACAAGCTCAGCCCCAACTCCAATCTCTCAGTTACAATCACAGTCACAAACCCAGTTACCAACAAAACAGCCTCCATCATCGACATCACTTCAACATCCCCTTCTCCCCTCAAACACCACCTTCTCCCCTCAAAAAACCCTTTAAATCAAACATCACCCCACTCAAATCAAACTTCACCCTCACTGGAACAAACATCTGCGCCCCCTTCTTCCTCATACTGCTACTCTCTCCTCTCTTTCCCCTCCCAGGCTGTTCTCTCGGTCTCATTCAGGATCAAGACATTCCCAAAAAAAACCCTCGGATTCATTAAAAAAACCGTCACAAAGCCAAGTCCGCCTCAACAAGGCCTCCAAGGATTATTACTGTGCTCTGTGGAGTCTGGGGAGACCACCGCAGACTTTTAGCCCCGCAGAGCACTAAAACCACCCATGAATTTGGACTTCATAGGAAAAAAGAAAGTAGCAAACCCTTGCCTATTCATGGGTGCACCTATGGTGACCACCTTTGTTCGCTCGGTTGGTAGCCGCACAAAGGCTGTATGCATCTTCCTTTGAAAAAAGTTTGTTCAGGAAAGGTCCCATTTATGTTCATCTTTGTTTCTATAGGTCCCAAAAGCTGCAGTATCCTTTAGATGTCGGAGGAGTGTCCAGTGACGACCGAGTCACGACTGAGCTCGGCATCGGATCTCTGAGGCTCGCCGTCGGCACCCTCACCTCCGACGATTTTTGGATCATAGTCGACAGTAAGCTAAGTGGGTTTGATGTCTCTAAACCTTGCCACTTTGAATGTGAGGGGACTGAGGGATCCAAGCAAGTGAGCGAACTTGCTTGGTGAACTCTACAACTTCTGCGTGAATGTTTCTGCAGTACAAAAGACTCACTTCACTTGTGCAGAGGACTGTCGGGTGCTGAGGAATGGCTTTGAGGTCTTTTCAGCATTCGGCAGCCGCTACAGTGTTGGGATCTCCCTGCTGGTAAGACGTAGCCTTAATACAACTGTCAATCTTGTCTTTGAAGGTGATCGGCTCGGTTGGTTGTGGCTGATGTTGCCGTCAAAAGCTTCGAGTTTCGGGTGGTCGGGGTTTATGCACCCAATAGCATTAGCGAGAGACACTCCTTCTTCCGACGGTTAGAGCCGTTCCTTGATCATCCAAAATGGATAATTCATGTGGGTGATTGGATTCCGATCCTTAACCCCATGATAGATAAGGCCGGAAGGGAAACTAGTGGGTCAGATAGGTGTGAAAGCAGCTTGTTCGACTTAATGGCTCAGCACGATTTGTTCGACAGGTTTCGTCAGGATCACTCAGGGAGGGAGATGTGGACGGGGCTCGATAGCTTGCTCCCTGTCTCTATAAGTACCTACCTGGACAGACTGTTCGTAGGAAAACTGACACCGAATTTGTTAGATGCCCCACGTTCAACTGGATAGGGCGGACTGACCATAAACTGTTTAGGGTCAGTCTGCGGTTAGTTAATAAGCCTAGTCTGGCCAGCTACTGTAAGTTCAATACCTCCTTACTGGAGATACGGGAGCGACAGGAAACCTTAATTCAGCGGGCTTTAGTGGTAGCCGTTACTGGAGATAAGTGTTGGGGATCCCTTAAGTATAGGATTAGGGACTTTGCTATCAAATACGGCAAACAGCTTAATCTATGTCGGGCCAAGAGGGCAAAGTCTATAGACAATAGGCTTTAACGAGCAATGGGGATTCCCTAGCCGAAGATCTTGCTAGGCGGAACTTTACGTGTGAGGCTAGCGGGCGTTACAAGGGTTTTGTAGTTAGATCTAGGTTAAAAAGAGTTCCCAAAGATGCCGTGAAATGTGGCGCGTTCGCGCGTAAGGAAGAATTTCGGAAGTTTCAACATCGGCACATCGAGTTCACCAAGTCCCTGGATGGGCACGTGCTACGATCAAATCGTGAAATGCGCGGGGCTTTTCAGGCGCACTTCCGTGATCGCTTTGCCACTGTCCTGACCTTCTGGTTCTGGAGTTTCGCAGCTATTTAGCTGACTTCCCCCGCCTTTGAGAGGCGAAAGCAGCTAGCTGCGTGGGTTTGGTTACTGAATGTGAAGTCCGTGATGCGTTGAAGCAGGTCAGCCTCAACAAGGCACCAGGACTGGATGGTTTACCCAACGAAGTGTACTTGAGGATGTCACACATGTTTGTCTCTATTCTGACGGATGTATTCAACCATTGGTTAGCCCATGGAGCCAATCATTACCAAGAGTGTGATCACATTACTGAAGGAAGGCGGCAGGCGTGTTTCGGAGGACTTAGATGATTAGAGGCCCATAACTCTGCTAAACACAGAATTAAAGATTTTGGCCCGGGTCTTAGCCAACCGTTTGCAGCTTGTCATCAGTGATCAGATCGGGCCTGAGCAGAACTACGCTGTGAAGGGAAGATCGATCCAAGACAACTCGCATCTCGTACACAAGATCCTGGAGGAGTTAAAAGACGACACTAAAGCCAAGCTAATCAATTTGGATCAGTCAAAATCCTTCGATATCGATTTTTGGCTACGGTTTTGGAGAGCAGCTGATTCAAACTGGAGTTCGGCAAATGGATCAGCATGTTGTACCAAGACCCACAGGAGGTGGTGCAAGTGAACGGGGAGCTTTCGGAGGCGTTCGCGCTCGAGCGGTCGGTCCGGCAGGGTTGTCCCCTGTTGCCTCTTCTCTGTCTTTGCTTTGGAGCGTAGACTTAGGTAGTCCTTTTTTCTGGCTGCGTACACCGATATCACTATCCTTGTGTCCCGCCGATCGGACATAAAGAAGAAGGCGGTTAAGCGGTACGAAGAAGTAGCCGGTGCTAAAATCAATTTTGAGTGAAGGTCTGGGACAGGGCGCCTGGGGGGTAGCATTCCTCTGCCAGGACACTTCTGGTAGAGTGATAAACTATCTGCATCCTAGGGTGAGATTTGGGCCTGGCCTCCAACTGGAGCTAAAATGGGTGGAGGTACGGGCCAAGGTATAAGCGCAGGTGGGTACCCAGCTTTGTCTTTAAAGAACCTGGCGGGGGTGTACACCATGTACATCTTCCTCTTGATCCTTTACCGGTTGTCCGTACTTTCTCGGCCTAAGGTTCACTGGCTAGCACTAATACAATCTCTCTCCAAATTATTTAGGAGTGAGCGAAAGCCGATGGTCCGTAGACATTTCTGCTGCTAACATCCTCAAAATGGGAATCTAGGGATGCCCGATCTAGAGAATCACTGGCTCGCTGAAAGACTGGCTTACCTTGGCCGATCCTTGTCAGGGACATGGTGTAGGGGACAAAAGGTGAGAGATGTCTTTCTTTGTCTGGTGTCTGATCCCGAAGCAGAAGGCCACCGTAAGCTGAAGGGTGCCACACCGTTTACCCGCGAGTGCCGAAAGCCTTCTGTAAACTTCCTCGGTCCAGTGACCTTTCTCGATCTCGAAAGGAACTCTATTGGGAATTAGTGGAGGTTCGTCTTCGGATCCTCTGGTTGAGCGACTCGGCTGGTCGCTCTAGGAGATTCCCTCTCGGTGGAATAGGGCGCCAGGTTCGGGCTTCTTGAACAACTCGCTCACCAGGCGGCTTGCACAGAACGTGTTTCCCCTTGCTGACTGGGCATTCAAAGCGGGTTTGGCAGACATGCCCGATTGCCTCCGCTGTGGCAGGGACCAGGAAGAAACGGCTTTGGAGTCACGTCGAGGAGTGGACGGGCTGTATCGATCCCAAACAGTTCGTGCTGATCGACGTTGGTCACGTAGTGGATAATGTTGACCCTCGGTATCGAGTCGAGAAGCTTCTGGTGTTTCTTGCGATCCTATCTGTAGCTAGATTGGTGATTTGGACGGCGCGAAAGAAGAGATTGTATGACGACGCAAACTTTTCTCATCGTAATCTGATTTTATTTTTTAGGCATCAGCTCAGAGTCAAAATCAGATAAAATGCTTGGACTGCATAACATTCGACAAAAAGTGGGTGTATGCACCGAACCTGGTTGTACGAAAGGGGGCATCATTTGAGTCAGCTTTCCTTCCTCTTCCTGTGCATGACGACGATGGTCCGGGTCCTTTGCGACCCCACTCCCGGTAAATATTGTTTTTTTTTTCTGTCTACCGTTTTTTTTCTTCTAGTTAACTGTACGATGTTTGTCATTGGCCCTGCCATCTAGTTATCAGTTTCCCATATCTCCCCCTCCCCTAATTCTTTTTATCACCGCAATTTACCTCCAGTCCCCACCGCTTTTTTTAAGATCTTGGACGCAAATTACTCTTATCCATGCTACCTATTCCTTGCTGTGCACTTCCTGTGTTTCTTTTGTCCCATTAAGCTTAGACCCACTCCCCATATAGGGATAGTCCGGCTTGTTTTTGGTCCTTGTGGAAATTGGAAAACAGTCGGCTTTCCAAATCATAGACGTGGGGAAGGGAGGGTTACCAAACGGAGTTTTATCCTTGTTTTACCATTGTATTCTTTGTGAGGGGTTCTCCCCTTTCCATCATTTTCATTTTTTTGTGTATATGTTTTTATTGTAAATAAATAATTCATCGCATACGGGATTTAAGTAGGTTCTCATAGAGCGGATGCGGTATTTTGGTGAATGCAGCGTGCATGTCAATGTATGTCTGTCTTATTGTATTTGTGTCTGGGTCGGTGAATGTGACTAGCAAGGGCTCCTTAGACAATATAGTCTAGTATGACCGCTCTCCTTACCCTGCCCTACAAAATCATTGAGGTTTCAATAATTTTTTGGAAATAAAAATCGCGAGGCTTGACACGCGATTTCCAAGGTCACAAAAATGGCGTCGCCGATAGAATGTCTGGCCACACTCGACAATCCTGAGTAAGTGGAAACATGGATAAGATGCTTTGAAGCGCTGGCCTGGGTAAAGAAACTAAAAGACAGACGAGGCAAAGGTGAATAAAATGAAATTACTAATATGTTCCTCGCAACCGCTGGGTGCGAAGCAATGCAGAAAGTTTCAAAGTTGGCCTACCCAAGAATTCTAGAAGAGCTGACTTTCAAAGAAATTGGTGAGGTAATAAAATGGAATATTAGACCAAAGAAAAGGTTAGTCATCGCAGAAAGAACAAAGCTTCTGGAAAGATAGCACTCCGATGAGTTTGTTGTACAATTCGTACACCGATTGAAAGAAAGAGCTAGATATTGCGAATTTGAAAGAGTTGGCACCGGTGAAATGACCACAGAAGATGAATTGATCATGCTACGCTTGATAGAAGGTATGCATGACCCAGCTTTTAATCATAAGTTATTGGAAACACTTCAAAGTGTTAATTTAACAGTAGAAACATGTATAGAGTTCGTGCAGCAACTGGAATTAATAAAAGAGTATAACCAACAACTGACGCAAGTAAACTTGCTATAGCATCTGTTGTATCTCAAAAGGGTCAACCAATTATGTATCTGTGCAGAAAGCTCTCGTCGGCAGAATTCAATTGTTCTAATATTGAAAAGGAAGCATTAGCCATAGTTTAGAGTAGAGAGAGAGAGAGAGAGAGAGAGCGTAGAATTTTTTGTTGGGCAGAAGGTTCTTCTTAAAATCAGACCACAATCCCCTGGAATTCTTATTCAATCCGAGGAAGTAGTTACCCTGAGTAACATCGTCAAGAATTTTAAGGTGGGATATAAAAATCATGGCGTTTAATTTTGACATTATATATGTTAAGGGAAACACCATCCCACATTGCCCAGTCAGCTGGGGCTGTAGAATACACTGACTCCCCTAACGAGTGTCCTGGATATGACACTAAAAAATCTGATGGTGAGGTTCCAGCAATGCTGGAGCTTTGGGGAATGCGGAGTACCCCTTCATTGCCATCGCTCCCAGGTCCACTCTGGCCCGGAGTGGTAGCACCTGATAGGGTCCTACTATGGGTTAAATAGAATTAACAGAATACTTATGCTAAAATGAATTGTTTGAGTAAAACTGAATAGTTTGAAATAGAAATGACTTTTACAATTAAACCGTACTTACATTTAAACTGCGTGCATATGCTTAACTGAATTATTTGAAATAGAACTGTTTTTCGACATTAAAACTGTATTTACACTTAACCGAATTGTTACATACAACTGCTTGATTAGATAGAAATGGAAATGTTTTTGACCATTAAACTGTGTACTTATGCTAAACTGAATTGTTTTAAATAGAACAGATTATTTACATAAAAATGGATTTGGCGTTAAATAACCTACAAAGATTGATATGCCATAAAACCCAACAAACCAACCAACCAACCAACCAACCATCCCACAAATAGATTCACAATCCAAGCTAAGATTTCAGGGTGAAAATGGAGAGGAACATGAAAATTCGAAGGATAGAATTATACAGTACTATCTCACAAAAGAAACCAATTGAGAAACCCAACAAGTCTCGATACTAAGTTGAATCCTTGAGCGTATAAGAAAGAATGTATGGAGTAACTGTTCTATAGCGGAAAGACCTGTCAAAGAAGCACGACATAGATTAACGGTTGTGGGAGGCATTATATTTAGTGCAGATGCAATAGTGCCGCCCCAATTTTTTTTAGGAAGGATGTAATTAAAAGCGTGAATGTCGATATCCATGGTGGAGTCGCTGCGACGCAAAGAAGACTGTTAGCCGGGGTATTGTAAATATGTTGAGGATCACATAAGAAGATGCCCTAAATGTACGGAGATCAAAATATCTAAACAAACCAAAATACATACGTGGCCCAAAGAGGGGACGCCATGGTCAAGGGTTCATATAGACCATGAACATATTTGAGACATTGGTTTACTCTTGATCTTAGTAGATTCCTTCTCGGGTTGGCTGGAAGTAATAAAGGTGTGAGATAGGAAAGCTGCTACTGTAAGACAAATATTAAGAACAATATTTGCAAGAAATGAAGTACCAAAGACTATTGTCATTGACAACGCACTGAAATTTTGTGATGAAAGTTTAGCGTCATGGTTAAGAAAAATACGGTGTATGCCATACAAAACACCTCCATACCACCCTCAGTCAAACAGCATAGCGGAAAGGATGGTCCAAACTGTAAAAATGGTTTTAAAGTCGTTTTCAACTTTCAATCAGAATATTGAGGCATACATCCCTAATTTTCTTTTAAGTTATCGAACGGTTCCTCATGCGGATAGAAAGCAAAACCCATCAACATTAATGTGCCGACAGACGAGAGCAACAATAACCATGACATTTGTCACAGAGGAGAAAGTTTGGTGTAAAAGAAATAAGGAGGCAGAGCCAGATAGAGCGAAGTTCATTCTACAAAAAGGACATAACACGGCTGTACTAGGAAAAAAAAGGGCAACCAGTATTATCTCATGCTGATCTATTTAGAGCCAGTTTCAAGCCTGAAGATGTAGAAATGCCAGAGGAGGAACTCAAGAAAACTGAGGAAGAGGAAAATGAAACAGATTAAAACATATAAGAAAGCCGGAATGACGTAACAGATTTAGAAGAAGATAAAGATAGACCAATGTCTCTGTTAAAAAGGACAGAAGAACAAATGCGGAAGTGGCATAGACCTTCCAGAGGAGTCAGAAGAAGTGATAAACCAAATAAAGGCGTCAAAAAACGCAAGTTCAGGGAAGTGTAGCATGGCATGCAAATAAGACACCTGAATAAATAAAGCAAATCTCGGGCTCTTAGGACGGAGAAATCACGAAGCTTGACACGTGATTTCAAAGAAACAACAATAGCAATACTTGTAACCACTTCACTCTATATGAACAAATAATTAATATTGAGTAGCACTATGAGTGTCAGATTGCAATAATTGAAGCCATTTGACTACGTAGAAACAATAGCCATACAAGTGTGCAAAAAATTAGTTCGAACTCATTTAAAAATTAAATTATCGACAAATTAATCTTTGACTTATCATGTATATCTATTTAAATGTGTGCAAACAAATGACTTGTTCAAACTTGTGACTGTTATATAGCAATAATTGAAATCGTTCAAGTGTGTGAAAACAAAGGATTGATAGCAAATACAATTATTCGTATTAGATAACAAATCTTGAAAACATATAAATGTGTGCAAAAAAGAGCACTGTGTCTATAAATCATATACATTCAATATATACGAATAAAGAGGATTTTAAGTGGGTATCCTCGTGGTGTAATGGTTAAAGTGCTGGACTACGTAATCGTTGTAAGCGAGTTCGAACTCCAGTCGTGCTATTACGTTCACTTTCGGAAAAATACCCTTGGGAAATGTTTGAACCCACTTATTTCCCCAGATATTGGTTAAATACTGTCCTTCTAGAAGGATGTATTTAGCATTGAATAACCTACGAAGGTTGATATGCCATTGAATAAAGAAACCAAAGCTAAACAGGATTTGGCATTAAATATCCAACAATGGTTGATATGCCATAAAACACAACTGAACCAACCACAGTTAAATGGTTTCGATTTTAGTAAATGATTAAATAGTACTATCTAACCAACTTAGACTTTAACTGGTACAGCCATTCTGGATCAGAGTGGACCAGAAACCAATAGTAATTAAGGGATATACCACATTCTCCTACGATCCAGGACTGGAGCCTCACCATCAGAGGCAGTTTAGAGTCATTTCCTGGAGACTCGCTGGAGAGGTCTCTCCTCTCTTCAGAGGTGCAGTCAACATATTCTAAATCCCCAACCGATTTAGCTATTAATGGTTTCAAATAAGTATTCCTATTTATTATGATAATGATAATTTGTTTTTTTCTGTATTTCTATCAAATAATAATGATGACCACAGTTATATGGTTTCAAGTATTCCGATCAAAAGATCAATTTGGCCCTCACTCTGGGTCAAGTGGAACCTGAAAGTAATGGCAATCACGGGGTACTCAGCACTCTCCAAAGCTCTTGAACTGGAGTATCTCCAATATAGAAAATTTTAGAGACATATCCAGGACATTACTTTTGGTAAAGTCGTAGGGCTTTATCCCTTCTGCAAAGAATTCAATCAGCGTATTCTGAAACCTAGCTGACGGGATGGATATGTGTCTGTGGTATCCCAATTGGAGCTGCAGAATTAATCAAAGAGATGACATCTCCACGCTACATGGTAGTTCTCTGAAACTAGTAACAAGTTCACCTACCTTGGAAGCAGTGTCTCATCAACTGAGACAGACATCTACACGCGACTAGCAAAGGCATGGACAGTCATAAGGAAGTCAAGCCTGATCGATAAAATGAAACGCAGTTTTTTTCCAAGCAGCGGTCGTATCGATACTGATGTACGGATGCACTACATGGACGCTAACAAAACGCATGGAGAAAAGGCTTGACGGCAATTACACAAGTACGCTGCGAGTAAGTCCTGGAGGCAGCACACCACAAAGCAGCTGCTGAACGGCCACTTACTACCCATCGCAAAAACTATTCAGTTAGACGTGCCAGACATGCGGGACACCACTGGAGACGAACTCATTAGTGACATAGTCGTGTGGACCCCTTCACATGGACGAGCAAAGGCAGGACGACCAGTAAGAATCTATATACAACTGCTCTGTGTCGATACAGGATGTAGCCCTGAAGACCTACCGGGAGCGATGGACTATAGAGAAAGGTGATGGAAGAGGGTCAGGGAGATCAGCGCAGGTGGCACGACATGATGATGATGATGATGATTATGATGATATCTCCTTGGTAATGCGAAGTACCCCTTCATTGATATTGTTCCCAGGTCCAATCTGACTCGGAGTGGAAGCACCTGATAGGGTTCTATCTATGAGTCGAAAAGAACTGCCTGACATTTAAATTGTGCAAGCAAATGACATATGTTAAATCGAACTGTTTGATCGTTTAACTGTGTGTAAACAAATGTCTGATGTTTAATTGAACTCTTAATGATACATAGCAATACCTGGAACCATTTAACTTTGTTGACTTAGGCTAAATTGAATTGTTTGAAATAGAACTATTTGATACATTAACTGTGTGTAAACAAATGACTGATGTTTAAATGAATTATTCGGGATACATAGCAACACTTGAAATTATTCAACTTTTTT
>OY757914.1:36079883-36219883 GCA_963585895.1 Sepioteuthis lessoniana
AGTCTGTCCTACTATTTACCCATAGCTGGAGGGAGAATAATTGGATTCATACCTTTCTCAAGGGTATTAGTGCTATGTGAAATGCAATCAGTCTCGTCCAGGGTTTGAACTCATGTCTCCGTGTCCATTTCCAACAACGATAACCATTAGACCACGTTAGGTGCCCGTGGTGTAAACCACATTATCTCCGCTTTAGCAATGAGTTAGATATCATTGTTATTCTTCTATTTGGGTGGCTTTGGCATTAAATAAACCACTAAGTTTTATATACTATTAAACAAAGTAACCGAACCGACATGATGTTTTCTTTTGCTCACCCACTGCCTTTAATTGCGACCTGACAATTCGGACGCCCTGTCTTAAAATAGACTCACTGTATCCACAGTGGAGAGGTAAGATTCCTCTTCCAACTGGTGCCCTGGGTATCAGATTGCGAGGATCTAGTTCTGAAGGTATTGGTTGTGTGGAGTACCTCTTAATTGCCATTTCTTCCAAGTCCACTCTGAACCTGAGTGATAGTTTCCGTTAGGCTCCTCTCTGTGGGTTAAATAGATAAGTTTGAAAATTATTCGGATTCGATAGAAACGTGTGAACAAAAAAAAACTCTTTAGAATCAGCTTCATAAATAATGTATGTATGAACTAGATTTCCTAACCTCTTGCCATAGAATTACACTTGACAGGTTGACATGTCGTTAAAATCAATCAATCAATCAATCAGATAGTTCGAATTTGAACTCGTTTGCCCAATGAACATTATTTCATTCTTTCCGGCAAACTTTAACCGTTTAATTATGCTTTGTTTCTTTAGGAATGGTTTTTGGCCAAAAGTTCTTCAAGAAAATCTGCCCATTGAATATTGTAGATGTTCTCTTTCTGACATTCTTTTCTGAAAATTAATCAGCAATTTTTCCGAAAAATGAGGTGGCAAATGCACGGCAAGTCAATACTGAATTTTTGCCCCGAATATATATATATGTGTGTGTGTGTGTACGCGTGAGGTATACATACATATACATATATATATATGTGTGTGTGTGTGTGTGTGTACGCGTGAGGTTTTCATAAATATATATATATATATATATATATATATAGCCTCTTCATATATGAATTGAGGTCTCGGTAGCCGTTGAACGGATGTATGTAAACAATAGTAATTGTGATTCATAACCGTTTAAGCTAATGTCTCCTCGTGGCTGAATAGTTAGAAGCTTGGCTTGGCGTTTGAGTCAACCGGGTTTCGTTCCCAGCTACGTGAAGCTAATGTCTAGCCACACTGATGAGTTCTGATAGAACGAAACAGATCTGTCTGTGGATGACTATATATATATATATATAGGAAGCAGTGTCGGTTGATCACACGACACTGCCTATATATATATATATATATATATGTATGTATGTATGTATACAAATATATATAGGAAGCAGTGTCGTCTCATCAACCGAGACAGACATCAACACGCGACAAGCAAAGGCATGGACAGCTACCGATAGACTATCGGTCATATGGAAGTCCGATATAATAAATAATAAAACGCAGTTTCTTCCGAGCAGCGGTCGTGTAAATACTGCTGTATGGATGCACAACATGGACGCTACTTGACGGCAACTTTACAAGAATGCTGCGAGCAATATTTAACAAGTCATGGAGGCAGCATCCCACAAAGCAGCAGTTATGCGGCCACTTACCACCCATCACGAAAACAATCCAAGTTAGACGAACCAGACATGTAGAGAACTGGAGAAGTAAGGACATGTGATGTACTATTATGGAACCCTTCACATGGACGAGCAAAGGCAGAACATTCAGTAGCTATGTGCTGATACAGGATGTGGCCCTGAAGACCTGCCAGAAGCAATGAACGATAGAGAAGGGTGGCGAGAAAGGGTCAGAGATATCCGTCCCGATGGCGTCACATGATGATAATGATATGAATATATGTATACATGTGTATATATATATATATATATATATACATGTAGATGTATATACATATTTACCAACCCCTCCGCTCGGGTAGGATATGACACAGGGTCAATTTTTAAGCGGAGTTTTGAATTCAGACTAGTTACCTAACAAAGGCTTAAGAACCTAGTCTGCCCTACTATTTACCCATAGCATCAAGCTCTGAGCCAATAGTGATTATCTAATCCAGTCCTGCATTAAATCCAAAGAGAAGCTCTTTCCCTGGAAGAAAATCACAAAATACTAATTTACGAAGCTTTTTGATTAGATGTGGCACCGGGTCATTTGAATGGGGCACTCAATGAGACTCGAACTCACCCGTAAAAGTTTGCTTGTCAAACTTGCTAACCCTTACACCGTCTGAGGTGCCCATGTCCTCCTCTTATACGCATTTACCCACTCCCCCGACCGAGCTGAATGTAACACGAAGTCAATTTTTAAACGAATGTCTTCCTTTTTTTTCTTTTTCCCCTAATAGCAAAGCTAAAATTTATCGCGTTACATCATTTGCAAGTTACATACAACCACAGTCAAATAGAGGAAGTCCCGGTAATGCTGCAGCTTGCGTGTTAGTTTGCAAAATCGCAATAAACGAGTTCGAACACCAGTAGCGCTATTCCGTTTACTTTTGAACTAATCATCATCGTCGTCATGTCGTGCTGCAAGCACGAATTTCCCTGACTCTCTCTTGGTATTTATCTATATCATCTATCCCGTCCAGTTGGTCTCTTAGTCTACAACCTGTGTCCGTACAGAGCTGTTGCAGATAACATCTGGTTGGTCGTCCAATACTTGCACGTCTGTGTGAAGGGTCCCACAGGAGAATGTCGCTGAGGAGTAGGTCCTTACTTCTCCAACAGTGACCCGCATATATGGTTTGTCTTATTTGGATTGCTTTAGAGATAGAAGGTACTATTTACCAACCCCTCCGCTCGGGCAGGATATGACACAAGGTCAATTTTTAAGCGGAGTTTAACAGGTTTGAATTCAGAGTTTTCCTTCTCCTAGACTAGTTGCCTCACCATGGCTGAAGAACCTAGTCTGTCCTACTATTTACCCATAGCTGGAGGGAGAATAATTGGATTCATACCTTTCCCAAGGGTATTAGTGCTATGTGAAATGCAATCAGTCTCGTCGAGGATTTGAACTCGAGTCACCGTGTTCATTTCCTACGACGATAACGACTACACCACGGGCAGAGATAGAAGGTAAGTGGCCATACAACTCCTATTTTGTTGCTTCCATGATTTGTTCAATGTAACTCGTAGTATTTTTCTCTATACACTTTGTCAGCGTCCATGGAATACATCCATATAGTAGAATTGACACGCCCGCAACTTACTCCTGGTAAAGGTACAGAGCCCCCTGATCACAATAAGCTATGGATTAAGTAGAATTCCTGCAATCCTTCTCAAAAGATGGCTTTGACATTAAATATTCCATAAATTTTTATATGCCTTTAAACAAAGAAACCAAAGCAACTAAAACTATTTAATATCGCTACATCTCTATATAAAAATCAATGTAAATATTTGTTTTTTGATTTGTTTTACTGACCAAGTACCCAGAAAAATATTTGTAAAAATAACAGATGAATTTAAGAAATAAATTCTCCTAGTCTTAAAGTTCCTAATTGTAAAATTTTCGCAGACGAACACCCATTATTAAAGATTTAAAAATCTAAAAACCAAAAATATTTGAAATATAAAATTTAGAATTAAATAATAAGAACAGTAAAGAAACGTATTCATCCAATGGAATATCATTTTAAATATATAAAAATTCATCTCTTATATATCATTAATTAAATATAATTATTCAAATTACTTTAATAAGTGAGTGCTGTCATAAAAAACATGTAAAAAACAAAAAAAAATCCAGTTGACTTCAAAATTTTGAGTGGAAACATTGTTTTCTATTTACCGATATATTTTTTTATCAAAATCAGATAATTTGCCGATTTTCTGTGAACTTATTAAAATCGGTGTTTGTATTGATGTCTACACAGGTGTGCTTTTTTGTTCGTTTCTACTAATCGTGAGAGAACACGCTTTAGGGAGAAGGAAATCAGTATGTTGACAATTTGAAAAGGAACGGCTCATAACTGAACTGTACAATGGTGGTTTTCAGAAATTTCCTTCCAAAGATGACATTGTTCAATTTTTTCAAGAATAAATACATAAATAAAATTCTTTACAAATCTTTGATATAGATATTTTATTTTATTCTACTCTCTCTCTCTCTCTCTCTCTCTCTCTCTCTCTCTCTCTCTCTACATATATATATATATAGTAAGTCGGCCGACCGTAGTCGAGGTTGACTCGAAGGCTCCCTTTTCAAGAGCTGCTACGCAGAGGAGTAGGGAAGGGTGCTACTCCTTTCCTTGGATAGCTCCACTTACCCTTGATCCGTACCTCATAATGCAATGTTCAGCAAGGAGGCATCACCATTTTTAAATCTTTTGTGTGACTCGACCAAGGATTGAACTCCGGTCTTTCCACTCGAGGAGGATGCGACACAAATTCCATTTTTAACCATAGTTTAACAAATTTGAATTTAGAGTTTTCCTTCTTCTAGACAGGTTGCCAGACCAAGGCTAACGTACTCAGTCTGCCCTACTATTTACCCATATCTGAAAGGAGAACTGTTGGATGCACACCTTTACCAATTGTATTAGTGCAATGTGAAACGCTGACGGCTATGTTCAGGATTTGATCTCAGGTCACCAAGTTCAAGTTCATTTTGACGATGATAACTATGAAACATCGAATGCTTATATATATATATATATATATATATACATATATATATATATATATATATATATATATATATATATATATATATATATTGTAGTAATGAATTGATTTAGAGGGCTATTAAAATGCGAAATAATAATTATCTGAGTCTAATTAATTTCAAAGTAAAACTTCATCGTCAATGACCTTTTTTTAATTGGTTTTTAGTTGGTTGTTTGAGTTTTTTGGCATATCAACCTTTGAAAGTTATTTCACGCCAAATCTATTTTCAAGCAAATAGTTCTATTTCAAACAATTCAGTTTAGGATAAGTACGCAGTTTAAATGTAAGTACAGTTTAATTATGAAAAACATTTCTTTTTCAAGCTATTTAGTTTAATCTAGCAGTTCTAATTCAGCTAATTCAGTTTAGTATAAGTACAGATTTTGTTTACACACAGTTAAATATTAAAACAGTTATATATTAAACAAATCAGTTTAGTGTAAGAACAGTTTCAATGTCAAAAAACAGTTCCATTTCAAATAATTCAGTTTAGCATAAGCATGCAGTTTAAATGTAAGTACGGTTTAATTGTCAAAAACATTTCTATTTCAAGCTATTCATTTTAGTCAAAGAACTCATTTTAGCTTAAGTATGCCGTTAGTTCTATTTAGCCCATAGAGAGGGCCTCTCAGGTGCTACCACGTCGGGCCATAATGGACCTGAGAGTAATGCCAATGAAGGGGTACCCCGCATTCCCCAAAGCCCCAGCATTTCTGGAACCTCACCATCAGATTTTTAATGTCATATCCAACACACTCATTGGGGTGGGGTCTAACCCCTCTGTAAATGTGCAGTCAGTGTATTCTACAGCCCCAGCCGTCTGGGCAACTTTTTTAAAAAGTCTCTAACGATGAAATTTTACTTTGAAAATAATCAGACTCAAATAATTATTATTTCGCATTGCAATAGCCCTCTAAATTAATTCAATGAAATAAGATAAAATAATTCGTGCCATGCTTCAAAAAATTACAAAACACTTATATATATATATATATATATAAGTAATACTTCCTTAAAGAAATTTCGGTCTTAGTCAAATTTGCGTGTACACCGATTTTCTGATATGGCGTAATGTCAGACGTAATGACGTTCGAGGAATTGAAATTTAGACTAGAAAATTGGTGTACACGCGAATTTGACAAGGGCCGAAATTTCGTAAAGAAGGTATTACTGTAGATAAGCTCAATTTTAAAACAAAAAAAGAAATTTAAATAACAGCTCACATTTCATCCAGAAAAAATTTCTTGGCGTTTCAATATAAACTTTATTCGTTATGATATATTTTACCCCATTAAAAAAATCTTTCTGTATTCTTTAAGTATAGAAATTTTTGGACTGGGTGTTGAACTATTTCCTTTCGTTGAATTTAATTCATTATCGCTTCAAAAATTTTGCTCCACGTAAGAATTTTTTGAAGGGGTAAAACAAGAAAACAGAAGGAGCCAGATTTGGAATGTAAGAAAGAGGTAGCAGCTGTTTCCAACTAAATTGAGTGATGTTTTCTTTTGTTCCTGCAGCAATATGAGACCATCTGCTCTGGTGTCAACATTTTGGCAACTCAAGGACAACTGACCTTAAAAATGGTCCACAGAAATTTCAAGTCGTTCTGAAATTTCCTCAATTTTAACTTTTCTCGCAGCCAAAATGAGCGTATTAACTGAATCCCCTATTGTAGTTCTGTCAGGCATGTCTTATTTAAAACTATTTCGAGCTTCTTTCAACAATTCAACCCATTTTAAAACATTATTCTGACTACAACGTGCGTCACCTTATATATCGCACCTTCTTCTGTTGATCTCACATGGTTTGTACTTCTCAGCCACAAAATAATTGACGACAAAACTCTTTTTAAGCCTGAAGTACTTGGTTTGATTTGCCGCCATTTTGAATTGCTTTAAAATAGATATTTCTGCAAGATTTAGATTGCTTTTGCTCTCAAACAATTTCAACCACTGCAGAGTTTACGGTTATGAAAATAAAATTCTCCAAAAAAATTTTAGCTCTTTTCAAAAAACTTCTTTAGTGAATTACCCTCATCGTGTGTGTGTCTGGAATATATATATATATATATATATATATATATATATATATTAAATTCTATTTATGAACCTTGGTTTTTAGCGAGAAAAGATAACAAAGAACTCAAGCTAAAAATACCTAGTGAGAATATTTCATTTTTTACTCCGAGAAATATTTGGCATGAAGCCGAATTGAACAGAAGGAAAAGAAAGTCGATGTTTCCACACATGAAAATATCTGTTGATTTTAAGATAATGTAAAAAATATATCGGAATTTAAATCGGTTTTTGTTGTTGTTGTTGTTGTTTGTTTGTTTGTTTGTTTGTTTTTGGTTTTTTTGGATACGAAAGAAACCAATTTTAACTTTTATTTATAGGGTGTTTCTGAAAAATGTATATCACTTTGTAATCTAATAATTTGACCAGAAATAACAAAAATGATCTCAAATTTTAAAAACACGCGTAGAAATAACTTAACGTTTAATATATAAACGCCTTTTTCTTTTCCAGAGAATGGTATTTCTATATCTGAAAAAAAAAAAAACAACAACCAGATATTTAACAGAAATTAAGTTGTTTTTATACATATAAAAAATTAAGGTCATTTGAACAAGAATCAGTCAAGTTTACGAAATTATATCAATTTTTCTGGAACACCTAATACATTTCAAATGATTCATTTTTTAACATGAGCAGCTCATTTTTTCCCCTTTGTTATGTGTAAATTTTGTTTTAAGTTATAAAATCAATTCTCAGGAAGCTATTCTTAAAGTGAAACATATCAATTTGATATTTTTATTGTCTTCCTTTTCTGATATATGACAAAGTTTAGAGAAAAAAAATGGATAGCAATCACCAATGTATTAATGCTTCCCGTCAAGTTATTAAGATCATCATCGACATTATTATTATTGCTTGATTAATCAATACTTAATCATTTGTATATAAGACGCAGTATTTTCCTAGTTTTTTTCAGTTCGAATGTTGGGGGTGCGTATTATACAACAGAACTATATAACAAACCATTTTTTTAGCCACATGCCTTATTTTTTTCAACAGCATGAAAGAAAGTAAGTTAGATCAATAGTTTTACATAGCTCGGAAAAATTTGCTTGCGCTCGGTGTGTAACGATTATCGCTATAGAAAATAGACACGGCACAACGATTTCAAATTCTGGACGAGGCTGTTTGCATTTCACATAGCGCTAATAACATTGGAGAACGTAATCTTCCAACTATTCTTCCTCTAGTTATGAATAAATAGTTGGGCAGACTGTCCTCTTTAGTCTTGGTATGACAACTGTTCTTTGTTGCATATTGAACTTTGACGGAACAGTCATGTTCCAACTATGTAAACAGGAAGACAGCGATACGTGGAGGTAAGCAGCTCTCGTGGGTTGATAACTGGAAGGAGGTCACGTGAGTTGACAACCAGAACGCGTGGGCGTTGGGGAAATTATATATACACTGGAACCCACGTCAGACAGTCAGTCACGAAGTCACGGTCAGTCACAGAGACACAGTCGTGAAAGTCACAGCCAGCGAGTGCTCAAGGGGGCTGGGCAGAGGCCGACCGATTGAGAATCTCTCGTCGAGAACGCAGAAGTGCAAAGTGGGGCCCTGAATATAGAATCAATGTGGCTAAGAAGATATGGGTTAATATAGCAGTCATCCGTCTGTCTCCGTCTCTCTGTCTCTCCTCTCTCCGACGACAAGGCCGGGCTGTCAAAATAGGAAATGCACCTATGTAAATAACAGATGCATCCGGTCGAGGAATATCAGAATTATAACCTTGGCCGTGGATGGATTGAATGAGTGCAATTGTGACGCCCACAAGAAGAAGGGAGCGTTGAACTATTATATAACTCAATGAAGACAGGAAGTCAGTTAGTTTGGAGACCAGACCCGTTGGAGAAAAGATGCAGTAGAGAAAGCTAGCACCCAGCAGAGTGAGCCCTCAGGCCCCCGATTGAGCAGTTGCAGCTGGGGATCAGACGAGTTAGAGATAAGATGCTGGAATGAGAACAGGTCCCAGAGAGGCTGGGCCCCCAGGCACCCGGTTGAGCAGCTCAGAAGAACTGGAAAGAAACGCAGTTATGGCCAATAGAGTGAGGGTCAATATGTTGCAGTTCTGTTCGGTCTCCAACTTCCTCTCACACACAACCCTTTCAAATAAAGTGAGAGGTATATATTTCTAAAAGACTGTGTCGTTCGTCGTCTTTATTGAGTTGTCGTTTGTTTGGTCATGGCTATACAACATCTCCTACACACAGAAGTTTCGACCCTAAGAAAGAATAAAGAGACATTTATAAAGAAAAGTGTTATAATTCATTTCTTTTAAGGCTATAAAACTCTTAGGAAAGATATTGTGTCCCGGCATATTTAAGAGGCAAAACACTTTTCTTTGTAAAAAATACATCTCTCTCTTTATTATTCGAAAGGCCTGAAATTGGCTGTAAGGGTGGGAGACAGAAATTGAAGGACTCGGACAGATGCTGACTAAGGACTACTACACTGGCCTTTTCTTAACCTACGTTGTAATTCCGTATTTAGAGTTTTACGTACTTACTTCTTTGACGAGAAGTTATCAACCGGGGCCTGCTGGGGGCCACCTGCCACCCACTCCGGGCGCTTGCTGGCCGCTCTCTGAACCTCTGAATCTTTTCTGACTGACTGACTGACCATGGTTGACCATTCTGTCTGTAGGCGCCCGTGTAAATATAATTTCATAACGCCTACGCGTTCCTTCAGTTCGTGATTCTCCTGATCTGCTTACAGCCATGCATTGCTTTTTTCCGGTAATCACTTTGTTTACACAGGTGCATCTTGTGTAGAAATCCCTAATTGACGGCTCTATCAAAGATCAATATGCAACAAGGGAAAACTGTGAATTCAAAGCATTGGTGGAAATTGAATTAACTGGGCTTTGGTATTGATGACTTGCTGTATGTGAGTGCCATAAACTGGAACTATAATTATTCGTGTGGTAGAGGTGCCCGTGGTGTGTGGAGGTGCCCGTGGTGTGTGGAGGTGTCCGTGGTGTTTGTGGAGGTGCCCCTGGTGTGTGGAGGTGCCCGTGGTGTTTGTGATGATGCCCGTGGTGTTGTGGAGGTGCCCGCGGTGTTTGTGAAGGTGCCTGTGGTGTGTGGAGGTGCCCGTGGTATTTGTGGAGGTGCCCGTGGTGTTTGTGGGGGTGTCCGTAGTGTAATCGTTATCGTCGTAGGAAATGGACTCGGCGACACGAGTTCAAATCCTGGACGAATCTGATTGCTTTTCACATCGCGCTAATACCCTTGGGAAATGTATGAATCCAATTATTCTCCCTCAAGCTATGGATAAATAGTAGGACAGACTGGGTTCTTCAGCCTTGGTGAGGCAACTTGTCTAGGAGAAGGAAAACTCTGAATTCAAACCTGTTAAACTCCGCTTAAAAATTGACCTTGTGTCATATCCTGCCCGAGTGGAGGGGTTGGGTAAATAGGATAATTATCCATGTGTGAGGAACACAATTCGGAATTTTATCATGGTTTGATATTTTCTCGTGCTAAACAATGCAGAACAATTCATCACGAATTAACAATGAGTTTATTACTTAAGTAAACTTAATGGAATGAATATAGCAATGTCATGAAATACTAAATATAACATTATAGAGAAAATTCCTATCACATTGTTGAAGAGCCTTATCGTATCAGTTAAAAGTTGTTTGTTGTAATGAGAGTAAAGAAATAAAAAAGCCATACCAAACCTGAACGATAACATTTAATTCCAAAATTTGCAAATCGGTCATTATTTTTAGTAATTGGGAAAATTCAAAAGATATGACTGATGGGAGGATGGTGTTTAGCAAATATTCAGTTTTGTAATTTAACCGTTCTATTAAAAAAATGATACAAACGATTGAAATTTATTTTGCCGAGAAAATATATATATTACATTTGAAAATAATTTACGATATTACAGAATTCACAAAAATATTAATCAGTGGGCTATTCTGGATAAGTATGCAAAAGTCTTCTGTTTTCATAAGAATGGTTTTATTTATTGATAAATATTCATCAAGTCCATGATTATCTTTCGATCGGTGTTTTTCCAATCAATAGATGCTCACTTATAGATGTGTAGCAGTATTGTTTATCCTAACGGAAGTTTGATCCTGGCCGTTGACCTATGAGGGTCTTCTACCCAGCATCGGATGAAGTGTACCGTTGACTCGCTTTTGGATTTATCCATCTTGCTTCACAACCACCATGCTGCATCTCACAGTTTCTAAAGCTGCACCAAGGCATGACCCGTATAACACCCTCTCCTCCACAGAATCTTATATCCTGTGACAAGCTGAGGTAAAAAAAATTGAATGATTAGGGAGGCCGCATGTTTGATGTTCACTGCAAGAGTGGAAGAAGCGTCGTTTTATTTTCGTCGATTGATAGATATCCAATACTATACTATATTCATGTGACGCTCATGAACACATTAATATTGGCCAACCAACAAAAACTTATATTCATCAGCTCCATTCGAACACTGTATGCATTCAAGAGCAATTACCCTGAGCGATGAGAGATAGGGACGTATAGTAAGAGAGAGTGTCAAGAGAATATTTTAGTAGAATTATATCTCTCGGCAAGGGATGCAGTCGACGTATTCTAGGCCTTACCGACGAGTGTTACTATACTTTGATGATTGGTTTGGCTTGGTTTCTTTGTTTAATGGCATATCAACATTTGTAGAGTATCTAATCCCATAGCACCTCTTATAAAAGAAAGGCGGAGGTACTATTTAACCCTTAGCTAAGGTGGATCAGAGGGTTCAAACCTTTCCCAAGGGTATTTGTTCGAAAGTGATGTTAATAGCGTGAGTGGAGTTCAAACTCACTTACTTAGAGGAAGAAGTCCAGCACTTTAGCCACCTCTCTACAGTGATCCATCCCTTTGATAGTTCTTTTACTGTCTTTGTTTAATGGCATATTAATTAATTGGCTGGAAATGATTGTCATTCATCTTTTACTTTTGGTTCCTATGTTTAATCACATATCAACCTTCATGGATTATTCAAAGCTAAAGCTGTCTTTCTTTGTTTAACGGCATATTAACTGGTGGGCTATGAAATGATCACTTATTCCTCTTTTAGTTTTGGTTCCTATGTTTAATGACATATCAACCTCCGTGGCTTATTTAAAGCTAAAACTATACTTGTAAGAGAGTAGTGGTACTATTTAACCCATAGCTGGGGATTTAGGAGGTTCCTGCCTTTCCCATGAATATTAATCCGAAATTGAACTGAATTCGAACTTTTTTACTATGATGTCGTATTCCTGTACGTTAGTCAATATGCCCCGAGCAATCCTCACAATATTTTGAGTTGCATAGGCAGCTGTGATGTTTTGTGAAAAAAGCAACCTTTCATGGCTATCAAGAAAGTTGAAACAAAACTGAGTAATGAAAGGAATAAAAATCTCCTATCAGGATCGAAATTGCATTCAGCACAGCGTGATTCCTGTTGTTAAACCGCAACAGTTTAATAAGTCAAGCGGGGAAGCACAATCACACTAGAGACTATAAATGATTTTATGATTTTATCATAAATACATTCATTTCAAGGAAAAATTTGTTATTTGAACAATTTTGTGTGTGTAATAAAACTGCTGCTCACATTGTATCTACAGGCAACATGCCAACTCTTGCTGTGCAATATCACAATACGTATATGGCTCTGTCGACTTGGGGCTGTTGAATACGCTGACTGCATTTCTGCAAAGAGGTAAAACTCCCACCACCCAACGAGTGTCCTAGGCTCGACCTCCAACTGCATCTGATTCTGAGACTCCAGTCTTGAAGCATTGTGCACCAGTGACTCCCACTTTACAGCCATTAATCCCCGGCCCACTCTGCCTGGAGTGATAGTACCTAATAGGTTCCCATCTATGGGTAAAATTGAATTTTTGAATTATTTATTACGGATTATAATTATTAGTTATTTAAAACCATACAGTTGTGGGTAAGTTATTTAGATTACATAAGAATACTTGATAATTAGGATTATCAGAGTTCGTAATAGTTGAAACACTTTAACATGATTCAATTGAAAATAACGTTTCCTACAAGCTAATCTCTTGCAAATCATTTACATATATATATATATATATATATGTGTGTGTGTGTGTGTGTGTGGTTAAACTGATAACAACGATCCAAGTGGAAGAGCACAAGAGACATAAGAATTGGCAACTCAAACAATGCATTATTCCTACACATTTCTCAACATAATCACAACTTTGACTTCAATTCTGCTAAGATGCTCACTTACATCCATAATAAAGAATCTTAGACGAATTTTCGAAGCCGCTGCTATCTCATTCCTTAATTCCCTAAATACTCGTCCTGTCTTTTATAATATTTCTCCTTACTTGAGCAAACACATTTTAAATAGCTACAATATATTCCATCCTTAGTTAATATTTTCCGTATTTCTCATAATTTCCATGCTTTCTATTTTTTTTTTTTTTTGTTCTTTCTTTCTTTTCTTCCTTCTGACTCGAAATCTTTCTCGATAAACAAACGTAACATAAATTCTATACAATATTCCTAATAAGTCAAATGACGTGATTTAAAACATCAAACGCTGATTCGCCAGTTAAACGGCCAACTTTTTCTTACTATACATATTTTCCCCGAGGTTTTTGTATTTCATATTTCTAAACATCCATCGTTAACTTAAAATCGTTAACATCACCCCTCATGGTCCTGATGATGGTTCAATTGAACCGAAATGCTAAAGTGTCGACCTCTCAATAAATCTCTCCTTCCACTTGGATCGTTGTTATCAGTTTTACTACATATTGTATGATTACAATCCTTTATTTATTCTTTATATATATATATATATATATATATATATATATATATATATCAGCCTTTTGGATTATATATATATATATATATATATATATATATAATCCACAAGGCTGATATGCCGTAAAACACCAACAACCAACCAACTAACCAGCCTCAGAATCTTTTTGTTTTCAATATTCTCTGTGGTTATCGAAGATTTTCCGGTAACAAAATAAAAATAAACTCTTATAATGTGAAGCGTTCTGCTCTTAAAAGTTTGTAAACAATAATCAATGAAACTGAAGGGGTGTTTTGATGTTGCTTGTTGACAGGGGACACTTTCAAAACAAAGTTATTTTCCAAAAACTTAGAATGTTTGTGATTACCTCAACCACGTGACTTTAAATTTCTCAAAGTGCGTATAATAATAATAATAATAATAATAGTAAACTGGGAAAGGTGATCCACTGGGAATTGTTCAAGGGACGGAAGTTTGATCGTACTGAAAAATGGTATATCCACTAAATAGGATTTAGAAAATGATAAGCATAAATTTTTCTGAGATTTTGAGATGCAAGAGGATCTCACAAACCAAAGTAGAAGACTTGACCCAGAGTTTATTAACAAGATGAAAAATCATATTCATCTAACAGAATTCGCCTTTTCAATGGACCATTGAGTGAATATAAAGAAAGCGAATTGATAGACAAATACTTTGATCGTAATAGAGAACTGAAACATTTATGCAACACGAATGTGACAGTGACACCGATAAGAATTGGAGCCCTTGTAACAGTTCCCAAGAACCTTTAAAAAAGACAGGATGAACTGCGAATCAGAGGAAGGTAGAGACCATCCAGGACACAGCACCGTTAAAATCTGGTAGAAAACATAGAAAAGTTTTGGAGATCTAAAGAGACTTGTTGTCACTCAGACTCCGGTTAAAAAAATACACACGCACTCGTCAGAAATGGTGTTAAAAATTTGCAAGTAGTTGCCGTTCCGGCGGACAATATTACGAAAATAAAAGAAAACAAAAAGATAGACTTATACTCGGATCTTGATCGACAGCTGAAAGAGCTGTTGAATATGTATGTGACAGTAAAAGCAATAGTAGTTGATGCCCATTGGAACCGTCTGAAAAGGACTGAAAAAGAGACTTGAGGAACTTGATATCAGTGAAGAATCGAGACATTCCAAACCTAGGCCCATTGAAGATCAGCTAGAATACTTGGAAGAGTTTTGGAGACCTGAATAGACTTGCTGTCACTCTGACATCAGTGAAAAAATGACCAGTTAGACTTGAAGGAAAAAAATTCACTAAAAGTGGAACAATAATAATAATAAAGAAAGAACTTGTCATCAAATGGATTTTGCCGTTCCAGCTGATAGAGTGAAAATAAAAGAAAGCAAAAAGATACACAATTACCTTGATCTTGCTAGAAAGCTAAAAAGCTATGGAACATGGTGACGGTATTAGCAATTGTAGTTGAAGACATTCGACCGGACCCCAAAGGTCTGAAAAAGAAACTGGAGCGGTAGAATCGAAACTATTCACTCCACACCACTGTTAGGGTCACCTAGAAAACTTAGAAGAGTCATTAAGACCAAGGAGACTTGTTGTCACAAGGACTTCTGTGAAAAACTAATTGTCAAAACTGATGTGAAAAACTAGCTTAGAGGGAAAAAAATACATTCAAACTCCAGTGAGAAAAATAATATTGATATATTGATATATTGTGATATTGATATGTAATCATATAGAGATATAATAAGAAAATAATACACTCAAACTCCAGTGAGAAAAAATAATTTTGATATATAGTGATATTGATTGGTTTGGTTTCTTTGTTTAATGGCATATCAACTCTTTGTAGGTTATTTAAAGCCGAAGCCGTTCTCCTAGAAGAACAGTAGTGGTACTATTTAACCCATAGCTGGTAGGATAAGGGGGTTCATACCTTTCCCAAGGGTATTTGCCCGAAAGTGTACGTAATAGCGCGACTAGAGTACGAAATCGCTTACTACGATTCCGCAGTCCATCGCTTTAACCATTACACCACGAGGACACACCCGCAGTGATATTGAGATGTAATTATATGGTGATATAAGCAAAATTTGTGACCTTAGTTGAGTGTAACGTGAAGGCTCCCTTTTCAATAGCTAATACACTGAGATGTAGGGGAGGACGCTACTTCACTCCCTGGATTGCTCCACTTTACCCTTGATCCTAGATTGCTCCACTTTACCCTTGATCCTGAGTGTTAAGTAAGGCGGCATCAAATACCATTTTTTGAGTATTTTGTATGACTTGACCAGGGATTGGACTCCGATCCCCTGGACCATTGGCGATCACTCTACTCGATATAATGAGAAAATAATGCACTCCAGCGAGAAACTATCTGCAAACACTGGCGTAAAAACATCTCTCAAAAGGGTAAAATAATAATAGACGAAACGATTAATCACATAATAACCGAATGCAACAAAAAGCGTAAATAGAATACAAGACTATACATGACTGGGTGATGGAGGTGATCCACTGGGAATTGTGCAAGAAACCGAAATTTGACCATACTACAAAATCGTATATGCATAAACAATAATCCGTCCGGGAGAATGAAACGCAGAAAATTCTCCAGTATGTTGAAATAGAAACGGATCACCTAATACGGGCCAGATTACCAGACCTAGTCGTGATTAACAATAAAGCACTAACGTGTCATTTTGTAGATTTTACCGTACCGGCTGCTCCGGAGTGAAAATAAAAAAAACGAAAAATACTTGGGCCTTGACAAAGAACAAAAAAATTATTTTTATAATTGGAGGAACATGAGAGGGACGGTGATACCAATTGTATTTAGTTCACTTTGAACTGTCTCCTAAAGCTTGGAAAAAAGACTAGAAGAACTGGAAATCAGAGCTTTTCACATCAGCGTTAGCCAATGGTTTTTCACTGGAGTCTGAGTGACAGCAAGTCTCCTCACATCTCCAGGACTCTTCTCAGTATTCTGGCTTTTTTTCAATAATGCTGTCATTTGGATACCAACTTTGAAGTCCTCCAGTCCCTTTAGTAATCCTTTAGTTACTGTTCCAAACGCACCAATTACAATTGGTATAATTGTCACCTGCATGTTCCACAGTTTGTTCAATTCCCTAGCAAGGTCGAGGTACTTATCCATCTTTTTACATTCTTTCAGTTTTACTCTGCGGTCAGCCGGGGCAGCAAAGTCAACAATTTTGCAAGTTCTCTTTTTTTCGTTGATTAGTCTGGTCTTCTGGCCGAGATTAGGTGATCCGTGTGTATGTCAATGTCCCATTGGGGTTTGTGTGTCATTTTCTTGGACAGGTGCTTGGTTATGCATATACCATTTGTTTGTATGTCAAATTTAAATTTCTTGCACATCTCCAAGTGGGTCACTTTGCCGACATAATCATGTCTAGTCTTATATTCTTTCTGCGCTAATTTGCTGCATTCGCTTATTATGTGATTGATGGTTTCTTCTCTGTCACCACATAGCCTACAGTTGCTATTTTGTTGAGTCTTATCTATTCTCGCTTTGATATGATTAGTTCTTACGGCGTTGTCTTGAGCTGCTATTAGGAGAGATTCTGTTTCTCTCTTAAAGTTTCCTTTTCTTAGCCATGTCCAAGTTTTGTTTTGTGAGATGTTTATTAGTCGTTCAAACCGCCCATAGATTTGTTTTCCTTCCTAATAACTAGTGTGTGTTATGTGATGACAGAGATGAAACAGTTAATTGCATAATAAGCAAATGCAACAACCTGACACGAAAGTAATATGAGGCTAAGCATGACTGGGTGGAAAAGGTGATCCTTAAATTTTACTACTCCCTACAATACACTTAAAATCAACTAAGATACTAGAAAGAGTCCTGGAGACTTCGGAAGATTTACTGTTACGCCGAATCTAGTTAAAACTGGTGTGAAAAAGTCGCATTGAGAGAAAATAATAATCGATTTGTATATAAAATACCGTGTGATTTTAAACACACACAAACACACACACACGTGAGTGTAAATTTAATAAGAATATAAATCTCATTACCGATTATCCCACTAAACACGCCATATAACAAGGAAGGAAGTTGTGATAAAACACGGGTTCAAGAATGTTGGCTGGGATCAGAGGCTGTTCATTAACTGACTGCCAGGGAACTAACCCCTCCCATCTCCAGCCCTACCCCCCAGCAAACACACAAACACCATCAACAACGATCTCCTAGGTCGAGGGACCTTGTAAAAGTGCAAACCGCAAAAGGTCAGAGCGTATTATGAATCGAAAAGCCGAGTTGGCGCTGGGCGCTCTTTCATTTACATCTTCAGTGGAAAGGCGTCAGTTTTTGAGCAATGGGCAGCTATTGATCGACTGACCGAAGCCAAGATGAGTCCAAGAGAGGGTGACGGCTTAAAGGTGATCAACAGCAACTACATCAACAACAACGAAAACTACAAAAAAATAAATAAATAAATAAATAAAACGATTTTTTTCTCAGCGGTGGAGAATTTGCGAGATCATGAAAAACAGAATTTTAAGGGAGCAGGAAGAAAGTGTTTTGAAGGGAAATGTAGTCAAACACGATTATAAAAGAAGATAGCATGATTCGGACAGTGAACTAACTCACACCCGGCTTAGTCTTGTTTGGCAAACACCCTAAAATGTAGCACCTATCGTTCGAGTGAAGTTAGGGGGGAAAAAGCTTTGAACTGAGAATTATCCTGGATCAGAAACACGCAACTATTTCGGTTTACTTACAGCCAAATTACGCTAAAAGCACCGATTCCTTTCAGATCACTGAATAGAAGCAGTGGTGAGTCCGTTCACAGCTAAGATGGGTGACCACTTCATAACAGCAGGAACTATTAGCAACAAATAAGTTCTATAAACTAGACAAAGCAAGAGTTTCTAAATGACAACACTGCAAGATTAATAAAGAACATGCTGAAGTCTTGATAAGATTTGTAGAAAACTCCCAGACACTTCCGGAATTAACCCAGTCGGCTGGAGCTGTATGTATTTACCAACTCCTCTGCACGGGCAGTAAGTGATTCAAGGTCAATTTTAAGCTGAGTTTAACAGGTTTTGATTCAGAGTTTCCTTTTTCCTCGACTAGTTGCCTAACCAAGGCTAGAGAACACAGTCTGTCCAACTATTTATTCATAGCTGGGGGGGGGGAATAATTGGATTCATATCTTTCCCAAGGATATTAGGGCTACACGAAATGCAATCAGCCTTGTCCAGGGTTTGAACTCATGTCACCGTGTCCGTTTCCTACGACAATAACAATTACAGCTGGAGCTGTAGAATACGCCAACTGCATCTCTGCAGAGTTAATCCTGCCTAATAATCCCCGTCCCCATCGAGTACCCTGGATATGACACTCCATGAGGCTCCAGTATTGGAGCTTTCGGGAATACAGAGTAACCCTTCGTTGCCATTGCTCCCAGAACCACTGTGACCCAGAGTAAGAGCACCTAATAGAGTCCTATCTATGAGTCAATGTCACGTGGTCTCCCATTGAGAGAGGAGAAATAAGATTACTTCTATTCCTCCATGTTTGAATTAGCAAGCCGTCAAAGAATGGCCGTTAAGAGAGATAATGTAGGTCAATCCCGAAGTTACAAATCCAGGTCAGAATGGAAACTAACAGATGTTTGTACTTGGAGACCAGAGGGGTAAAGAATGGGACACAGGGACATATAGTAGCCCTAACGAATCGCCTGACGGGGGAAGGAAGAAGATGGAAGCCAAATGATTGGCTGGGACCCTAAAACGGAAGTGGCACCTTCTTCCCGTCAGCGGAAAAAAGAAAAAAGAAAATCAGTTTTTGGACAGAGGTCGTGGTGAACGAATCTAAAGCCAAGACTCCGGGTAAAGGAAGACCAAAAGTATCTGGGACAAGAAGGAGCCATACCTTCAAGCCAGAACTAAAAATAACATAAAGTCTGTTAGCCCGTAAAAGGGGAAATATTCTCCACAGGAATCCATCGCAATAAGATAAGTAAACTTTGAGACTGTTTCTCCCTATACCCAATTATATATCCTCTCTCTCTCTCCCAATTTGAAGAAAGACTAAAGAAGAAAGAAAAGAAAAGAAAAGAAGAAAGACATTTATGTTTATGTGCTATCCGTTAACAATATAGCCGACGCGTTGAATGTGTGTATCAACATGTGCAGTAAAAAGTTTGATATATTTTAATGTCCTCACGTGTTGAAGTTGTTCATTTGTATCTTCTACTACCAAGTTGTTATTTCATGTTTCTTTTTCAGCTTCTATTCGTTATCCTCGCTTAATTTGTCCTATATGAATTCCTTTAAAAATATTACACGGGAAACCAGAGTTGTCGGCTACTATAATTAATATTATTACTTCTAAACCTAGAGGTCCATATCTTCCATTGTTCTAGGGGAGGAAGAACTAGTGGCCTTGGTGGGTGTGTGTATAGTGTGAAATTTGGAAACCCCTTGCCAACGACGGTCAGTCTAGCCATAAATTAACCCCCACATAATATGCCAGTTCCTACATGCCCGAGAAAGAACTCTGAACCATGACTTATTCTACGAGGGATCAAGTGCCAGGCCACCCTGTCCTCACGCGTACAAAATAAATAAATGAATAAAATAAACCCCCGTTTAGTGATAACAATATTTAAATGCACCAGTTCCCATACACGTTTAAATGGTTGCTCATCCGGGGATCTTTTTATTTTAATTTGCCGTCACAGTCAAGTAGAACTGTTTGATATTTAAACTGTGCGCAAACAAATGACTATTGCTAAATTGAATTGTCAGAAATAGAACTGTTTGATCATTTAAGTATGTGTTAATAAATGACTGATGTTTGAATAGAGAGTGATACATAGTAAAACTTTGAACCATGAGTTCAAATAAGTAACTGATGTTAAATTCTGACTGTTGCATAGCAATGTTTGAAATCATTAAACTATATCAAATAAAATGAGCTCAGGTTCATTATCAACAAAATGTTTACTAATCATATATTTAATATATATGTATAAAGGACATGGCATTAAATTACCTACAGTGGATGATATGCCATAAAACCCATCGAAACCAATTAATATCTATTTAATAGTGTTCGCTCGGGAGACCAGGGTTCAATCCCAGGTCGAGTCATACCAAAGTGTCAAAAAATGATACTTGGTGCGGCTTGCTTAACACCCAGCATTATAAGATACAGATCAAGGGTAAGTGGAGCAATCCAGGGAAGTGAGTAGCACCCTCCCAAACACCTCACCATAGTAGCTATTGAAAAGGGAGCCTTCGGGTCACCATCGACTAAGGTCTCCAACTTTACTTACTTTATATATGTATAGAGGATTAGGTATTAAATAACCAACAATGGTTTATATGCCTTAAAACCAAACCAAATCATATATATTTAAAATATATGGATAAAAGGGTCTGGCATTAAATAACCTGCAATGGTTGATATGCCATAAAACCCAACCAAACTAAATCATATATATTGAATGTATATGTCAAGAGTAGGGCAGACTTGGTTCTTCAGCCTTGGTGAGGCAACTTGTCTAGGAGAAGGAAAACTCTGAATTCAAACCCGTTAAACTCCGCTTAAAAATTGACCTTGTGTCATGTCCTGCCTTAGCGGAGGGGTTGGGTAAATAAGGAATGTATATGTATAGAGGACTTGGTATTAAATAACCAACAATAGTTGATATGCATTAAAACCAAACCGAACCAAATCATATTTATTTAATATATATGTATAAAGAAGTTTTGGCATTAAATAACCAACAATGGTTGATATACCACAAATTATAAACTAATCAAACTGACCTAATGAAGGTGTACATGAACTAACGGACTATATCTTCAACACCAAAAATGGTACGGACTTACGACCAAGTCACGTTGAAAACATCCGTTCCACTCAGATCACCGTTAGTTAAACAGAAATAAGCCTGTTAACAACTAACATGTTTCGGTTTGGATTCAGGCTCTACGTGGGTTATTTAATCGTACTGTTCGTACTATAGCTGGTCCTATTTACCAACCCCTCCGCTCGGGCAGGATATGACACAAGGTCAATTTTTAAGCGGAGTTTAATAGGTTTGAATTCAGAGTTTTCCTTCTCCTAGACTAGTTGCCTCGCCAAGGCTGAAGAACCTAGTCTGTCCTACTATTTACCCATAGCTGGAGGGAGAATAATTGGATTCATACCTTTCCCAAGGGTATTAGTGCTATGTGAAATGCAATCAGTCTCGTCCAGGATTTGAACTCGTGTCGCCGTGTCCAATTCCTACGACGATAACCATTACTCCACGTGCACCTCCTGTAGCTGGTACAACTTTGATGGGTGACTGCTTTGTAACAGCAGGTACTGTAATCCAAGAGAGGTTTGTGTAAGGCGCCTCTGGGGGTGCAATGGTTAGCAAACTCGACGGGAAAACCTACACAAGTGAGTTCGAGTCTCATTGGGTGCCCTTTTCATATGGCCTTGTGCCACATCTAAGCAAAAGCATCTAAGTAAATTACCACCAGAGGTTTGTGTATCGGACTAAGCCGAACTTACAAGTTTATAACTATCTTGACCTTAATTTTATCTAGATTTGTATTACCTGGATAGTTCTCTCTCACGGACATATTTTGCCACAAGGGAACAAAAGAAACTGAGGGGCAAATAAAAAGATTGTAGAAATTGACCATTTTACATAATAATTATAATCTAACTATATATATATATATATATATATATAGGTGTCAAATACCAACTCAGTTGACGGTCGAGTCATGAGATTTATACTGTTTTCATCATTATCCTAAATTACATTTGAAAAACAATGTGATATTGCTGTACATTCCGATAGAAAAACTCTTTAAGCATTAAATTTTAATCACAACTATATATATATATATATATAGAGAGAGAGAGAGAGAGAGACAGCGTGAGAGACAGACAGACAGACAGAGACAGAGACCGAGAGTAATGAAAAGACTCGTTTTTTATTATTGATGAGATTTCAATGATATAAATATATTTGTAATTTTCCACAGGTAATAAATAGATAGACTACTTAATATTTGCCACTTACTCATTCTGAGCTCATTCGGTTTTGGGGTTGTTTTTTTTTTTGTTTTTTTTTGCTTTCATTTTCCTTGTCCTGTTTCCTTTTTTTATCTTCTTCCACTCGCGTTTTTCTCTCTTTCACTCACTTTTATTCTTTCTTTCTTTCGTTTTCTTTCACCCAAACTTACTCTCCTCCTCTCCCTGCCCCCCCTCTCTCTCTATATATATATATATATATATATATTGGTCCAGTCGACTGTGGCGGTTGAATACACTGAGTGCATCTCTGCAGAAGAGTAAGATTACCCCAAGAATTGCTCAAAAGTTTCTCCCGATGTGTTTTACAGCAGCACTGGTAATTACCAAAGGTGACATATATATATCAATTTTGGTAACCACCATCATCATCATCATCATCATGTCGTGCCGCCAGCACGGATATCCTTCACCATCTCTCGCCACTTCTCCCTATCATTCATCGCCACCGGCAGGTCTTCTGGGTTACATCCTGTGTCCTCACATAGCTGCTGTATGTAAGTTCGGGATGGTCGTCCTGCTTTTGCTTGGCCATATGTGGGGGTCCATAGGAGTACGTCACTTACGAGCTCGTCCTTGCTTCTCCAGCAGTGTCCGGCGTGTCTGGCTCGTCTAACCTGTAAAGTTTTCGTGATGGGAGGCAAGTGGCCGTACAGTTGGTGCCTCTTGGGGTGTTGTCGCCAGGACTTGTTCAATATTGCTCTCAACATTCTTGTGTAGTTGCCGTCAAGTTTCTTCTCCAGCCGTTTAGTTAGCGTCCATGTAGTGCATCCATATAGCAGTATCGATACAACCGCTGCCTGGAAGAAACTGCGCTTCATTTCATCGGTCAGGTCTGATTTCCATATGATTGAGAGCCTATCGATAGCCGTCCATGCTTTCGTCAGTCGTGTGTCGATGTCGTTTTCTGTTGATGAGACGCTACTTCCTTGGTAGGTGAATTTGTCCACTAGCCTCAGAGAGGCTCCGTCTAGTGTGGTAATTTTGCCCGGTTGGTTGTAACACATATATTCAGTTTTGTGCGCATTGACATGGAGGCCAATGCCTGCTGCAGCTCGTTCCAAACTATGCAGTAGTGTCTCAGCGTAGTCGGCGTCTGTGATTGTTTTTGTGGGGTACCGTTTGCTTCTTTTCTTAGTCAGCTCGAAGCCATTTTCTCTGATTTTGTCGATCGAAGTTCTAAGCACGTAGTCTAGACAGATGATAAAGAGGTATGGGGCTAGCATGTCTCCTTGTAGGACTCCTGCAACAATGTCGAAGTATTCCGTGTCTCCATCTGGTGAACGTACTTTTACTTTTGTGTTTCTGTAGAGGATCATTATTGCTGCTATGGTTTCTTTTGGTAGGCCGTATGTTAGTAGGATTAGTTCCATTTTCCCTCTGTGGATGGAATCGAAGGCCTTGGTAAAGTCGACAAAGAGTAATGTCGTCTGAAGGTTTTTTGCCCGAGCGCCTTCAAGTATTTTACTGATGGTCAATATTTGTGAGGTTGTGGATCTATTTCTCCGGAAGCCATTTTGGTTTTTCCTAAGGATGTTGTCTATTTTGGGTTCTATGCGGTTTCGTAGTAGGGCATTGTAGATTTTGGCTGCTATGGATGTAAGTGTTATCCCTCGGTAGTTCTTGGCTAATCCGAGGTCGCCTTTTTTAGGGAAAGGAAGGATGCATCCCTTCATCCATCTTTCTATCCTATTTTGACTATAGACTGCGTTGCATTGCCGGAGCAGTATATTGTCGAATTGTCTAGTCTTCCACACTTCTGGGGGGGGATCTCGTCCAGCCCTGCAGCTTTCCTATTTTTAATTTTTTTAAGAACCGAGTCGAGTTCTTCTTTGGTGAAAGGCCCTAGTTTAATGTCTAATTGCTTACTGATAATTCTGGTGATCGGTTCATCCGTTATTTTCGGCGGGCTTCCTAATAGATTTTTGAAATGCTGTTCCCACAGTTTTACTCTTTCTTGTTGGCTTGCAGCTTTCAATTTTGCTTTGGCTGTGCTCTTCCTTCTACTTACTTCGTTTATCGTTTGCCAGGCTATCCTGGATTGTCTATCTTCCACCGAGTCTCTAATCTTATCTATCTGATTTTGTATGTATTCTCCCTGTTCTTTTAGATATATTCCTGCTAATTGATATTGTGCCTTTTCTAGTTTTCGGGCATTTGTGTTTGTTGGGTTATTCCGATAGCTTTTGGAGGCAGTTTTCACGAGTGCACGTTTTTCTCTAACCTCTGACGTTTCCCAAGGGACTCTCTATTTAGTTCTAGGTTTTGTTGAGATACACTTTGATGCTGCCTCTAGGTGTGCTTCAACAAAATTTTCATATTCGTCATTTGGGGTAACTTTTTCTGTCTTCTCTTGTAGTGTTTCGAATCTGCTTCTTAATTCTAATGCATATTTGTCTCTAATGTCTCTGTTGTTAAGTAGGGCCCAGTCATCGTGCTTAGTTGTCGCTGTTCGTGTGTCGTTTTTTCGTAGGCTTAGACGTATTTTGGCCGTGACTATTCGATGATCGGAGGACACACCCTCGAAAGTGGAGTATGCCTCGCAATTCATCGCCCTATTTTTCCATTTTCTGTTTATAAAGATGTAGTCTATCTGTGCTTTACTCTTGTTCGCGTATGTGTGGGTCCATAATTTTCCCTCCCTTTTTTGAAAGTTTGTATTGAGGCATGTTAATCTATTTTCTATCATGAAATCAATTAGATGTTGTCCATTCCTGTTTGACGTGTTGTGTAGGCTGTATTTGTTGTTTCTGTTTTTCCCGATTTGTGCATTCATATCTCTGCCAATGACTAGCAGGTTGTGTTTCGGAATGCTACGTACTAGGGAGGATAGCTCCTCGTAGAAGGTGACTAGTTCGGTTTCTTCGCTAACATTGGTAGGGCTGTAGCAGGAGATGATCGTTGCTTTGGGGTTGCCATTAAACGTTGCGGCCATCATCCTAGGTTGTATTCTCTCAATGCTATCAAGTGTTTTTAGTGCTCTTGGTCCTATAAGCATTCCCACCCCTCCTACCGATGCATTGACTGAGTTTTTCCATGCCGTTGTAAAAAAAGCACATTGGGAGAAACTTTTGAGCAATACCTGTAGAGGATAGAAGTTAAAATATAGTCTTGTGAAAAGACAAGAAAAGTTCAGAAAAATGATAAAAAGAATCTATTCTTTTTTAACGAAACACATCTACGAAATGAATGCAATATATATATATATATATATATATATATATATACATGGGGAGAGAGAGGGGGGATAGAGAGAGAGAGAGAAAGAGTAAGACAGCGAGTAAATTTGGAATGAATTCTAACCGTGTGAGTACGAAAAGCGTTTGGAAAATCAGATTTGACATCTTTCGACAGAAATGAAAATGAATTTATAACCAAAAAGAAAAAAAAAGAATAAAACTTAATCTATTTCCAGAAGCGAATACATGCTACGCTAGAGAGAGAAACGCGATCATTTTTGACTAGTTCTTTGAAATCTTTTTATTCTTTTTTTTGCTTTTTTGTTTGTCTGTATTGGGGAGGGGTGAGGGTGAACTTATCAGTTTGATCTTTTTTTAAATTTTTTTTATTTTTTAGCATCACACATGCTATGCGAAATATTATACAGATGAATAGGGATGCATTGTAGAATCCTTAGTCTAAATTGACAGTAGAAGTTTCGAAGACTTTCTATGCATTTTTGTCGCGCAATAATACGCTTTTAATAGTAAATTAGTTTTCATCCAGTCGATACTTAATAACTGGCAATACATTTTAATCTGATTTTAATAAATTGTGCTCATCTTCTTCGAACACACACACACACACACACACACACACGCTCGTGCGCGCACACACACACGCTCAAAGACACAAAAGTGCCTATATAAGGAATATATATTATTCGTTGTATTTAAAAAGCATTTTCTGATGAAGCCATAAACGAGTGAAACGTATTATAAATTAAATAAATATTCCCCCAATTATGGGTTTTGCGTCATATTGCTACCATTTAGTCGAAAGATTTATCCTATGTATACATCCCCATTTTTAATACATTTACAATAACATAATCCATATTATAATATAAGAATTATATATATATATATATTAGTTGTCAAAATTTCTGAAACGAAGCTTGATGATTTTTATCATTAAGGGTTGTCGGACTATTGTCTTCATCTTTATTGTTATTTCAACAACGTTTCGGTCGATATGTCCTCTAGCCTTTTTCAGGTATTTGTCGAACTCGGGAACATATACAGAAGTTCGAACTACGTCCTTCATTGAATCCATGGGAATCACCTGCTCTGATTCCGTTAACCATAACCGGGTACAAGTGTTAAGTATTCCTGTATTATTACTCCCCTGCAGTCAGGATTGAACCTGCAACCTCCAGATGATTGTCTCCTAAGAAGCGGAAACCAACGCCTGTAACCGTTACGCTATGTGTCCTACTGGCGAGTAACAATACAGGAATACTATACACTTGTACCCGGTTATAGCCAACGGAATCAGAACAGGTGACCCCCGTGGATTCAATAAAGGACGTAGTTCGAAGTTCCTTGCTGGTTCCCGAGTTCGGCAAACACCTGAAGAGGGCCGGAAGACATATCGGCAGAAACGTTGTGGAAATAACAATAATGATTAAGACAATAGTCTGAAAACCCTTAATGATAAAAATACAAATATGTATGTATGTATGTATGTATGTATGTATGTATGTCAAATGCAGGCCTAAAGAGTCACCTTCGGGCCCACGGACATGGTTTGGGTGTCACTGACGATTCACCCCGCAACTGTGGTAAGGGTATTGATGAGCATTGAGATGGCTGTCGTTTTTTAAGACGAAGAAATTGCCATGTATGTATGTATGTATGTATATTTAACAATGATATTATATATATCGATGCTCTGATATCTTATGATGGTGATTATCAGTCTGTAATTGTATAATCACCGGCGTCATGATTCCCTCAGTTACTAACTTTGTATTCTCAATGATCATAATTAAATTTTCATTATTTAATCTTGATTATCATCTTTTCTGTAACAATGTCTCTAATAAAGTCTGCCAGAGTTAGATGTGCCTCAAAGCAAAATTTATTATAAATACGTTCAAAGGTCTGCTGTGTGTATTACATACCACTAAAAAAAATCAAGGTTTACATAGTATATAGTGCGGATAATTTTCATACTGGTTTTAACAAAACTGGGTCAAATAGATAATTACATGGTGGTATTGATTTCTAAAATTATTTTTATATTCTCTAACGTATAATTTTTATTCTCTAATGTATAAGTTTGGACAATAATCAATTAAAATTGAATAAAAATAAGTGTAATCTTCTGTTGTATATTGACTAACGACCCGGTCGGGCTGTCAAAATAGGGAATGCACCGATGTAAATAACAGGTGCATTCGGTCGAGGAATATCAGAATTATAACCTTGACCGTTCATGGGTTGAATGAGTGCAATTCTGACGCCCACAAGAAGAAGGGGACGTTGAACTATTATATAACTCGGTGAAGACAGGAAGTCAGTTAGTTTGGAGACCAGACTCGTTGGTGACAAGGTGCAGTAGTGAAAGCCAGCAGAGTGGGCCCCCAGGCCCCTGGTTGAGCAGTCCAGGAGAACGGGAAAGGAACACGGTTATGGCTAATAGAGTGAGGGTCAATATGTTGCAGTTTTGTTCGGTCTCCAACTCCCTCTCACACACAAACCTTTTAAATAAAGTGAGAGGCATATTTTTCTAAGGACTGTGTCGCTCCTTTTTTTTTTATTGAGTCGTTATGATTTATGCATCCATCTGCATATGGCTATATAACACTTCCTGCATAAGCTCTTATCTAGTTTCGTTAGTTTTTCTAATTTAATATAATATTTAATTACATTATTATTTAATTGCATTAATTTTTGATTACATTAATAATTAATTACTTGGCCCAGCGGTTAGAGTGTTCGCCAATGGCCCGGGAGACCTGGGTTCAATCCCAGGTCGAGTCATACCAAAGACTTTAAAAATGGAACTTGATACCACCTTGCTTAACACTCAGCATTATAAGGTACGGTTCAAGGGTAAAGTGGAGCAATCCTGGGAATGGAGTAGCGCCCTCCCCTACACCTTGGTGTAGTAGCTATCGAAAAGGGAGCCTTCGGGTCACCCTCGACTATGGTCGCTAACTTTACTTTTACTTACTTAAGACTTAAGTACTTTCCTCCTGCGGGAGCATATTTTGTTATTTATAAAAATGTAAATAATCGTAATATCATATAAACAAATAGAATAAAAGAAATAATAGCATCAATAACATTATCCCACACATGTGTTTGCATGCAATATATATATATATATATATCGACAAACGGCTAACAATGGCATGGACAGCTATCGATAAGCTATCAGTCATATGGAAGTCAGACCTGACCGATAAAATGAAACGCAGTTTCTTCCAAGCGACGGTCGTCTCGATACTGCTATGTGGATGCACTACATCGACGCTAACTAAACGGCTGGAGAAAAAGCTAGACGGCAACTACGCAAGAATGCTGCCAGCAATATTGAACAAGTCCTGGAGGCAACACCCAAGAAAGCACCAACTGTACGGCCACCTACCTCCCATCACGAAAACTATCCAAGTTAGACGAACCAGACATGCAGGACACTACTGGAGAAGCAGGGACGAGCTCATAAGTGATGTTTTCCTATGGACACCCTCATATGGCCGAGCCAAAGCAGGACGACCAGCTAGAACCTACGTGCAGCAGCTTTGTGAGGATACGGGATGTAGCCCTGAGGACCTGCCAGAAGCGGTGAACGATAGGGAGAAGTGGCGGGAGAGGATCAGGGATATCCCTGCTGCTGATGATGATGATGATGATGATATATATAGGGAAGAAGACATTCTATTGATTACATTTAGTTTAAGACAATCGACAATATCCTTTTTACAATTATTCTAAATATTTTACCGACTTTTTCTTTCGTCACACGAAAATATAAAGACTCAATATAAATTCTGAAACTTTCTCCAATAAGAACTTTCTAAAAATTATGAGTTAATATTAGGGTTTAATATGATAAGTTACTGTTTTTTTTTTAATTCAGAGAAAATTTTCCTACGTTTGGTGCTCAGTGTTGAAGAAGGAAATTAGTAAATAAGTAATTGATACTAACAAAAAAGTGAGCTGACAGACAGGCGCTACTCTTGCCATTATCATTCCACAGACTAAGTCGACATAATTGGATTTTCTTCGTAGAATGAAAATTTTAACCTTAATCTTTTTCTTTTCCGAAAAATGTATAAGGGTCATCAAGAAAGAATGTGTGCCGTTTCGGGGCATTCCTCTCAAAACGGCTTTATTTGCACAAGCTCCCACTCACTGAATATAAACTTAAATATCACTGAGGCCCTGTTAGTTATTTACGAAGCTTAGCTTAGATGTTGACTCAGAAGTGTAACAGTGAAATGTTATTTGAAAAATAACTGCGTGCATAATGAGAACATTGCGTGAATCTTGTTACGCATTATTATTATTATTATTATTATTATTTACTCCTCTAGATTTTTTCCATTAGTGTTAGCTGATGGTCTTTCATTGGAGTTTGAGTGACAGCAAGTCTCCTCAAGTCTCCAGGACTCTTCTCAGTATTCTAGACGTTCTCAATAATGCTGTCGTTTGGATGGTCACCACTCGTCCTCTAACCTCCAAATCCTCCAGTGCCTTTAATAATCTTTTGGTGACTGTACCAAAAGTACCAATCACGATTGGTGTAATCGTCACCTTCAAGTTCAATAGTTTTTTTTTCAATTCTCTAGCAAGGTCTAAGTACTTATCCCTCTTTTCCCTTTCCTTCAGTTTTATTCTGTGGTCAGCCGGGACAACGAAGTCCACAATTTTGCAAGTTTTCTTCTTTTTTTTTTTTTTTTGTTGTTGATTATTACAAGGTCTGGTCTTCTGGCCGAGATAAGGTGATCCGTTTGCATGTCAAAGTCCCATAGGAGTTTATGTCATTCTCTCGGACAGATGATGGGTTTTGTATAGACCATTTGTTCGTATAGTTATATTTCAATTTCTTGCACATCTCCCAGTGTATTACCTTGCCCACCCAGTCATATCTAGTCTTACACTCCTTCTGCGCTAATTTGCTGCATTCGCTTATTAAGTGATAGATGGTTCCGTCTCTATCACCACATAACCTACATTTGCTATTTTGTTGCGTCTTATCTATTCTCGCTTTGATATGATTGGCTCTTATGGCGTTGTTTTGTGCAGCAATAAGGAGAGATTCTGTTTCTCTCTCAAGGTTTAATTCATTAATAAAAGAATTTTAAAATGCATGTGTTCTTTTATCAAATACTTGTTGATATTTTTCAGGTCACTTAACTTTACCAACCCACTCCATGTGTGTTGGTGCTACTAAATCGGCAGAGATAAACGATATAGCATATATTTTTGTATATCATAAAAAGGCAAAAGTCTGAAGGTGTACATGAAATAAAGAATTAAATCGGGACCTGTAGGAAGAAAATAGAATACCAAATTGAATATGAAATTCAATTATTTCAATGTTTTGAGAGCTTTTATTAGTATGATTTAATAGAAAATATTTAATTCAGATCATCAAGGAAGTGTTTCTGCATTGATATTTGTTCCGCTAAGAAAGGGGGATCTCCAATCACAGCCTAAATCTAAATATCTTATTAAATTTATAAGATTTTACACAACGGAAAACATAAATTTTAAGCAAAAAATAGGGAGCTGATTTTATTTATTTCCTAAATTATAACAAATTTTAGACAAAAAGATGTATGAAAAAATAAATCAATATGACAAATTTTACACGAAAAGATGTATGAAAAAATAAATCAATATAACAAATTTTAGACGAAAAGATGTATGGAAAAATAAATCAATATGACAAATTTTACACGAAAAGATGTATGGAAAAATAAATCAATATAACAAATTTTAGACGAAAAGATGTATGGAAAAATAAATCAATATTACAAATTTTAGACGAAAAGGTGTATGGAAAAATAAATCAATATAACAAATTTTAGACGAAAAGATGTATGGAAAAATAAATCAATATTACAAATTTTTGACGAAAAGATGTATGGAAAAATAAATCAATATAACAAATATTAGACAAAAAGGTGTATGGAAAAATAAATCAATATAACAAACTTTAGACGAAAAGGTGTATGGAAAAATAAATCAATATAACAAATTTTAGACGAAAAGATATATGGAAAAATAAATCAATATTACAAATTTTAGACGAAAAGGCGCATGGAAAAATAAATCGATATAACAAATTTTAGACGAAAAGGTGTATGAAAAAATAAATCAATATAACAAACTTTAGACGAAAAGGTGTATGGAAAAATAAATCATTTAACAAATTTTAGACGAAAAGATGTATGGAAAAATAAATCAATATAACAAATTTTTGACGAAAAGGTTTATGGAAAAATAAATCAATATAACACACTTTAGACGAAAAGGTGTATGGAAAAATAAATCGATATAACAAATTTTAGACGAAAAGATGTATGGAAAAATGAATCAATATTACAAATTTTAGACGAAAAGGTGTATGGAAAAATAAATCGATATAACAAATTTTAGACGAAAAGGTGTATGGAAAAATAAATCAATATAACAAACTTTAGACGAAAAGGTGTATGGAAAAATAAATAATCATAACAAATTTTAGACGAAAAGATGTATGGAAAAATAAATCAATATAACAAATTTTAGACGAAAAGATGTATGGAAAAATAAATCAATATAACAAATTTTAGACGAAAAGATATATGGAAAAATAAATCAATATAACAAATTTTAGACGAAAAGATATATGGAAAAATAAATCAATATAACAAATTTTAGACGAAAAGATATATGGAAAATATTGTAACAATCATTTGCTTATCAATTTCCAGTTTTGTCTTTGTTATTGGAGTTCTAAAATTCCATTTTTGGACGCTACACTATAACTTTCAGTTTTATATATATTACACGAGTGTCATATTTTGAAAGATTCTGATATCTTCTTTTAAAAAAAGACGTCAAAGATTTAAAATACAAAAGTACGTTCAATAATTTCTTTTCAGACATTCATTTTTAATTCAAATTAATTTATTATCTTAGATTTACCAACTGCTAAAATAGCATTTTTGTTTGTTTTTCAACTATGCACTTGTAATGCTACAACATAAAAAAAAACTTTTCCAATTTAAGTAAATTATCTGTTTATTCTCTTAAAAGCATTTAGAAATGTGTCCAAAAATGTGATTTTCTAAACAAAAATATAAAATTTAAGAAAAATGAAAGATTTGTAGATTATTATCAGATAAAACTTTAAATAATAAAAAGGCAATTAACATATTATTTTACTGTTTTTATAATAAATTAATGATGAATTTAATATAGTTTTCTTAATTGCACCTTAAAAACCATATTAACTCGCTTATTTTCCTTTTTGAAGATTAAATCAAAAAATAAACTAATGCTGATACGTTTTTCTATAATTTAAAAAATTGACATTCAAACCTTCCTTACTATCAATTTTTGAAGGGAAATTAAAGCGCACCTTAATAGTGATTGACTAGTGACCACACCTACCATGGAAGAAGTGTCTCATCAACCGAGAAAGACGTCAACACGCGACTAGCAATGATATCGATAGTCTATCGGTCATATGGAAGTCAGATCTGACCGATAAGATAAAACGCAGTTTTTTTCCAAGAGGCGGTCGTGTTGATACTGCTACATGGATGCTAACTAAACGTATGGAGAAAAAGCTTGACAGCAATTACATAAGAATGCTGCGAGCAATATTGAACAAGAACTGGAGGCAACACCCCATAAAACAGCAGTTGTACAACCACTTACCTCCCATCACGAAAACTATCCAAGTTAGACGAACCAGAAATGCAAGACACTACTAGAGAAGTAAGGACAAACTCATCAGTGATATATTCCTGTGGAACCCTTCACATAGACGAGCAAAGGCAGGACGACCAGCTAGAACCTATATACAACAGCTCTGTGCCGATACGTGATATAGCCTTGAAGACCTCCCGGGAGTGATGGACGATAGAGACGGGTGGTGAGAGAGGGTCAGGGAGATCCATACTGGCGGTGCGACATGATGATGGACTAGTGACAAATGTCTTGACCTTAATTGTGACCAACTACTTGAATTTAAATTCCATTGTAAGTGATGTAGTTATCAACGTGTGAGTAAGATTTTTACATGCATCGCTATATAAAAGTTTTAGTTACTGATTTCATTCAAAAAAACTTTTTTAAGTATTCTAATATTTCAATTTTTTTTTTTACGTAACCCCTATTTGGGGAAAATAATCAACTCTTTTTAAATTTAAAACTGAAAAATGTATCAAAAATTAATTAGATATGTTATTAATTAGATATGTAATCCTGCTTTTAATACTAATAATTACGATGTTACTATCTTTCAAATATAACTAAAATTTAACCTTAAATAACTCCTTAATTATTTTCAGTACGTTTTAATGGAAAAAAACGGAGACATTTTATTTATACCTTATACGTATATACATATAAAGAAAGATATATGTTTAAAAACAAATACTTGTGAAAGAAAACACTTTATTTTGCTTATATATATATATATACATATTAATATATATGCGTGTGTGTGTGCGTGTGTGTGTGTGTAAAGCAGTTTACTATATTTGTAAATGAAGAGTGTTCAATATCGGTGAGAGATCATATGTAGATCTTTCTTAGGATAGAGTAGACACGCTTGGTGACAGTAAATTTATCGCTAATGCGATCATGATTCCAATATATATATATATATATATATATATATATATATGGGGGCGGGTTCTCGATATCAGTGATAGAGCATATATTTCTAAGATAGGATTATGAAGATACTGTCTTAACAGCGCTTGGTGTCTGTCATTTTCTCGCCAATCTGATCATCACAGAGTACTGATTATTGCTTAAACGGATGATCGCATATGCGAGAAGAGTCACCAGGCGCCATTGACTCTATCGACACTATCACAAATCACACACACACACACACACACATACATATACATATATATATATATATATATATATATATATATATATATATATAGACGAGTATGTTTTGACACAAGGTCAAGTTTTAGCGGAGTTTAACGGGTTTGTATTCCGTTTCCCTTTTTCCAAGACCGTTTGCCATTCAAGTGTTTTACATATATATATATAATTTGGTTAAAATTAAGAAATTCAGAAATTGTATTCCATAATAGATTTATTTCGTTTATTAGATGGATTTAAAAAAAATTTGAAATTCATCAAAAGCGAAAGGAATTTTATATGGAATACAATTTCTAAATTTCTTTTTTTTTTTTTACCAAAATATACTCTGCGGGTATATTTTTTGTTCAATTGCCGTCCATTGAGAACTTATTCTTTGAATAGTCACAGTCCTCATTTATATATATATATATATATATATATATATATATATATATATATATATATACATATATATATATACATATATATATATATATACCAATGTAAATACGAATAATTACCCTGCCTGCGAGTGTGTTTATATAAATATGTGTGTGTGAGTGTTTGCGTGTGTGTGTATTTGTGTGTTGTTTTACGATTCTGGCATTTGTTTATTTATCTGTTGAATCTTTTTTCCCTACAAATCTTTCATCATAATAAAAGTAGAAAAAAAAAAGGAAAAAAATTAGATCTTAAATGTAAAAGAAAAAAAAAGGTTCTAGTTATTTTTCTCAGTGGACCCAATAAATAAACTAGGCGGGCAAACGAGACAAATTGATGCAACAACAGAGAACTGAACGTCTTTATCAGGTTCCGTTAAAGTTGACCTCTCGCCTCACCTCCACCATACCCCTACATCCCATTCTCTCGAACCTCGCGAGAAAAAATCGTTTGATCTCGTTTGACCCAAACGGAAAGAAGAGAATGAACAAAAGAATAGGAGGACGGTCTTAATCAGACTGCCACCGAAACACCACCACCACCACAACACCACCAACAACAACTACAACAGATGTAGATGGGTTTGGGTGGGGTCGTACAGAGAGTCAGGCAGGGAGGAAACGGTTTATCGGTGGAAGCAAAGCTGGTAGTGTGCTCCCCGCGGAGGAATACCGGCTGCCGTATGTCGGTCTAGGGAAAGGCAAACAACATATTTTATTGGAAGCATTTCAGTTTCCGAGACAAAAAGGAGAAACAATTAGTTCTTTATTGTACCTAAGGGAGAGAAACTTGCAGTTTGGAATAGGGCCATGGTTAGAGAGGAACTCTAGCCAAATGTCGATCGGCGTTGGCCAGAGTTTCTGAAAGAGAAATTACCGATGAAACTCTCGTAGATTCTCATTTTGGGGTAAAAAAAAAATTGTTTTTCTTTAAAAGCTCCCCACAAAAAAGTTTTTTTTTCTTCATTTGTTCATTTTTTTCTTTTCTATGTTTTTTTTTTCATTCCTGTTTAGTTTATGAAGATTTGGCTTTAACATCTATGTGGTTAGAATTGTTGTTATTATATTAGTAATCATTATACCAATGTCCAGACTTTGGCATAATGGTTAGAGTGTTCGCCAATGGCCCTGGAGACCGGGGTTCAATCTCAGGTCGAGTTATACCGAAGATTCAAAAAATGGTACTTGATACTGCCCTGCTTAACACCCAGCAATGTAAGGATCAAGGGTAAAACGGACTAATCCATGGAAAGGAGCTGTGCCCTCCATTACACCCCATTGTTGTAGCTATCGAAAAGGGAGCCTTCGGGTCACCCTCAACAACGGTCGCCAACTTTACTTTCATTAGCGGATTCGTTTTAAATCGCGAGAAATGAGTTAGGACGTTAGCGAAAAGAGAATAATTGCCATAAAAAATATGCTCAGTCATTCACTTAATCACTCACTGATCCCATAACCAGGTTTGGTCGTAAGGGTTCTATGGATATAGTGAGTCTGAGAAAGAAAAAAGCCTAGCGGATCCCTAACCCTTTCCAGATCTGGTTTGAATTTAATTTCCTTTTTCTTAGACCTTTTGCCATTCCAAAGTTAAAGAGCAGAGTCTGCTGATTTCGGCCACCGATGACCGTTATGTCCATAAGAGTAATTCGTCGTCTGGTGCGGGGAAACATTGATTTAGCGTAAGAACCATTCGCTGTTTTATTCCCTTTCCGTTAGTCTCGGAAGTTGTGTAATTAAAAAAAAAAAAAATAGACGACAAACCTCAAGTCGTAGCTTCTTCGTTCTTTTATGAACATGACTCTGTTCGAATCTTTGGTTCGTTCCTCATTCTCCGTTCACAGCAAACGTTTATCTTCTCTTACCCGAGCCACTAAAAAAGAGATCAAATAACGAAATTCGTAATGATTATATATATATATGTGTGTGTGTGTGTGTGTGTACACGGAGACGTTAGTGATGTAATTGCTATTTTAGGAGGAAATGAACACGGCGACATCAGTTTAAAACCTGGACGAGTCTGGTTGCATTCCTCATTGCGCTAATACCCTTTGGCTTAGGTATGTATCCAACTATTCTCTCTCCAGCTATGGATAAATAGTATGTTACACAGGGCTCTTCTACAGTTATACGAGAAGAAAAATTCTAAATTCAAACTTGTTAGGCTCCGCTTAAAACTGAAATTGCGTCGCGTTTTGCTCGAGCAGGGAAATAGGTATATATATATACACTTAACTCACATCTTTAAAACCATCCAAATAAAGCCTACCTAACTTCTCTACAGCTTGAACTAAACACAACGTGTTCAATGAAAAAAGAGTGTGAGAAATGATTGATGGTAAATCGATTGATTTTAATGGCATGTCCGCACGAATAGGGTTATTTTAAACCAAGAGGTTAGGAAATCGCGTTCATTGAACGTTCACATTTACAGTTGTATTGTAGTTGTCTACTGCTACTTTTTGCCATGGATTTAATGATTAATAAGGGCTCGTTTTGGTTGTCCGTCTCTGTAAGTGATGTGTAAGTGAAATTTTTGGCTAATACTCTCAATGTATTATTTATTCCAAGCTAAAAAACCGATTCTCTATCCGGCGTTTACATTTTTCTTGTCCTTGAAAACCTGGGTGTTTCTTTTCAAATATATTGGTCCGTAATTACACTGGAATTACGTCACTTTACCCTTTTAATATGATATCGTGGAACAATATCAGGTCCATTCTATGGTTAAGATATGGTTGTTTCAGGTTTGCAATATTTTATTGTATCTTGCCAAACGTGCATTATATAATTTTTTTAGTGTTTGCATTGTCGGATCTGATACTGTCTTGTTTTTTATTCCCTTTATCTTTTTTGTTTTTGCTCTCGACTGATGCATATTTTATCACGGCTGCTACATGCGTTTCAATCTCAGCTTCCTATCGTCTGTACTCACTGTTTTTCAGTTAATACTGAACGTGACAATGCCTCAGCTGCTTGCATGGATTTCACGGTTGGTAGCTGACATGCAAGTCATATTCTTGCACTCTGATCCTTTTTAACCGTGCTGGGCAACCGTTTGGTGCTTATTTAAGTATGATTACAAGTGGTTTGTCGTCCAGTTTCAAGTTGTACTAGAGGTGTCCTCGTGGTGTAATGGTAACGGCGCTGGACTGCGAAATCGTAACATGCGAGTTCGAACTCTAGGCGCGCTGTTATGTTCACTTTCGGAAAGGTATGAACTCCCTTATCCTCCGAATTATGGGTTAAATGGCATCACTGCTGTTCTTCTAGAAGGATACCTTTTGCATTAAGTAACCCATGAAGGTTGATATGCCATTAAAGAAACCAAACCAAACCAAGTTGCACTATTCTCCCATGTATGTACTGATGGAAGCGTTCACAAACTGTATCGCAAGAGCTTCTCTCGTATTCTTCCCTGTGTTTCCGTTATTGCATCACGAGCGGCTGGTCTCCGAGCGGCTGTTCTAGTATGGCACCCATTTCGATTTTACTTACATCCCACGAGATTTTCGTAAGTAGTTTCGGATCAGAGGTTGTGATACTAGCATCCTTTTTGTTCGCTAAACTTTTTCTCGTATTCTACTGCCTAAGCAAAGACTTCTTTAGATTTTGATAGACTCCTCATGTGAAACGACCGTTAAGAGAGATTTTCTGTGTATCTAAGAAAGTATTTAACTATGTGTAAAGTTTTTACTACGTCCGCTTGTTTCCTTTGGTGTTTTGAATTCAACTCTCGGCTTCAGCTTGGCCAGATTTGGTATCAAACTATTTGCTGTGAGTCGGTTGCCTAGAAATATATTAGCTCTGTTACAGCAATTTAACATGTTTATTTGTTGAGAATCATGTTGTTTGATTTGCAGATATCAAGCATTTTTTTACGGTACGTAAATGTGATTTTGAGTTCGTTCCCCAAATCGCTATGTCGTCCATGGAGGTTTCTACATTTTGCATACCCTTGAAAATGTGACGCATTGTTCTATGGTATATTTCGGGGTAATCTTTGGTTTCTCTATATAACTTACGGTGTTATGAAGTTGCATAACTTGGAGCTTTCTTTGTCCAATTGGGGTAGTCAGAATCCTTTTGAACAGTCCAACTTAGAAAACATTTTTGCACTTGATATTTTTGCCTTTACCCTGTAGTGGGTGAGAGTGAGTTCTCATCTGTATTTTACGGGTATTACTTTCACGTTTAGTTCCACCGCAAATACAACATAATTTTTTACAAGCACGTAAAACGAACGGAATATGACATTAAGAAACAAACACTTTCATATTCATAACAAAACAGGAATAAAAATAAATGAGAAACATAATGTGCGAGCGGCCTTTGGAGAAATTCAGTTATGGCCAGTTAAATGAAAATAGGGTTATTCACATGTGTGTGTGTGTGTGTTTACATGTTAATAAAGTCTATCAAATAAAAGATTCCATGGTTGGTTAAAGTAAGGCGGGTAAAAATAATTGGCTTTACTTACATATGTGGGTAAATGTGTGTATGAATGATGGATCGTAAGTATGGGTCTTTGCTTTCATTAAGTCTGCACTGTGTGTTTTCTTAAGATTTTGGCGACATGTCGCATTGATGAAAGAAAGTCGCAAGCCTTTCCCATTGAGTCTATATCACGGCTCTTTACGGCTCGTTCGTGTCCTCTTGTGAAAAGTCTTTTTTGGTAGTAAACAGAATGACTTTTTGGCCGTGGAAGAAATGAATTGAATGACTGAAAACTTACCTGGTTGATTAAATTCTCCGTTATTTATTCTTTAGTAGTGGATCAAAAAATAGTTTTATTGCGGGTCCTAAAATTTAAGCGCGTAGACATTTCTTGACCAATCAGATTCGTATTTTTACTTATTTCTTTTAGAGCCTAAAAATTTTCTGTTAATTAGTTTCTGATCCAGATTTTCTAGAATGTTCTTATTCTATGTTTTTAGCTGATAGGTTGAAAAATATAAAAAAGCAACTTCAATGCTAATGTGGTTCCGGCTTTTTAGCTGGGCCGTCTGGCATTCGTGCCGGATGGGTGCTCGAAACCAAGAGCAGACTCGGGGCCGAATAGGCCCCCAGCTTCGGCTGGGCAACCTTCGGGTGGGCGAGCTGCACTTTTGTCCCCATTGTACGGCACTAGACCAAGCGTCTAGTTTAAGCCGTAAACTGGCATACGTGCCCGGACCCACATTTGGGTCCGTGAAACTGCTTGCCTCATCAGGCTCACATTGCACTAAGTGAGCCGATGAGCAGCACTGACAAACAGGGTTCGAGTCTCGGCTCGTTCCCGACCTTCCCCTCCCCTTTATCCCCACTTTAATTGGCCTTCGGGCTTTTGACCTTGTGTCAAGTCGTGTCTGGTGGGAGGCAGCGACAAATATTTGGTTTTGATCCAAAATTTCTAGAATGTTCTTATATATGTTTTTCTTGATTATTTTTAGGTTAAAAAATTGTGTATTCAATAACCTCTTCATATGTTGGTAGTTTGAAGTGTTCGTGGAGGATTGCTTCATTCAAGTTTCGTGGGCCCATCCAGGTACTTAGTTTTGGTTTGTGCACGATATGCATTGCGCTCACCCATTCTGTCAGCTCAGATACTTGCTTAGTCCTGTCAAGTTCCCTTTTGACTTCGCATGCTTTAATAATAGTTACTGCGTTGTGAGTTACTGCGTTGTGAGCGAGTTTTATGTGTACTCGTACCGGAAACAACTCTCCATACGTTGATAGTATGTTTTTTGTCTAAGTTTTAGATAGTGCTTACCCGCCTAATTACGTTCAGTTTATCACATGTCTTTTCCTTGTATAGGTTGGACGTTTCTTAGTATTATGATCAAGTATAGTTCGCGTAACGACCCTTTTCTTTTGACATTAATGTTTGTCTTTCCCATAATAGGTATTTTATCGCCAGAGTTCGATGTCAGCCCTATTTTTGTCAGTTTCATCTCTGGTTTTCTTTTTATCTTTTTGTAATGTGTCATCGGCAGAATGTTGAGGTCGCTCTCAGAGTCAGTTTTCAGTGGGAGTGTCAACCCTTCTAATGTCATGTTCACCGTCCATCGCATATCGTCAGAGCTAGTCACGTGTGCTTCCTCCACTCTGTCGACAACAAAATCATTGTAATGGTCATCTTCATAGTCTTAACAGTTTCTCCGTACCGATTGTGACTCGTTGATATATTGGACTTTCTTCTTTCCACGGTGTATCTTTTTAAAATATCCAACGTTTTGGAAAGTTCTGGATGTCTGTTCCTTACCAGGGCGTGCTCTGTTGATATAGTAATTGCTGTATCTTCTGCATTAATTTTGGCTCGTCGTACGTGCTCCTTTTTATCCTGGTCATTTCTCTGGTTGTTTTTATAGAAATTCTTTTTCATCAGATGTCTTCGCTTGTACAATTAAGTCCTTTGTGTCTTGCGCTTTTAACGGCCACCTGCTTTCCATAACAAAAACTATTCAAGTTAGACGAACCAGACACGCAGGACACTGCTGGAGAAGCAAGGACGAGCTCACAAGTGATGTACTCCTATGGACCCCCACATATGGCCGAGCAAAAGCAGGACGACCAGCTAGAACATACATACAGCAGCTATGTGAGGATACGGGATGTAGCCCTGAAGACCTGCCAGAGGCGATGAACGATAGGGAAAAGTGGCGAGTGTCAGTGATATCCGTGCTAGCGGCACATGATGATGATGATATTCAAATTTGGGTTGGTCAATATTGACTTGGTTCTTTCATCCCGTTACCCAATATTATTCTGTCAAGGATCATGCTATCCTTTATTTGTTCAAAGCTACATTTTTCAGCATGTGAGCTGATATCCGTTAAGAAAGACAGAAATGATTCTCCTTCTTTCTGGTTTCTTACTCAGTCGGTTAGGGCTGTTGAATACACAGACTGCACCTCTGCAGAGGTCTAAGACATCCCCAGCGAGTGTCCTAGATATGACACTAAAAAATCTGATGGTGAGGTTCCAGTGATGCTGGAGCTTTGGGGAATGCGGAACACCTTTTCATTGCCATCGCTCCCAGGTCCACTCTGGCCCAGAGTGGTAGCACCTGATAGGGTTAAATAGAACTAAACTGCATACTTATGCAAAACTGAATTGTTTGAATTACAAATGCTTAACCAGACTGAACAGCTTGAAATAGAAATGTTTTTGACAATTAAAATGTCTACTTACATTTAAACTGCGTATTTATGCTAAACTGAATTGCTTGAAATGGAACTGTTTTTGACATTGAAATTCTACAAACGCTAAACTGAATTGTTTAATATAGGTCTGTTTTGATATTTAACTGTGCGTAGACAAAATCTGTACGTATACTAAACTGAATTGTTTGAATTATAACAGAATAAACTGAATAGCTTGAAATAGAAATATTTTTGACAATTAAGCTATGTACTAAACTGAATTGTTTGAAATAGAACTGATCATTTGTATAAAAATAGATTTAGATTGAACTAAACTGCGTACTTAAGCTGAAATGAATTGTTTGAAATAGAACTGTTTGACTTAACTGAAAAGCTTGAAATTGAAATATTTTCGACAATTAAACTATGTACTCATGCTTAACTGAATTGTTTGAAATAGGACTGAATATTTGCATAAAAATGGATTTGGCGTTAATATCTACACCTACACAGGTGGATATGCCATAAAACCCAACCAACCAACCAACTTTCTGGTTTCTGTTATTGAAGATGTATCGTTGGTGGGCTAAATCTTTTTTACCTTCAATACACTTCGTGAACTAATTAATCAATCATTATAGTTAACTTTTTTCCGTAAATGAGAATGGGTTGTATACGTCAACTGCCATTTCATCGGCTACGAGTAAGAATAGTGCGTATTTAATACTATCGGGCTCCAACGTTTTTTGTTTTTTTTTTTCTGTTGGCACATTAGGTATAATTCAAATTCCTAAAACCAGATTTTGAAAGTTTCTTCGACGTTGCCGGTCCAGGACATTTGTGTTGGCTGTTTTGAAAGGTCCAAGCTGATTCTCCACTTCTGACACTATGTAATTTAGTGGGACCTGGCTGTAATCGCTAATTACGACAGAACACGTGTGTTCTTAAGTACATGGTTATATTAACTAAAAACACGTTGTTTTTTGTTGTTTTTTGTTTTGTTTTTTTTTTGTTTTGTTTTGTTTTAATGGCCGCTGTCCCTTATGAAAAAGGGGCTGATGCCTCCTTTCAATTTCTTTCGTTAAGAGATAGAGTAAGGGGAGATAACTTCTTATAATTATAAAGGATCAGGCAAAACCTATGGCGAATGCATGGATAATGAGAGAGGGAGTCAAAGGAAAATTTCCCATTTCTATTTGAGAGTAAATACTGAAACGAAAATGAAAAAAATCGGTGATAGTGCAGCTAAAATTGGTTTTTCTTTTCCTTCTCCAACTTTCTTCAACTTTTGACCGTAGGATTCAAACTTCAAAGGAAGATTACAGTATTCTAACTTTACACATATTCAATTGATAATGAAATCAGATACAAAATGAAAAACTCAGTTATAGTGAAGCTCAAAGTTTTACAACGCACATTTTTTTTTTGGTGGGGGGTTCTTATTGTGTCATCTGTAGTCTCCAAGTCAGTACGTTCAGAAATTTAATTTATTGATATTTTTGGTCAGATTAGGAAAATTGCTTTACCGTATATACAAGTTTGAGGATAGTTCATTTTATTTGGTGTCATCTCTTATTCATTTTTCCTTGTGCGCGCGCGCGCGTGTGTGTGTGTGTGTGTGTGTGTGTGTTTCTTTGAATTGAAATGCGCGCACAGATGAGCACCTTATATAATAAAGGAATAATATCTAGATTTCGATACAACATTGTACACATGTGTGTGCCGACCTTTTAAAAATTATGACTCTAATTTCAGTACTTTAAAATAGTAGGTTGGTTGGTTGGTTGATTTTAGGCATATCAACCTTTGTAGGTTATGTAATGCCAAATCCACTTTTATACTAGTAGCTAGTTCTTTTTCAAACAATTCAGTTTAGCAAGAGTACACAGTTTAATTGTAAAACATTTCTATTTCAAGCAATTCAGATTAGTCAAACACTTCTAACTCAAACAAGTCAGTTTAGTATAAGTATAGGTTTTGTTTACACGGATAAATGTTAAAACAGTTCTATATTAAACGATTCAGTTTAGCGTAATTTAGTTTCAAAGCCAAAAACAGTTTCATTTCAAACAATTCAGTTTAGCATAAATACGCTGTTTCAATTCCAAAAACATTAAACTCTCCAAACCACAGTTTAGTTCTATTTGACCCATAGATAGAACTCTATCAGGTGCTAACACTCCGGGCCAGAGTGGACCTGAGAGGGATAGCAATGAAAGGGAACTCCGCATTCACCAAAGCTCCAGCATCACTGGAACCTTGTCATCAGATTGTTTAGTGTCATATCCAGGACACTCGTTGGGGGAGTCTTAGCCCTCTGCAGAGATGCAGTCAGTGTATTTTACAGCCCCAGTCGACTGGCCAGTTTGAAATAGAAGGTTTTTTTAGACAAATAAGAGAGACATTTTAAATTAGTTCAAGCAAATGGCGTCGATTTCATGTAAAGTACCGTGAATATCGTGAGGAGATCTTAAATTTAGCTACAGAAATGTATCAAAGCTTTTTATTTTTTCAATTCTTTATTTTTAACAATTTAGGCAAGACTATGTAGCCATCTATGGACGCTAACAAAACGGCTGGAGAAGAAGCTAGACGGCAATTACACAAGAATGCTTCGAGCAATATTGAACAAGTCCTGGCGGCAACACCCCACAAGACACCAACTATACGGCCACCTGCCTCCCATCACGAAAACTATCCAAGTTAGACGAACCAGACACGCAGGACACTGCGGGAGAAGCAAGGACAAGCTCAAAAGTGATGTACTCCTATGGACCCCCACATATGACTGGGCAAAAGCAGGACGACCAGCACGAACATACATTCAGCAGCTATGTGAGGATACGGGATATAGCCCTGAAGACCTACCAGAGGCGACGAACGATAGGGAAAAGTGGGGAGAGAGGGTCAGGGATATCTGTGCCAGTGGCACGACATGATGATGATGATGATGATGATGATGATGATGATGATGATGATGATGAAGCCATCTGTTTTTCTTATTTAGAATCTTTTTATATTTATGCTCTTACACAATCGTAGTTATATAAACCAAATATTGAATGAACTATTTTGAATCATTTGAATTTTGTAAATGCTCTGATAAGTGCTGTTAGATCATATCACCATAATTAAATTGACAAAAATATTAGTTTCATTTGAATTAGAATTCGATGATGCATTCAAACCTTAAAATCATAAACGTCATCCACATCCCCCCCTCCACACACACACATATCATGGTTCTTGCTTTGGGATCTGGGCAGAAAAAGAGCTGAAAATGTCACACACACACACACACACACACACACACACACACACACACACACACACATTTGTATGTCTATACATATATTTGAAAAACAGAAAATCCAAATATTCAAATATTCTTTATATAAACATTGTCCATGTTTTAGTAATAATGGCTGTTTTAATGTTTTATCTAAAAAGTATTTTCGAATGAAACACTGAAATGAAAACAAAGAACTTTTGCACTCTTTAAAGTTAATTTCGTTCGATTTCAAATTACACTGACGTGACTTTTGTGTGTTCGAAAACGTTTAAAAGATACAATTTTTGCTTTTCAGAATTCGTAGTTAAGATATTGAAGGAACGTATAATTAAGTTATCATTGATAAAAAAAAAATTCCACCAGGACAATACACCAGTCCACAACTCCATCCTTGTCACAGACTATTTGACGGACATGGGCATTAAGACAGTTCGTCACCCTTCCTATAGTCCAGACCTTGGTCCCTGTGGTTTTTGGTTATTCCCTAAGCTCAGAGGCTGTCCTTATGAGACAATTGAGGAGATGAAAGAGGCTATGACAAAGGTCATTGACACGCTCACACAAGAGGACTTCCATTGGGCCTTCCAGAAGTTGTTGGAACGGTACAAGTGCATTGTAGCCGGAAGAGATTACTTCGAAGGGGACTAGAGTTTCCCGTGTGTACTATCAATAAAAGTGCCCATACGAAAAAAGTCTGGAAACTTATTTAATGATCCTCGTATATATATTTTCATCCACAGACAGACTATTTCATTGTATCACAACTGTTCTGTGTGGCTACACTTGTGAGACGCTCCAAGCTGGGATTGAAACACGCCTAATTTTACATTAGGCTAATGACATACCTCTAGACCAAGCCTGTGACTCAGCGCCATCTTGGGAATTAACCCATGAGTATTAAGTTTCGTTTGTTTACATTTTGCGCTATCGGATGCCGGAGTGGTCAATTCGTTAAAAGAGCTTTGCATTACGCGAGTGACAACCGTTATATTCCTTCACCAGGGTACTCCAGGGTGTCTTGATATACATAGGACCCATGTGACTGCTAATAACACTAATAATAGTAAAGTCGTGTTCTTTTTTGTTGCGAATTTGAAAATAGTTTACTATAACAACTATTAATTCTCAATCCCAATGCCTTGGACAAGATAGGAAAAAATATTTGGCATCACTACTAATTAGGAGATAAAATCATAAAAAACTGTCTCAAAATAGATCCAACACATTAATAGGATAATAAGTTATTACTGAGACAAAAAACTCAAATAAAAATTCCATGTCTTTGAAGGTGATAAGATAACAATTAAAAAAACATTGATTTGATGTGTCCAACTCAAATGATGTATTTTTACAGGACATGTCCGAAATGACTGCTATTGCGCTGGTCTCTGTAATAAACCATTATCATATTACTGGGCTGCATCTATATATATATATATATATATATATCATCATGTCGTGCGGCCAGCACGGATATCCCAGACCCTCTCTCTCCACGTCTCACTATCATTCATCGCCTCTGGCAGGTCTTCAGGGTTACATCCCGTATCATCACATAGCTGCTGAATGTATGTTCGAGCTGGTGGTCCTACTTTTGATTGGCCATATGCGGGGGTCCACAGGAGTACATCACTTACGAGCTCGTCCTTGCTTCTGCCGCAGTGTCCGACGTGTCTGGTTCGTCTAGCTTGGATAGTTTTCGTGATAGGTGGTAGGTGACCGTATAGTTGGTGCCTTGTGGGGTGTTGCTACCCGGACTTATTCAATATTGCTCTCAACATCCTTGTATAATTGCCATCTAGCTTCTTCTACAGCCGTTTAGTCAGCGTCCAAGTAGTGCATCCATATAGCAGTATCGACACGGCTGCAGCCAGGAAGAAATTGCGTTTCATGTTTATCTGTTGGTTGGTTGGTTGGTTGGTTGGTTGGCTTTTTACGGTATATCAACCTTTGTAAGTTACTTGATGCCAAATCTATTTTTACAAATAATCAGTTATATTTCAAACGATTCAGTTAAGCTTGAGTACGCAGTTTACATGTCAAAAAATTTCTATTTCAAGTAATTCAATTAAGCATAAGTACACAGTTTAGTTCTAATCGACCCATAGATAGGACGCTATTAGGTGCTACCACTCCAGACCAGAGTGGACCTGGGAGTGATGGCAATGAAAGGGTATATAGCATTCCCCAAAGTTCAAGCATTACTGGAATTTTACCATTAGATTGATTAGTATTATACTCGTTAGGTGGGAATCTTAACCCTCTGCAGAGGTACAGTCGGTGTATTCAACAGCTCCAGTCAACTGGATAAATATATCTCTGTGCGTGTTCGTGTGTGTGTAAAATTGGTCTATTAATGTAAATATTGTAGTTTTTCGTCTTTTTACGAAAGAACGAATGAAAATGAGAGATTGTGGCAGCCAGAGTAGAGTGAGGGAAGAACAATCTATTTTAGGTTAAATCCGGTTCGATTGGTTGGTATTGAACACTTTCACAATGTTTTCAAATAACGTTTTTAAAACTTATAAATAAACATTCAATATTATCGATTGAGGGGTGCGTAAAAATTTTGTCAACGATGCTTTGTAACAGTCAGTTTCTCGTCTATGCATTCATCAGACCAAGACGTGATGAATACATCAGTGAAAAACTGGCTGTTACTTAGTGTCGGTGACTCTCTCTCTCTCTCTCTCTCTCTCTCTCTCTGCTCTATCATAACTTAAGTATATATATATGGCTGAGGGGTAGAGTCTTGGATTGACGTTTGAGTCAACCGGGTTTCGATCCCAGCTTCGAGAATCTAGCATGTCTAGCCACACTGAGTTCTGATAGAACGAAACGGATCTGTCTGTGGATGACAATATATATATATATATATATATATATATATATATATATATTTGTATATGTGTGTGTGTGTGTGTGTGTGTGTAGTTAGGCAGCAGTCGTTCATTTAAGCATGTTTTATTTAATAGTAAAGACACATTTTGTTAATTAGGATCCCTTCGAGGTTCCTGATAAGTGTCTAGATTTCCATCAATTCCAACCTGAAACTAAGACATTTATCAGGAAACTCGAACGGATCTTAATTAAATTATAGAGACAAAATATGTCTTTATTATTTAATGAAATATCTATATATATATATATATATATATATATGGTCATCCACAGACAGTTTCATTGTACTACAACTCTTCAGTGTGGCAAGACACGTCCGACGCTTCAAGCTGAGATCGAAACCCGCCCAACCTTACGTTAGTCTTAGTATCATACCACTCAGACAACGGGCGACTTACGTCAGCTCGGGAATTATAAAGCATTATGTAGTAGCTATTGTTTGTTCACATTTTGCCTAATCGGATACCAGAGTGCTCAATTCATTAGAAGAGCTTTGCATTACGTGAGTGGCAGCCGTTAATTATTTCGCCAGAGTCCACAGCTGATCAATCCCAGCTTCAAGCGTCCTACGTGTCTAGTCACACAGAAGAGTTGTGATACAACGAAACAGTCTGTCTGTAGATGACAATATACTTAACTGATATATATTTAATACATTATTATATTTATATCAAGTATATATATATATTTATGCGTGTTTTATGGAGTGTGTGTGTTGATATATATATATATAAGCATGTGTGCGTGTGCGCGTTTTTTGGGTGCTGATATATATATATACATATATATATATATATGCATGCATGCGTGTGAATGTTGCAGTGTGTGTGTGTGTGTGTGTGTGTGTGTGTGTGTGTGTGTGTGTGTTGATATTCATGTATATATATATATATATATATATATTTACCATCCCCTCCGCTCGGGCAGGATATGACACAAGGTCAATTTTTAAGCGGAGTTTAACAGGTTTGAATTCAGAGTTTTCCTTCTCTTAGACTAGTTGCCTCACAAGGCTGAAGAACCTAGTCTGCCCTACTATTTACCCATAGCTGGAGGGAGAATAATGGGATTCATACCTTTCCCAAGGGTATTAGTGCTATGTGAAATGAAATCAGTTTCGTCCAGGATTTGAACTCGTGTCACCGTGTTCATTTCCTACGACGATAATCATTACACCACTGGCACGAACCAGACATGCAGGACATTGCTGGAGAAGCAGAGATGAACTCATAAGAGATGTACTCTTATGGATCCCCACACACGGCCGCGCAAAAGCAGGACGACCAGCACGAACGTACATTCAGCAGCTATGTGAGGATACAGGTTGTTGTCCTGAAGACCTACCTAGGGCGATGAACGATAGGGAGGAGTGGCGAGAGAGGGTCAGGGATATCCGTGCTGCCAGCACGATATGATGATGATGATGATGATATATATATCTGTGTGCGTATTCCGCAACCTCAAATATAACATATAAAAAGTTATCTGATGAGACGGAGAGTATAATAATATTCTCCGACGAAATAAATTGATTATGACAACTTAAATAGGTTTGAGTTTCAATCTAATTACACTATATACGCTCTACATATGAATTTTGTTATATACCTGCAAGGAAATAAGTGATGTAACAATAGCCATACATCGAGCATTCACATAGATTTACGTGATATTCCTCATATATTCTATACAAGAATAATCCACACCCACTGTCTTCGGACGCTGACTGGGTATCACACACCCTTGAACCGTACCTTATAATGCTGAGTGTTAAGCAAGGTGGTATCAAGTTCCATTTTTAAAGTCTTTGGTATGACTCGACCTGGGATTGAACCCAACTCTCCCGGGCCATTGGCGAACACTCTAACCGCTGGGCACCGCCCATAGGGGTAAGACCTTGGAAAACTTTTTATAATTTTTAATTGTAATTATTCAAGTCTTCTTATTATATTTCCTGTGTGGGGATTCATATGATAAAGAAATTTACCCATATCTTATCCCTTTGCTGTCAACGACCTTTCATGACGACCAAAATATGGTCGAAAGCGCTTGTGCAGAAGTTATGGGACAATTTCTTTACCACCCTTGATCTCGAAACAAGAAAAAGAATCAAAAGAAAGTGTTCCATAGACATTAATAAAACTTGCCTTAATGACAACTTGCTGCCTAAATATATACTCTTCGACACACACACACACACACACACACACACACACACACATATATATATATATATGTGTGTGTGTGTGTGTGTGTGTTTGTGTGTGTATGTGTGTGTGTGTGTGTGTGAGTGTTGATATATGATTGTGTGTTCATATGAATATATATATATATGTGTGTGTGTGTGTGTGTGTGTGTGTGTGTGTGTGTGTGTGTGTGTGTGTTGATATATATATATACATATGTGTATATATATATATGTATATATATATATATATATATCCCTATCAGCTACAGAGGGGAAAGGCATCCCATCGAGTGTCCTGGATATGGCACTAAACTGCATCTGAAGGTGGCCCTCATGTGCACTCGGAGTGGTAGTTCCCTCTATAGGAAAAATAGAAATACTTAATCATTAATATTTGAAACCATTTTACTGTATACAAATAAATGATGGATGTTAAATTAAATAGTTAATAATTAATTGCAATATATGGAAATATTTCAATATTTGCAAATAAATTAACTCTGGCTTGTTTAAAAATGTAACCTACAAATTATTCGTTCACAAATCAGACACACACACACACACAATGTATGTATGTATGTATGTATGTATGTATGTATGTATGTATGAGTTGGATTTGGCATTAAATAATCTGCAAGGGTTGGTATGCCATTAAACACAATCAATCAACCAGAATACAATATATATATATATATATATATATATATATATATATATATATATATATATATATATATATATGAGGTGCATACGATAAGTTTCCAGACTGTTTTCGTATGGCATTTAAACTATCGTAGACTCTTAAAAATTAAATATGTTATTGCTATACATCTTATGAGATGACTGACCAATTTTTATGATTTCAGCTTCAAATGAACAGCTACAGCAGGAATTGGAATACACACAATTAAAGCCTGATTGTCACAGCTGGTGAATTTCAAAAATGCAATCTGACATTTTAGAAGAACGATATGCAATAAAATTCTGTTTTAAACTTGGAAAACAATGTCACAGAAACGTATGGAATGCTTCAGACTGCTTTTCGACCATCTTGCATGAATCGAGCATGAGTTTTTCAGTGGCATAAGAGATTCAAGGAAGGCATGGAGTCTGTGGAGGATGATGAAAGGTGTGGGAGGAGTAAGGAAGTCAATACACCACAGTTGATTGGCCGAAGGGTTAGGGTTAGGGTTACTATGTTGAGGTTTTAAGGGAGTTCGGGAAGAGATTCAGTCGGAAGAGGCCAGCACTCTTCAAATTGGGTCAGTGGCATTTCCTGCAAGACAATACACCAGTCCACAACTCCATCCTTGTCACAGACTATTTGACCAAGATGGGCATCAACACAGATCCTCACCCTTCGTATAGTCCAGACCTTGCTCCCTGTGACTTTTGGTTATTCCCTAAGCTCACAGGCAGTCGTTATGAGACAATTGAGGAGATGAAAGAGGCTGTGACGTAGGTCATTGACACGCTCACACAGGAGTACTTCCATGGCGCCTTCCAGAAGTTGTTGGAACGGCACAACAAATGCATCCGGAGAAGGTTACTTCGAAAGGAAGTAGAGTTTCATGACTGTTCTCTCAATAAAAGTGCCCATACAAAAAAAGTCTGGAAACTTACCGTATGCACCTCGTATATATCGAATTGTACATGAATACAAATGTTTTTGTTGAGACAATACTCACATTTTTCAGGTCTCCTTACATTATTCAATTTACTGTATATAGTAGACCGAAAAAATTATTTAAAATAATTCCAAATTCTTCAAAGATCATTGATAGCAGACTGGGGAATAAGTAAAAGCCAAGGGTCCTTCTGTAAATAATCAATAATCGCTTTCCTAAGCGAAATTAACAAGGGAGGATAATTCATATAGCCTTATTATGAGTTATTCCCCCTCTTTTATCCTGTCATTTCGTTCAGTTTCTTTTTGGGTTTGAAACGAGATATTTCTCTACTTTTGATATTTATAAAATCGCAAATCGATTATCTGATAAAATAGTTAAAAATGTTTGGTTTTATTCGTTTGTTTGTTTTTTCTCTTAATTTTTATTTTTCATTGTTTGTTGGATAAGTGTACAATTTAGAAAATATTGTGATTATGCTGTTGCTGAACAAGGTCTGAACTTCCCTAATCACACCTCTGCAAAATATTAAATTTGAACCCCTCATAAGAATATAGTGACCTAAATACAGTTACTAAACAAAATAGCAATGAAATAAAAAAATATTTTTAAAAAACTACAGTTGTTGATAACAAGGCCCAATCAGATGAAAATTTTTATTTTTCAGCATTAGACTTTGTGTCTAACGAAAGAAGAATTATTTCGAGAAAATGTTATGCAAAATACTCTTCTTTAGTCTACAAAAAGAAAAAAACTATTTAGATATTAATGATAACTAACTGAGACCTGTGTAAATTAGACGGAATTTGCAAAATATTTTTTCACCATTAATTTGTTTTAACGTGCATCTAAAACAAACAATATCTATCCGTTCACATACTTAAAAAATAGATTTTTAAACATTAAAAAATATCAAAATTATTTTATCATATATAGGAATTAAAATTTCGTAATATTATTTTTTGTAAAAAATTTTTCTATGCAATTTAACAAAATATAGAATACATTTACTAAATAAATTAGTCAAATTTTCCAAGCATAATATTATGGCATTTTTGTGGCACTTTTTATTTCAGAACTGATGGAAATTTAAAAATGATGGGAAATTCAAGAATTTATAAAAATTTCATAACTCTTATTTTTGTAGAAGAATTCAAAAATACAATGTCTACAATATATTTTGTTCGACCAAGTAAAAAAAAGTACTTCCCCAAATATATTTTTAAAAAATCTATTTTAAGCATAAATTCATCTAAAGGTGAATAAGTATTGAAGCTTTCATGAAAATTTTATTATTTTTAATGGGATTTAAAAAAAAAAAAAAAGACTGTACGCGTAATTTTTTTTATGCGGCCAAGTTAAAATTCAATTGATTTCAAGTTACTTAAGGAAAACGTCCTTTTTTGGCCATGATGCCTAATAAAGCGTTTGCATAAGACGCTAAATTTGATTGGTTCTTGCTAACCTAATTTCGACCAATAGGATTATTCTCCAAGTGTAACGGTCGTGTGAACTAACATGAGCTTATTCTATGAATGTATAGGATTTTTCATCTAATTGCGATGCTTAGAATACGCTGACTGGACACTATGTTTAGTAATGGGTAATTTGTGTAAAATTCTAAGTAGTGATGGTGAATCCATATTTACCAACCCCTCCGCTCGGGCAGGATATGACTCAAGCTCAATTTTTAAGCGAAGTTTAACTGGTTTGAATGCAGAGTTTTCCATCTCCTAGACTAGTTGCCTCACCAAGGCTGAAAAGCCCAGTCTGCCCTACTATTTATCCATAGCTGGAGGAAGAATAATTGGATTCTTACCTTTCCCATGGGTATTAGTGCTATGTGAAATGCAATCGGTCTCGTACAGGATTTGAACTCGTGTCGTCCTGTCCATTTCCAACGAGGATAACAATTACACCATGGGCACCTCCCATCTAAAAAGATCTGTTTAAATAGTGTTTGTATTTGAAGCCATGTAACTGTAGATTATTTCTATTAAGAATTAGTACTTGAAATTCTATTTGTTTACAAAGGATTATTATTAGTAACTAGAAACCATAGAGCTGCGTGCAAACAAATGACTGTTATTGAATAGAAATAATTACTTGAAACCACATAATTATTTGTGTTAGTCAGAATACTTGAAACATTACAAATGTGTAAAAATGATTTTTATTTGATCGGAATACTTGATATAATATAACTGTGTGCAAACAAAAAAATCTTGAGGAACAGCAAAGCAAAACTGTCAGTATAAATGTACAATGAACGTAATTCCATATCCTTAAAGCATAAGATAACCCTAGGTGAACTTATAGGACTTTACACTCCTATAAATTATTTGGGGCGGTATGTGACTTGTTCCCACAACAAAGATGGCGGAATCTCACATATTCAGTCTCGAGAAACCATTGGCCAGGAGAACCACGTGACATGCTTAAAACTACGTCCGCGCGTAGATTTTCGTCCTGCGTTTGGAGCCACGTGTATTTTCTATAAATACGTCGTCTTCAAACACCCTTTCTCTCTTTTACCCAATTTCTTCGCAGCGGCAACACACTCCCTCCAGTGTGAATCAACAGGAGTGAAAAGCAACAACATGGATGGGCCTCGCAGACATTCAAAATATACATTGACAATGAGACTTTTTCCAGTCTCAGAGAAACCGCCTGTTTCCCACCATAAAAAAAGAAAAATATTTTAAATATGTAATTCTTTTGTAGTTTAGTTGTGTTAGACACACATACACACACATATACATACACTATTATTTTATTAATAGAATTAGCAATATTTTTTATGTATCAATGTAAGTTTTATTATTATAGTATATAAATTTGTTTTGTTCGTCGCCTTGTTTTGAAAGTTCCTTTTGTCCGCGCCGTTTTACAATCTTTATTCGTTTCATATCTTTTACTCATTTGCTTCATTCATTTACTACCTTTTTCCATGTGCCTATATTATGCCTATTCTACCCTTTTCTAAACACTAAATATCAAACTTTAACATAAATTGTGGGGAACTTAAATAGTAAATACAGGTCCATCCTCCCACAAACTGACGTGTCATTTGAAAATTCGTTTACTCTGTAAAACGATGTTTACGCGCAATAATTTACGCAAAGATAAATCTTTATTTCTTACATGAGGCTTTGTTATAATCATTCTCTACACATAACCGACTGCTGTACTCATTTTAGTTATTATACTCATCAAATTTCGGCCTCTGTTCCCAACGGCTTTCTTCATCCACTATTTTGCAAAGATTGTAAGTTCAACAACCTTCAGGTAGTAGTCTGCCAGAATGTTTGACTTGACTTCTTCTCCCTCTCAGTCATGAAACCAGGAGCGAAAAATATGAAAAAGAGCTGAAGTAAGCTACTCCCAAGGCTTCGACGCCGAGATGAGAAGTCTACCCCCGTGATTCAAATAAAGGGTTAGATTCGGAATCATCGGAAGGTTACGAAGAACGTCAAATGACATCTGAAGAAGGCCAGAGAGTTCAGTGACCGTAAAGCTGTGAGTAGGAGCCACAAAGATGAGTAAAGCAGTCAGAAATGTGTCAAAAATAATCAAGTTAAATCAGTGAGAAATCTACACTTATGAAATTTAATCAAAATTTCAAGTACTGATTTATTTATAAACAGAGTTATTTATAAGTAAGATATTTTATTAAAAGAAAAACAATTAATTTTAAGATATAGATATTTTTGATTGTCCAATCAGCTGAGAGTGTAGAATATGTCGACAGTATCTCTGCAGAGAATTAAGACCATCACCAACAGGTGTTCTGATTTTTGGTTTGGTTGGTTTTTATGGCATGTCAACCATTCAAGTTTATTTATTGCCAAATTGTCTCTATACATTTATATTAAATATATATGATTTAGTTTGGTTGTTTTTTATGGCATGTCAACTATTATAGGTTATTTAATGCCAAAATGTCTTATATATGTAATATAAATGTATAAATGTATAATAATTCAAATATAATTGGTTGTGTCTTATGCAAGTTATTAAATGCCAAATCCTGATTTGATTTTCTTCTCTAGTCACAGTTTTCATAAACACATCTTGAAACTTGTCTGTATGAAAAGGCATATTACAATGTTGAAGATTTGTACAGATGGATACAGCTGCATACTGGGAGTTTTTTAACAAAATAATTGATCACAAATCAAGGTCTACAAATGATAGAGTAATGAAAATGGCATTAATTAAAGGTAAAGAGACACCATTTTAGGATCTGAAACTATTTAGTCTCCGACATGAAGCAAAAAAATGTAAAGGGGAGATCAAGATTTCCACCGTCCAGTTGAATGTAGCGTCCAAAGTTGTTGATAACGTGTGCACTTTCTTTCAGAGTGATGAGAGGTCTAGATGGTAAAAATCCATTTCCCCAACGATTTTCACAAGTGCCATGAGCTCCAATGTTCCTGACTTACTTGAAAATCTGATTCCTTTTTAAAAAGTGCTGAAACTGAACTTCTTTCTGTGTCTTGTTTGAACAGCTTGAAAAAATTTCATGTCTTCATACAAGATATCTGCTCCTTCGTCCAAGATAAAATTTTGCCATATTTGGCTGAATGTATCAGAATGTTTATTTCTTCCCGGCAAATATCTGAAAAGAGAAAGAAAATAAAGTTATCAGGGAAAATCTGAGAGGCTGCTAATTTGTTTAAACAGTTGTGAAACAACTTAAACAAATTTGAAATGTGTGTAAATTTAGGGCGAAATACGTACAAACATCGAGGTATGTGCTTTTAATTGTGTATAAAACACTGATCAATATTACAGACGCACACACACACATACACGCACAGATACATATATATGACAAGTAAAAAAGGGCATGCCAAAAAACAATGGTTTCAAAAAAACGTTGGAATAAAATGTCCAAATACCGGAAAACAGAGCAGAATAAAAATTTAAGTGTTATTACCTCACAGTCTACGATGAAATAATTATTTAGAATATATATATATATATATATATATACTACCTGTCAAAAGTATTTGGCCATCTTCAAAAAATTTTATTTCTCATTCTAAAAGTATTATTTTTAAGGAAACAAGTAAAGCACAACAATATTTTTACTCATTTATTATAGTAAATACAAGCTCTCCTCAGTAACTTTTTCCTTCGTATAACCAGATATCATTTCAAAAATTGATTTGACGAAAGATATTCAAGTAGAAAATTCCCAGAAAAACAATGTATTATATTGTTTGGAGACATCAGGAAACTGGACAAAACGAGACCGAAAGCAACAAGGGCAGAGGACAATTCTATCAGTCGCCATCTTGTATTATAGAAGGCCGATCGCTCCAAACATTACTGCACAACTGAGCCAATGTCGTGAAAAAATGTATCAACATCTACCGTAAGGAGAATACAGTGTGAAGCTAACCTATACGGCAGAATTGCTGTCAAGAAAGCACTGTTGTTAAAGCAAAACAATATCAAAAGGCTCCAGTAGTCCAAGGTGTGCAAAGACTGGATAATAGAGCAGTGGAATAAAGTCTTTTGTACTGACAAATCAAAGTTCGAAATCTGTCGTTCAAATAGGAGGGTTGATGTGCGGCGAAGAGGTGATGAAATCACACTAACTGTAAAGCATGGACAATGTTCTATTCACAGTGAAGAGCAAATTGAATCAAACCTGCTATCACAGCATAGGGCAGTATCACACAACCCGTATGGAACGCGGCTTGTGGCTCAAGGATTTGTACTCGTGCAAGATAATGACCCAAAGCATACAAGTAGACTCTACCAGAAGTTAAAAGCAGAATAGAAGAATAGCACGTCCTTCAACTGATGCCTTGGCCAGCGCAATCAGCAGACTTAAATCGCTTTAAACTGGTGGGAGATGAAAAGTTATTGCTAAACAAACCACCACTTTTGTCAATTCTTGCAGAAAAGCTGGGCAAAAATATCTTTAGTCTACCTGCCGTCTTTGGTGGAAAGAATGCTAAGAATATTTGAAGTAGTGATAAAGGCCAAATAGGGTGATTCTGATGAATGAAAAATTTAAGGATTTTTTTTAGTTTTTTTGGTTTAATTTGTTTTTAATGTGGCTTAGGAATACTTGAATTTAGTGTAATAAATAAAACCATTGTCGTGCTCGTTTCATTAAAAATAACACATTTAGAATGAGAAATAAAAATTTTTAATGGTGACAAAATGTTTTGACTTGAAATGTATTTAAATATATGTATATTTGTGTGAGGGTTTTGCGTGTGTGCACTTGGTGTGTTCAAATAGTAGCAGCATTTAATACGACAGAAATAAACAATGAATAAAACGTTCATTTGCATCAAAATAGTGCCAAGGCATTCAACGCACTTATTCCCCAATGTTTTCATTTAGCAAAAGCAAAGAACAATTTAGATATCGCGTGAAAATGAGCCTTTGTATTTTTCAATGTCCACCACGTCCTCAAATAATCCTTGAAGTTGATTAAGTTTGGTTTAGTTTTATGGCATATCGACCACTGTAGGTTATTTAATGCCAAATCCTGTTTATACATATATATTCAGAATATATATATGATTTGTAAACGCATTTTGTTGATAACAATCCTAAACGAGCCTAAGCTCTTTTTTGCCCGCACTTAAATGATTTCAAGGGTTGCTATAGAACTGTCACAATTTAACATCAATTATTTGTTTGGATACAGTTTGCTCTATTTAACCCATAGGACCCAATCAGGTGCTACCACTTCGGTTCAGAGTGGACCTGGGAGGAATGGTAATGAAAGGGTACTCCAAATCTCCAAATCTCGAAAGCTGTAGCCTCGCCATCATATGGTTTAATGTCATATCTTGGATATTCATTGGGTAGGGGTCTTATGGATGCAGTAAGTGTATTCTACAGCCTCAGCCGATCGGGTTGTTGAAATGAATTAAGGAAACAGAAAAAAATTTGCACAAAGCTAGGAAAGGTAGATTATTTCTGTATAATCCTTATGTTTTGTTAAAACTGCATATTAAAACCATCGAGACTTGTTTCCTTTTTTTAATCGTCAATAATTCATTTAATCGAAGTCTACAGACGTCTAAATATAACTTTATCATATAAATCATGATGTTGTACACACGACTTTATATAGATTTTAGATTTTCAAAATATGTAAAGCTACAATCTCAATACATTTTGTTTACACCCCGTTCATATTCTTAGTTAAAACCAGTGATAAATACGTACAGACTTAGATGTATATTAGGTTTAGGATAATTGGAAACGGTAGGTATTTTATGGTATATCAAACCTTGTGGCTAATTCCATGCCAAGCGTGTGTGTGTGTGTGTGTGTGTGTGTGTGTGTGTGTGTGTGTGTGTGTGTGTGTGTGTGTGTGTGTGTGTGTGTGTTAGCAAATAGCTTGTAGGTAATTTTATTTGTAAACAAATTTTTATAGTTCATTTATTTGCACCCAGTTAAATAGTTTCAAGTATTATAATCTATCACTAATAATTCTATTTCATTTTAATCATTTATTTGCATACATTTTCAATGGTGTTAAGTATTATTATTCAAGCTAAGTAATTCTATTTTCCAAGTGTTCCAATCAAATTTTAATTATTTGGTCACTGCTGTATAGTTTTAAATAACTATTTATAATAATCCTAATTAAATAATACAACACTTCTATTTGACCCCTTGACGGGACCCTGACAGGTAAAATCACACCGGGTCAGAGTGAACCTGAGAGTAATGACTATAAAGGGTTACTCCTGATTTTCCTAAGCTCCAGTTCTGGAGCCTTACAATAAAATGCAATTTTGTGTCATGCCCAGATAAAAAGTAGTGGAACTATTTAACCATTGACGTGGTTAAATAGTTCCACGACTTTTTATCTGTAAAAATGGCTTTGGCATTAAATAACCCACAAATGTTGATATGACATTGAACAAAAAATCCAAACATTTAAATAATAGCGAATCTTCCTATACACTATAAATAAATTTCAAATAGACTTATTTAACCCTATCAGGTATTACTAGAGACCAGGGGTACCAGCCCATCACCACCAGGACATCCCATTTTCGTGGAGAGTTAAATCCTCCACTGGGGATAGAGTCAGCGTATTTTATGTCCTACCAACAGAGCAGAGTTACCATGAGACCTGAGTACTGTTGATTCACCCCTTATTTTGGAACATTTACACGGATTTGTATTTGTAGTAGATACTAACCCAGCTATATTACCGATAAATTTAATCTGCTGTCAATTGCAATTAGTCGTATTGAGGGTGTTGGAATTTTTGTCAACGTCACAAATGGGATTTTTTTTTTCAAAAATCAAAACGACACTTGTACATAGGGAAATAGCAAGCGAGATGTTCGCGAGATTCTACGAGAAAGAAAATACTCTATTGATTTTCGAAGTCAGCGCCGGAGAGTAAAATAAAATAAACAGTTCAAGGTGGGACTACAGAAGTCACGAGAGAAGTACAATCAGGTGAGGGAGTAAAGAACAGAGAAATTGTGCTAGTGGGTGAGAGAGAGGCGGGAGAGATGTAGAGGAGCCGGAGGAGGAGGTGAGATGGAACCGTGTAAATCTGTACTGCAGATTAGCGAGTCACTGATTTTTCCCTGTCTGCGAACCTTTCATTTAAAACGAAATAATGACTCAGCAATTTTAATTTTCTGAATACGAATTTAGCTTTATTATTATCGAGCTTAACTCATGGAAATTTCACGGTGTAATTAGCGAAAAAACGTTTTAAGATATATGTGTGCGTGTGCTTGTATGTGTGTGTCTTACAATATATATATATATATATATATATATATATATTGTAAGACAATTGTGTGTGTGTTACAATATATATATATATGTGTGTGTGTGTGTGTGTCTTACAATATATATATATATATATATTGTAAGACAATTGTGTGTGTGTTACAATATATATATATATATATATATATGTGTGTGTGTGTGTGTGTGTGTGTGTGTGTCTTACAATATATATATATATATATATATATATATATATATATAAATTGCAATATTTATAAATAGAGCTTAATGTCAGTGATAGAGATCATATATATCTAATGTAAGATCGCGTAGACATTCATAACCGTTGATAGAATAGCCGAGAAACAGAGCCCCAGGAATCATTAATTACACACGCGCGCATATATATATATATATATATATATATATATACATATATAATTAACTTAAATCGCGTGTTAGACTCCCTGATGATCCGTTAAGGGGAAACTTTAGTAAGAGAATACCGACTCGCGATTTAAGTTAATTTTGTAATTGGCGCCACTCGTGTTGACCACTCTTGTAATTGTAGCATTGCAGCGTTTACGGTGGGTTTTATTTTTCTTTTGACCAACTGACTGCATATCTCTTGATTTTTTTCAACTGGTGTGACGGGTTGGCCTTTTTTCTTTTTCCCCCGGGCGGTGATTCGAGATATCTTTATCTCTTGTTCCAGGCGGGTTTTTTCATCTTTTTTTTTTTTTGGTAACCGTGAATGCTGGTAGATAGTAGATTAGTAAATATATATATATATATATATATATATATATATATATATATATATATATATTGAGAGAGACATGAAAAAAAGAAGGAAGAAAGAGACAGACAAACAGACTTAGAAATCTAAGAGTAACGTCGACTCTACAGAAAATAACTGTCAGGTTCTCACTGAGAACATGTTTTTTACAAATTAATATGTTCTATTTCCGTTGATACCGTTCTGTCTTAAATTTGTTTGATATCATGAGAATTACAAAAAAAATCTATCCATGTTAGTCTTCATCTTAGTATCTTAGTTTGATTCCACTTTACGTTTATGTAACCAAGTATAAAAATGTTTAAAACTTTAAAAAAACATTCATTACATTTGCAACTCCTCCACTCCTGATGATGGCTTACGAAAGTGTTCGGGAAAATGTCGGTGAATTCATCTACCAACTCCAACCTAAAACCAAAGCACTTAACAGGAATCTTAAAAGAATCCTAAAAAAATTATATAGACATGTGTATTTACTATATATATATATATATATATACAGAGAGAGAGAGTGAGGGAGCTATATATATGTGCGTGTGTGTGTGTGTGTGTATGTGTGTGTGTTTGTGTATATATTTATATATATATGTATGTATGTTTGTATATATATATATATGTGTGTGTATACACGAGTATATTTTTATATATGTTTGTATGTGTACATGTATGTATACTTACATGGATATGTGTATACATGTATTTGTATATAAATATATATATGCGTGTGTGCGTGTGTGTGTGTGTGTGTGCATTTATGTGTATAAACATATATATATATATATATATATATCAATGTATATATATGTATATCTATTTATGTGTGTATACATTTCCTTGGGAGTTATTCATATCGATTTTAACCGGTGTTTTTTAACTGGAGAGACAGCAACTCTCCTCGGGGCTCCAAAGCTCTTCTCAGTATAATAGCTGATCATAAACGTGTTATAGTCTGAATAGGATTCATCCTCCCTCTTGCATTCAGTTTCCGCACTCTTTTTCACAGATTTTGGACAACCTTCCAAGTGTTTTAGCTATAATTGGTATCACCGTCCCCTTCAAATCCTACAGGATTTTAAGATTCGATTTTGGTCTAATGAGTAGAGTGTTCGCCAGTGGTCTGGGAGACCGGGGTTCAATTCCAGGCCGGGTCACACCAAAGACTCAAAAAATGGTATTTGATGTCGCCTTGCTTAACATTTAGTCTTATAAGGTACAGATCAAGGGTAAACTGGAGCAATCCAGGGAATGGAGTTGCGCCTTCTCCTCCACCTCGGTGTGGTAGCTATGGAAAAGGGAGCCTTTGATTAAGGTCACTAACTTTACTTTTTATCATTATTATTATTATTCACTACTGTTCAAGTTTTTTATACCAGCATGAGCCGATGTTTTCTCACTGGAGATTGAGTGACAGCAAGTTTCCTCAAGTCTCCAGGACTCTTCTCAGTACTCTTACCAATCTCAATAATGCTGTAGTTTATTCTGAACGACCTCAATACAATTATTATTATTAATAATTATAATAATAATAATAATAATAATACAATGATTTGTGATGGTCTTTCACTGAAATCTGAGTGACTGCAATCTCCTCAAGTCTCCAGGACTTTTATCAGTATTCTGGCTGATTTCAAGCGTAAGGGTAAAGTACTGGATTGCATTCTGGAGTGAGCTAGTTCGAAATCCCGTCGCAATATTACGTTCACTTTAAGACAAATACACTTGGGATCGATATGAACTCCTAGTTATGGGTTAAATAGCATTATCGATGTTATTCAAAGATAGATTTGGTTTAAAACAACTAACAAAAGTTGATATGTCATTAAAGAAAGAAATTAAGTTAAAAAGCTCCAGAATTCTTCTAAATGTTCAAGCCTATCTCAATCATGCTGTGGTCTGTATGGCCTCGATTCTACCTCCGATTTCCTAGTCCTAGGGGACCGTTTATTATTTTCATTATTAAACTAATATCATTTATTATATATATATATATATATATATAACCAGTCGATTGCCACAGACGTTGAGTGTTCGTCCATGGTCCGGGAGACCGGTGTTAAATCCCAGGTCGAGTTATACTTAATCAACTCATACATATATATAGTATTCAAATGTAGATATCTAAATGTCTCATTGTACCTTCTATCTTCAGATTAAATTTCGCACCTCGAGACGTAAATGATCTAAATTTGCCAATTAAACATAAAAAAGAAACACAAAACCATTTTTGTCACATTCACATTTCTTTTGTTACGTGAACATTCTTAAAATTGTAGCAAGACGATCATAGCAACACTTGAAACTTAGAGTCACCGAAGAAGTACCACCTTATTGTCTTTTAAGAATTTTATATTTTTAAACTTGCTTTGAAATTTGTTCATTAAGGCATGGTATCGTGTTCCAGACGATACGAGGTTTGTTTAGGAGATGTGAGTCTCTTTTGTTCGTGGAAACAGAAGCGGATGCGTGTGCTTAGTTGGAAGCATGAGCGAAAGGGTGTTTGACTGTGTTGCGCTGTTCTTTTATATGCTTGGTCTTATTAGCCATTACATATATATATATATATGTGTGCGTGTGTGTGTGTGTGTGCGTGTGTGTGTGTGTTAAGAACGAAAGAATCTACACTCAAACATTTGTTAAAAGCGAATAATACGTATAGGTTTGTTAATCCTGACCGGTTACCATATTCAAGATTGAAGGTATATAAATATAGGATTCAGGTGGGAGTTAAACTTAATGATTTAATCATTCGAATTTGCACGTGTTCAGTAATACTTTATAATGTGTGTGTGTTTGTGCGTGTGTGTGTGTGTGTGTGTGTGTGTGTGTGTGTGTGTGTGTGTGTGTGCCTATTTACCAGCTCCTCCGCGCAAGTAGATTTAAATTCTGCGTTTTCTGTTTCCTACACTGGTCGCCGAATCCAAGTTAAAGAACCCAGTCTAACTTACAATTAACCCATAGCTAAGGAGAGAATCGTCGGTTTCATAACTTTCGCAAAAGTACTTGCGCTCTGTGAAATGCTAACATCCTCGTCCAGTATTTGAACTCGGGTCACCGTGTCTACTTTCAACGTTGCTAACCATAACAATATGGCAGTCACCTATATATATAGGTATGTGTGTGTGTGTGTGTGCGCGTGCGCGCGCGTTTTGTTTTGTTTTGTTTTTTTCTCAAAGATTTCGTTGAGCCTGAAGAACAGTCTAAAGAGATTTATTTAGATCGTTTTCGTTCGGTTTCTTTATTCAGTGGCATATCACACTTCATGTGTTATTTAATGCCAAAACTATACTTTAAGAAAACAGTACTTGAGCTATTTAACCAATATCTGAGAGATGAGGAGATTCTTAACTTTCGCGAAGGTATTAGTCCGAAAGTGAATTAAATAGCACAACAGGAGTTTGAACTCACGTATAATATCTTCACAGCGGGAGATTCAGCGTTTTTGTTTTTTGCGGTTTAGTCCATTTTGAAGATATAATATCAATCTATCTTCGTGGGGTTTGAGACGTGAAGTGATTGATTTCTTTTTTTTTTGGGGGGGGGGAATTTAACGCCTCTGTTAAAGTCATGGTCTGTCAGGCAGAAATGGTGTTCTCTCAGGAGAATTTTGTTATAATTACGAGATTAAAATCTGTCCCCAAATTCTTTTATTCTATAAGTTATATATATATATATATATATATATATATATATATATATATATATATATATATATATATTGTCATCCACAGACAGACTTTTTCGTTGTATCACAACTCTTCAGTGTGACTACACACGTAGGACGTTTGAAACTGGGATCAAAACCCACACAACTTCACAATAGACTTTGTACCATACCGCTCAGCCAGCAAGCGAACCACGTCAGCTCGGGAATTATAAGGCATTATGTTGTAGCTTTCGTTTGTTTACATTTTTTCACCTACTGGATACCAGAGTACTCAATATATATATATATATATATATATATATATATATATATATATATATATAAAACAAAATTAATTTAACAGCATAAACTACTAAACGAAACTGCTAAAATATTATTTTACTTATCTTATAATTTTTTTTCGAAGTAGTACTGATTTTTACTTTTTTCAGAGTTGAGTAGCTTTAGGCGTGGTTTGGTTTGGTTTGGTTTGGTTTGGTTTTATGGCATATATACCATTGTAGGTTATTTAATGCAAAATCTTGTATATATATATATATATATATATATATATATATATATATATATATATATATATATATATATTAGAAATATATGATTTGTGGACATAAGTCAAAAAAGTTAAATAGTTCCAAGTATTACTATGTATCAGTAAAAATTCAATAAACAGTCATTTGTTTACACACAGTAAAATGATCAAACAGTTCTATCTCTAGCAATTCAGTTTAGCATTAGTCAACAAAGGTAAACGGTTTCAAGTATTGCTATCTATCACTAACAATTCAATTAAACATTATTCCTTTGTTTACCCATAGTTAACTAATCAAACAATCATATTTCAAACAATTCAATTTAGCATAAGTCATTTGTTTGTGCTCAGTTTAAATGTAAAACAGTTCTATTTGATCCATAGATAGGACCATACCAGGTGCTACCATTCGGATTCAGAGTGGACCTGCGAGCGATGGCAATGAAGGAGTACTCTGCATTCCCCAAAGCTTCAGCATTACTGGAGCCTCACCATCTGATTGTTTAATATCATATCACGACACTCGTTGGATGGGGCGGGGACTTACCTCTCGGTATAAATTCAGTCAGTGTATTCTACAGCTCCAACCGACTGGGCTGCGTTAGCTGACACAAATTTCAATTCTTGTCTGTTTTATGTTTGACGGTTTCTTTATAAATGTTTGACTCATATTTGTCTCGGCGATGTTCTTTTCGTCTCAGACGTTTAAATGATGACAGGAAGATGACTTGTAACCAAAATTAGAGTTGCCACAAAATTACGTAAATATATATCTATATTATAACATGCTATATATAACACACACACACACACACACACACACACACACACACATATATATATATATATATATATATATAGTGAACCACAAGTAGGTGGACAGTATGCAGTGTCTCTCTCTCTCTCTCTCTCTCTCTCTATATATATATATATTAAATAAATATGCATGTAAGTGGTTTACTGATTTTTAGACGGTGGAATCTTCATATTTTTTTGCAACAGTTTGAAATATATCGAATTTACTATTTCTAGTCCACTAGAAATATTAACATCCTGTTATGTTCTGAAAAGTTTAACCTTCAATGAATGAATTCTTGAGGTGCCCATATCTATGAGGAATATATATATATATATATAAATATATATATATATTGCAGCAGCAGCATAAGGTCACGCTTCTAGCACGGATTTCCCTGAATACCTCTCTTCATTCATCCCTATCATTCTTCGCTCCTGAACAGGTCTTCCAGACTACATCATGTGTCCGCGCAGAATTTGCTGGTCGGCTATGTATAGTGTTCTATAGAAGAACATCACTTATAAGTTCATCTTAGCTCCACATATCTTGTTCATCTTACTTGATTGATTTTGAAATGGGAGGTAAGTGGCCATACAATTGTATTTTCGCAGGGTAAATGTATTTTTGGACTGTTGATTTCTTGACTTTTATATATATATATATATATATATATATATATATATATATATGGGGTATGTATGCGCGCGTGTGTGTGTGTGTGCGTATGTGTGAGAGAGAGAGAGAGAGAGAGAGAGAGAAAGAGAGAGAGAGAGAGAGCGTGAATGTTTGTATATATATATATTTAGATAAAGAGTGTGCATAATATCGGTGATAGACCAAGTATTCTAAGTCTGATGATCACTTAAGCGAGAAATTGACTGTCTCCAAGTGCAGCTGACTCTTGCTACGTTATCTTATATATATATATATATATATATATATATATATATATATATATATATATATCCTTTCTTTTTAATCACACCCTTTTCCTTTTCTTTTTTCTTCTCAACCCTTTCTTCACTCCTCACACTTCTTTCTACTCCCATGGTAAAACGTTCTTTCTTTTTGCTTCTTTTCTGTTGGCTCTATTTGTTCTCCTTCACCGAACTCATATTTTTCTTTACACCTCCAGCTCAGTACATTACTAGGCATACGTGCCCGGATCCACATTTGGGTTCGTGAAACTGCTTGCCTCATCAGGCTCACATTGCACTAAGTGAGCCGATCAGCAGCATTGACCAGCAGGGTTCGAGTCTCGGCTCGTTCCCGACCTCCCCTCTCCTTTATCCCCACTTTAATCGGCCTTCAGGGTTTTGACCTTGTGTCAAGTCGTGTCTGGTGGGAGGCAGCGACAAATAAATAAACGGCTCAGTACATTACCGGGCCATTGGCCTAATGAGTAGAGTGTTCGCCAAAGGTCTGGGAGACCGGTGTTCAATCCCAGGTTGAGTCATACCACAGACTCAAAAAATGGTACTTGATGCCGCCTTGCTTAGCACTCAACACTATAAGGTAAAGACCACTTCGGTGTAGTAGCTAGTGAAAGGGGAGCCTTTGGGTCACTCTCGACTACGGTCGCCAATTTTACTTTACTTACATTAACACACTTATTTAATTCTTTATTTTCTCGCAGAAATTATAGTGATCTAAAGATTTTAATAATTTTTGCCGCATGAAACTTTTTCTAACAGTGAGGAGGACGTGATTAATTTTTTCTTTATTTATTTCTTTTTTTTTGTACATTTCTGCTTACCGTATTTACCAACGCCTCCGCTCGGGCAGGATATGACACAAGGTCAATTTTTAAGCGGAGTTTAACAGGTTTCAATTCAGAGTTTTCCTTCTCCTAGACTAGTTGCCTCACCTAGGCTGAAGAACCTAGTCTGTCCTACTATTTACCCATAGCTAGAGGGAGAATAATTGGATTCATACCTTTCCCAAGGGTATTAGTGCTACGTGAAATTTAATCAGTTTCGTCCAGGATTTGAACTCGTTTCGCCGTGTTCATTTCCTACGACGATAACAATTACACCACGGGCACCTCCATTTCTGCTTACGGGCATCTAAGTATTCTAATCTTATTACGAACGTTTGCTTTTCTTTTTATAATTATTTCTTGCGAGTTTTTCACACCTACTTTGGTAGATAGTCGTTCACTGGAGTCTAAGTGATAGCAAGTCTCTTCAGCTTTCCAGTACAATTCTAAGTTTTTTGACCGATCATAGTAATGCGATAGTTTTGAGGGCCTCGATTCGTCCACCGATCTCCAACTCTTTCAGCCCCCTTTCCAAGCCCTTGGAGGCCTTTCCGAGCGCGCCAATTACAACGGCTGTCACCGTTACTCTCATCTTCCATATCCTTGTTCTCTGGCAAGGTACTTGTCGCTTTTTTCGTTTTCTTTGATTTTCAACCTGTAATCAGCCAGGACGGGAAGATCCACTTGACGGCAGGTTTTCAGGGTTTTTTTTTTTAATTATCACTAAATCTGGTCTTCTGGCAGAATTTACTTAATCCGTTTGTATCTCAAAATTCCAGAGAATTTTATGTATCTCATTTTCCTGGAAGTATTTTGATGTGTGCATACACCATTGGGTAGTATGGTCAAATTTCAATTTCTTGCACAATTCCCAGTGGATCGCCTTTCCCACTCAGTCAAGTGTAGTTTTATATTTCCTTTTGTGCAAGTTTGCTACATTCACCAATTATTATCAGTGGTAGTAGTAGTAGTATCATATATATAAAGTATGCGTATGTGTATGCCTGTGTGTATATGCTTAGGCTGCAGAGTTCTGTGTTGGCATATTCTTTTAAATATAACAGACAAGGATTTGGAGAAGAGTTTTCTTAATAGCTTTTTCCTGTTCGCGAGTAAAATGTCACCAGAGTTAATTGGCTAAAGGGTTAGGGTTAGGTATAGGGTTTCTATGTTGAGGTTTTAAGGGAGTTCAGGAAGAGATTCTGTCGGAACAGGCCAGCACTCTTCAAATCGGGTCAGTGGCATTTCTACCTGAACAATGCTCCGGTCCACAACTCCATCCTTGTCACAGACTACTTGACAAAGATGGACATCAAGACAGTTCCTCATCCTCCCTATAGTCCAGACCTTGCTCCCTGTGACTTTTGCTTATTCCCTAAGCTCAGAGGCTGTCGTTATGAGACAATTGAGGAGATGAAAAAGGCTGTTACGAAGGTCATTGATACGCTCACACAACTTTGGGTCGACGCACGGGGATTTTAAGACTAGGTACTAAAACCATAAAACAAGTTTCTCACACGAGAAGTATAGGCATAGTACTACATTATCTAGTTATGTGTGGGAGCTCAAGGATAACAAAGGGATAGATCCTATAATGAAATGGGAAGTAATAAAGAAATGCCGTAAATATAGGGCTGGGGATAGAAGTTGTTGGCTTTGCATGGAGGAGAAACTAGCAATAGCATCTTGTAAAAGTATATGTTAAACCAAAGATCGAAGGTGTTAAATAGTTATAGACACAAAAGGGCGTGGTTGCTCTATAATTAGGGATAGGTTTTAGAGATTTTTTTTTAATAAAAGTAAGGTTTTTTTTGGGGGGGGGTATGCAAATTCTTAGCTAGGTGGGTTTTTGGTGAATATATATATAATTCTCCTTTAGAATTAGTCGAAATTAGGCTTCCTGATGATCCGATAAGGTGAAACTTTAGTAGAAGATTTTCGACTCACGATTTAAGTTAATTTTATATATATATATATATATATATATATGTATATATATATATATAAGGAGGTGCCCATGGTGTAATGGTTATCGTCGTAGGAAACGGACACGGCGACACGAGTTCAAATTACATTTCACATAGCACTAATACCCTTGGAAAAGGTATGAATCCCATTATTCTCCCTCCAGCTATGGGTAAATAGCAGGGAAGACTAAGTTCTTCAGCCTTGGTGAGGCAGCTAGTCTAGGTGAAGGAAAACTCTGAATTCAAACCTGTTAAACTCCGCTTAAAAATTGACCTTGTGTCATATCCTGCTCGAGCGGAAGGGTTGGTAAATAAGTATATATATATATATATATATATATATATATATCAGTCTGCGTACCAAGTTGGCTAAAAGTGACAAAAAAGAAAAAAATGCTCGTGCTTTTTGTAGTAGTCGTAATCAAAATATTATCTGAATGATAGACAAATTCGTATTCCATACTTATATATATATATATATGAAATACAATATATATATATATATATATAAAATACAAATTTGACAATCACATACACACACACATATATATATATATATATATATATATATATATATATCAGTCTGAGTACCAAATTGGCTAAAAGTGATAAAAAAAATACTCGTGCTTATTGTAGTAGTCGTAGTAGTAGTAGTAGTAGTTGTGCTTCTAATTGTTATTCTAACATAAATAAGAGTAAGATGTAGTTCCATTTTTTTTTTTTTGTTTTTTTTGTTTGTTTGTTTTTTTTCATCGGTATATGTTCGCTCTTTGATGTATCATTTTTTTCCCATTATCGTTTTTTGAATGCATTGTTTCCACTATTTGTTCCTCGCGCCAACATTTTACTGTTTCCCGTCTTGTGTCACGTGATCAGATACTTTTATTCTTTTCCTTTGTTTTGTTTTTTATTTTTATTTTTTCATTTTCTTCTTGACTCCCAGTTTGGATTTGATTTGTCTCATTATTTTTTTTAGGTTTCTTCTCTTTCTTTTTTTTTCTTCTTTTCTTATTTTTCTTTTGGTTAACAGTCTTCTGTCTTTACTTTTGGAGGTTTCTCTCTTCCTTTCTCACCGTTTTTTTGTTTTTTTTTTTCGTTGTGTGGTTGTTATTGTTGTTATTGTGGTTTTCTTTGAATTTTTTCCTGTTATTTTACATTTGTTGCCAAGCTCCCGTAACCATTGCTGTTCATCTCTACGATCATGTCCTGTTATTGATTATCAATACCAAAGTCCTGGTCGTCTTATGATGACGCTATATACCGCGGCGTTGAGCAAGAAAAATATTCGAGCTGCCGGGAAAACAAGAACGGAATGAATGAATGAATGAATGAATAGGAGATTTCTTAAAAATTACGAATTTAACGAAAGAAAAAAAAATGATAAAGAGGAAAAGGAAGGAAAGTAAGTGGCACAAGAGAAAGCATTATTAAAGAAGAAGATCTAAAAGAAAGAAAGACTGTGCAAGAAGAAGACAAAGAAAGAAAGAAAGAAAGAAAGAAAGAAAGAAAGAAAGACTGTGAAAGAAAAAGAAGAAAAACTAAAAGAAAGAAAGAAAGAAAGAAAGAAAGAAAGAAACTAAAATAGCGGAGATGGTTGGGAAGAAGAAGAAGAAGAAGAAGAAGAAGAAGAAGAAGAAGAAGAAGAAGTTCTAATAGGCAGAAATAGAAAGAAAGAAAGACTGTGGAAGAAAGAAATATAGAGAAGAAGAAGAAGAAGAAGAAGAAGAAGAAGAAGAAGAAGAAGAAGAAGAAGAAGAAGAAGAAGAAGAAGAAGAAGAAGAAGAAGAAATGACTGAATGAATGTTATAAAAATCAATCGAACTATTCACTTCCCCTTTTTTCTTTAATCAAAGGTTGTTTTACATCGTTTGCTTCTGTTTAGTTTTCGTCACCTTTGCTGTTTCTTTACTTGACGTTTTCTTATTGAACTCTTTAACCATCTTGAGTTCTCGCGTTTCCTCAACTCTCGCAGTTTTTGTCACGTTTTTTAAGAGTTATTTTTTTTGTCTTGTTTTGTTTTGTTTCGGTTTATTATCTTTTTTCACGAGAAGAAAGGGATTTTTTTATTACATTCAGTTTATTTCTTTAATAGTTGTTTAACCTCTTTTCTTCACTCCAAATTAGTTTTATTTGGGGTTTTACCTTTCTTATTCTATTCCGCGATTCTCAGTATTGTTCATTATTCTCTCTCTCTCTCTCTCTCTCTCTCTCTCTCTCTCTCTCTCTCTCTCTCTCTCTCTCTCAGTAACTAACTGACAAACTGTTCCCTCTATCTTTTGCAAGCCTTCTACCTCTCTTACTAGCACTTATTCCCTTTCTAATTCTTCCCTCTTTTCTTCCTCCTCACTCACATTCTCCTTTTTTTCTTCTTTGTATCGTATCATGAGTATGAGGCTAAACGACATCCAGTGGTGAGGCTCCTCTGCTGGAGCACTGAGAAAAGTGGAATCAACTTTTTATTGCTGAATTCGCTCAGACCCAAAATGTAGTGTCCTATTTTTAGGTCAAATATATCTGTTTGAGATAATGTTTATAATGATTAGGAACTTTATTAATAAATTGGCTAATTAAAAGCTTCATATTATATCTAAAAAAAAAAAACAATTATCGACGCCGTCTACGCCGATGACATAGCGATTCTGGCAAATGCACCCGCCCAAGCCGAAACCCTACTGCATAGTCCGGAACGAGCTGCCGCGGGCATTGGCCTCCATGTCAATGCACACAAAACTGAATATATGTGCTTTAATCATACAGACGATATTTCCACACTAAACGGTAGCTCTCTGAAACTAGTAGACAAGTTCCCCTACCGAGGAAGCAGTGTCTCATCGACCGAGAAAGATATCTACATGGGACTAACAAAGGCATGGACAGCTATCAATAGGCTATCGGTCATATGGAAGTCAGACCTGACCGATAAAAACGTAGTTTCTTCCAAGCAGCGATCGCGTCGATACTGCTATATGGATGCAATACATGGATGCTAACTAAACGACTGGAGAAAAAGCTTGACGGCAATTATACAAGAATGCTGTGAGCAATATTGAACAGGTCCTGGAGGCAACAGCCCACAAAGCAGCGGCTGTACGGTCACCTACCATCCATCACCAAAACTATCCGAGTGAGATGAACCAGACATGCAGGACACTGCTGGAGAAGCAGGGACGAGCTCATAAGTGATGTACTCCTATGGACCCCTTCACATGGCCGAGCAAAAGGAAGGCGGCCAGCTCGAACCTACGTAGAGCAGCTCTGTGAGAATACGGGGTGTAGATCTGGGGACCTACCAGAAGCGATGAATGATAGGGAAGTGTGGCGAGAGAGAGTCAGGGATATCCGTACTGAGGGCAGGACAAGATGATGATGACAACTAAGTACGTAGAGTTTACTTGTTTAAAATGATTGTGAATGAAATTTAAATGCTTTTAGAGTATTGGTATTAGATAAGATCAGTTCATTGAAAATATATATGTGGCACTATGTGGGTGCATTCGTTTCTGTGGGTGTGAGTGTGTACCAGTCAGCGGATTCCTTTGTCTGTTTTGGTGCGAAACCCACACAAATGGCTTGCGTGTTAGATTTTCTACGAGACCGGAAGAAGACGAAGAAAGGTGAGGTCCCAGGGCAGTCAACAGAAGAAGGCAGTCAACAGAAGTCGGGGAAGGTGAAGGTCAGAAAAAAGCGTCTGCTAAGCGAGAAGTTGGGACCTGTTGATCCAGAGGCCGGGTCGGCCAACGCGAGATAATGACTCAGTGTTCCGGGTGACTGTGCAGAAATTTCGCTCTGATATACGTTCGCGATAATCAGATGCGCAGAAAACCACACAAAAGTGTCACAGACTTCTTTCTTGCGCTTGGAGCTAACCCAAGTCCGTGCTAGTTTGTTCTTCTTTTCTTCCACTCTCTCGGTTGTGTATGTTGTGTCTTGTAAGTTTGTAAAGCAATTTGAAATGCCTCTGGCCAGAGATGAGAGAAACCACTAGACGATAGGATGGCTATAAGTTGGTTTAGGAAGTTGAGATAGCGGGGATCGGCTTGTGGGTATATTGTCACAATTAGCAAATTATTATAAAATTTGAAGCTGCTTGAAACCAAATAACTGTGCATTTTTTAAGTTATAACTGTGTAAATAAAATCATCAAATAGGAAGAATTACTTGAAATCATATAACTGCTTGCAAGGAGACTGATTTCGGCAATAAATCCCCAACTAAGGTTGACATGCCATAAAACCAACCAACAATATGACTTCATTTGTACCATTTCACACTATATATATGGTCAGCTATAGACAGACTTTATTGCTGAATAAAAATTATTCAGCACAGCTAGATTCTCGAAGCTAGGATCGAAACCAGGCTTACTTTACGTACACCAGTTATCATACCGCACAGACAAGTGGAAATTCAGCGTAAGTAGGAGGGATTTAAATGCATATCTGTCGCTAGTGTTTTGTTTACATATATACGCTTAACGGCTAACGAGAGCTCAATTCATTCGAATATATACATATATATATATATATATATATATGTATATATATATATATATATATATGACATTTTTTCTTTTTCTCCCCTGCTTTTCTTATCTTTGTTTTTCTCTATATATAATTATTTACTAAGTTGAATGGAGTCTGTCTGTCTCAAGTTTATTCTTACCTCATTGAATTGTTCATTCCATCTGTCTCACTACTTCTTTTATCATTGACTTTTCTCTCCTCTCTCTCTCTTTCTCTCTCTCTCTCTCTCTCTTTCTCTCTCTCTCTCTCTCTCAAAAAGCATTACATAACACGTCATTTGATTTTCTTTTGCTTTTTCTCTCTCAAACTTCAATGAGTTTTTTATCTATTTTTCTGTCTTTTCATAACTATCTTTATCTGATCATATAGATTTCACTCTCTCTCCCTCTCTCTCTCTCTCTCTCTCTCTCTCTCTCTGTCTCTGTCTGTCTGTCTCTCTCTCTTTCTCTCTCTCTCTCTCTCTCTATATATATATATATATTGGTCTGCTCATAGGAAGTCACTGTGGCGTGGTGGGTAAAATGCTGGACTGCAGTCTCAAATTAAGCGTGTTTAAATGCCAGTTGCACTATCACGTTCATATTCGAACTATACCCTTGGTAGAAATATGAATCCCCTAATGCTCCCAGCTATTGGTAAAAGAGTATCCCTGATGTTCTTCAACAAGGGTGGCTTTTGCAATAAATACCTGAGAAAGTTGATATGCCATTAAACAATGAAACCAAACCATTTAAGTCTACTCTGATCTATCAATCTATATCTTTCGACTTGTATCTATCTGTATTTCTCTCATTCTTTAGGAATCTATCTTCTGTTTTTTACTTAGTCTTTCTCTCTCAGTGCGTTTATATCCACGTAACTGGGTCGATTTCTTTTTCCCATTCTTTCCTTATAAGAACCAATCTTAGTAAATCAATGCAAAAAAAAGAAAAGACAAATTGGCTCCATTCTTTTTTTTCTTTTTACTCATGTAGTCGATTGTAGGTAGACACAAATAAAATCCAAATGAAATTAGCGTCAAGGTGCATTTGTGACTATGCGTTCGCATGGACAAGCTGAAAACGGAGAGATTTAGCATAAGTATGCAGATGCACCTAAGATGTATTTCTGCCTACATTTTTTTCGAAGGTATAAAACATAGAGGACTCTCCAATTCATGGAAGAATTGGAACTTTCCAATCGAATAAGATACAAATACATACTCGACCAGTATGTTGGGGCTGGAGAATATACAGACTGCCTCTCTGCAGAGGAGTAAGACCCCCTCTCCAATGGGTGTCCAGGGTATGACCCTAATCTATCAGACGGTGAGGCTACTCTCCTGAAGCTCTGGGGAATTGCAGAACCTCTTCATTGCCATTACTAACAGATCTCCCCTGACTCGGTGAGGTAGTATCTGTTAAGGTCCCATCAATTGCCCTATACGCGTATATGATAAATCAACACTGTAGACCATTAAAAGATAAACTTTTTTTTTCATTTTTATCCACGCAAAATAACCTTTAAATCTCACAAAGAATTCATTCTTTTTATCAATCTCGTAATCAGCTTTCTTTATGCAGAAGATCGATTCATATCGTGAAACTGATAGTTATGTTGAAATGCTTGTAAGAAATATGATCTCGAGCTTTAAAAATGCATTTTAGATGTTTTATAATGCAATTTTGATTTTTGTTCTGCATTTGACTTTGCTATTGAAGTATTTACCAAGACCTATAACAAGAAAAAAAAAACTATAAAACCAGGTCAATTTTTTCAGTAGAGTTTAACAGGTTTGAATACAAAGCTAACCTTATCCTAAACCGGTCACCATACCAGGGCTAAACAGTCCAATCTGCCCTACTGTTTACTAAAGAAGAATTGTCGGATGCATACCTTTCCCAAGGGAATTAGCGCGATGTGAAATGTAAACAACCTTGTCCAGGATTTGAACTCGAGTCCATTCTCTCTCTCTCTCTCTCTCTCTCTCTCTCTCTCTCTCTCTCTTTATATATATATATATGTATATATTGAAAGTATGTTGTGCATATGCGTGTACGATAACAACCTTTTTTCTGTGCATAAAAACATGCATCCTTAGAACCATACAAATTTTGTGAGGCATATATGCATTCTTACTTGTGCATAAGGATTGAGAACTACATGCAGCTGCATTAAAAAATGCAATAAACGTTTTTTTATCGCCAAGAATTCTTACGCACACACACACACACACACACACACACACACTGCACAATCACACAAAAAATGCTTTATGCCAACCTTCATCACTTTTTCTATTGTTTTTTCTTCGTAAATGGATCATGGAGAAAACCTGTTTAGAAAATGCGTCGATCCAAGATGCAATCGTTCGGTCGATTACAGATATGGAAAAGAGAAAAAAGGTGAATAAAAAAAAAGCTGATCTAACAATCAGAATAAAAAAAATAATTACCTCCTTAGTGCATCGCCTCCTATTTACAAAGGATCATGGGATAACTTTTTTTTTTTTTTTTATCCCGTTTTGTGCTTTCCTTCGTCAATTAGTGATTTAAGTGTATAAATTAATTAGATCAAGAAAGGGGAAAAGTGAAAGATAAAAAAAAGAAAGAAGAGTGAAGAAGAGTGACAGATGATAAAAGAAGAGAGAGAGAGAAAGAAAGAGAGAGAGAAAGAGAGAGAGAGGAAAACAGAGCTTATTTAGGAGGAATCAGACGAGTAGAAAACATAGTAAAAAATGAAAGACAATAAAAACTAAAGAAGGAGGAAGATTACAAGATTGAGAAAGAAAGAAGAATGAACAGGGGGGAAAGAAAAAAAGAAAGAAAGAATATCATAAAAAAAGAGACAAAAAGAGAGAAATAATGCTTTGGTTTGAATAAGGCGCACAGAAAGAAAGAAAGAAAGAAAGAAAGAAAGAAAGAAAGAATATTATAAGAAAAAGAAAGAGACATAAAAGAAAGAAATAATGCTTTGAATTGAATAAAGCTCACAGAAAGAAAGAAAGAAAGAAAGAAAGAAAGAAAGAAAGAAAGAAAGAAAGAAAGAAAGAATATTATAAGAGAAAGAAAGAGAAAAAAAGAAATAAATATTGCTTTGACTTGAATAAAGTTCACAGAAAGAAAGAAAGAGAGAAAGAAAGAAAGAAAGAAAGAAAGAAAGAATATTGTAAAATAAAGAAAGAGATAAAAAAGAAAGAATAATGCTTTGATTTGAATAAAGCTCACAGAAAGAAAGAAAGAAAGAAAGAAAGAAAGAAAGAAAGAAAGAAAAAAGGGAAATATTGGGAAAAAGAATTGAATTAAGAATACTTAAATCGGAAAGAAATCAAAGCAACTACAAAATAACAAACAACCAACCAAAAGAAGGAAGGAAGAATGAGTGAAAGGAAAATCAAGAAACCACCTTTGTGTAAAATAGCAAAAATGACTAAACAAAAGAAAAAAATGAAAAAGTAGAGGCGGAATAAGCTGGAATGATGAAATGTTCATACAAGTGAAAAAATGCTTAAAGTAAAATGTTGTGAATTTTATTCCAAATCAGCCTATTACTTGATAGATTGGTGAAATCTCTTATTGACCTGATGAGAGGGAGATTTAAATAAGTCTTACCTCCAAAAATAACGCGTTGTGTAGAAAAGAACGTTGGAGTTGAGTAATGCGTAGTTGACTGTGAACACAGCTCTCATTATTCACCATATCACGTCATCCACGAAGGTTTAGAAAATAGACATGACAGTGATTTAGTTGCTTAGCAGCGTTCAAAGGGAACGGCAGATGTCCCCATGCCTGTTACTTCCCCTAAAGGTAGCACGGGTGAAATGGTCTTCGTAAAATGAATAAAGATCTACCACTTTACCCTTGATCCTTATCTTAAAATGCTGAGTGTTAAACAAGGTGGCATCAAGTAACAGTTTTTGAGTATGACTCGACCTGGGATTGAACCCCGGTCTTCGAGACTATTTGCGAATACTCTTCTCGTTAGGCCAATTACTGGTTTATATATATATACATATATATTTGAGTTTACATATATTTAATCACATGGAAGCTTGTCTGTGACTTCAGGTTTCATGACGTTTAATAAACGACAATCATCAGGCAGATAACGAAAGATAATGAAGATATCGAAACCCCCAATGTGAAATAGTGACCACCAGCACTGTTACAATATATATATATAAACAGTAACATAACTAACACTCCTAGAAAACAAGTTTACCTACAAAAAATCTCGACCAAATCCCTGACAATAAAAAACCATTAAAAGGACATGAAATTGTAAAGAGTCGAAACAAAAATAAAAGCCAAAAAAAAGATACCTTTATTTCGATGTGTAACGCATGGAACGCAACTCTTCCCACATTTCCGCCCAGTATGCTGGTGCCTTAACCATTTTACCAGACATTGGCATCATGGGTAGAGTGTTCGCCAATGGCCCAGGAGACCTCAGTTCAACCCCAGGTCGAGTCATACCAAAGACTCAAAAAATGGTACCTACCTCCTTGCTTAACACTCAGCATTACAAAGTACGGATCAAGGGTAGATTGGAGCAATCCAGGGAAAGGAGTAGCGCCCTCCCCTACACCTTGGTGTAGTAGCTACCGAAAAGGGAGCCTTCGCCAACTTTACTTTCTATGCTGGTGTGGTAGAATAAGCCGACTACAGAGGGGTAAGACTTCCCCTACAACGAGTGTCCCGAATATAGCACTAAACTGCATCTGATGGTGAAACTCTTGGCGCTTTGAAAACTTTCGAGTACTCCTTATTTACCACCACTCCCTGCTCCTTTCTGACCCAGTGTATTAGTACCTGTTAAGGCTCCACCTATGGGTCCAATAGAACTGTTCAATCATTTACTAAGGATTACCGTTAGTGTTTATTTGAATCCATACAGCAATGTGCAAATTATTCATATTACAGAGGAATACTTGACAAAAATATATACCAATGTTAATTTATAATACTTGAAACCATTTAACTATGTGCAAATAAAAGGAACCTCGTTTAACAATAAATTTCCCGCCTAACGATTCACTTAGAACGATTCCAGCTTGAGGCGTCCTACGTGTCTAGCCACACAGAAGAGTTGTGATATAACAAAACACTCTCTCTGTGGATGACAATATATATATATATATATATATAGGATTTGACATGAAAGAATCCTACAAGTGTTGATATGCCATAAAACACCAATCACTCTTTCCACATTTGCTTAAACTGCTAATACAGGAAATAATATTTTAAAAATTAAGTTACCTCCCTTTTTTCTACACCTGTCATTCTCTCATGGAGAGGGTGACTGGTTTCTAGGGGAAGGATCTAAAATCTAGAGAGTTGAATTTTACTCGGATAATTTTTAAAACATTAAATCAAATACTACGTTTCTGATCCATTAACAAAATGGTGTAATTGTTATCGTCGTAGGAAATGGACACGGCGACGAGTTCAAATCCTGGACGAGACTGATTGCATTTCACATAGCACTAATACCCTTGGGAAAGGTATGAATCCCATTATTCTCCCTCCAGCTATGGGAAAATAGCGGGAAGACTAGGTTCTTCAGCCTGGTTGAGGCAACTAGTCTAGGAGAAGGAAAACTCTGAATTCAAACCTGATAAACTCCGCTTAAAAACTGACCTTGTGTCATATCCTGCCCGAGCGGAGGGTTTGATAAATACGGTTAACAAAATATTTCATTCAATTGCAATTAATAACATTATTTGATAATATGAACTTGTATCACTAAATCTAAAAATGGATTAAGATCCACGTGTGTCAAGGTTTCCAGAAAGAACTTTCCCAAAAGCTAGTGAATAGGCCAAAATCTCCACCACTAGCCAGCCCCATCAGTCTCAGACTTCAGAAGAACCAAAAGTATCAGCCCCAAAATTTCACGGCGAAAAATAAATTTTACTCTCCAAGGAATTTCAAGGTTCTACACGTGAGTATGCATTTAAGAAAGAATCCTTAAACATTTGCGTACATTGTACACACACAAAAATTAACAGTAATTCCTATTAGCGTTAACCCTTATGATCACAGTACCTGGGAAATTCCTATGTTACAATATTAAGCTACTGATGGGGTGTAATGGTTACCGTCGTATGAAATGGACATGTCGACGAGAGTTCAAATCCAAGACGAGACTGTTTGCTCTTCACATAGTGCTTATAAACTTGGGAAAGGTATGAATCCAATTATTCTCCTTCCATCTATGGGTAACTAGTAAGGTAGACTTGACTCTTTAATCTTGGTATGGCAACCGGTCTAGGAGAAGGAAAATTCGGACCTGTTAAACGCTACTTAAAAAGTTGACTTTGTATCGTATTCTGTTCGTGCAGAGAGTTGGTTTCGTTTGGTTTGGTCTCATGGCACATCCACTATTGTAGATTATTTAATGCCAAATCCATTTTATACATATAAACAGTTCCATTTCAAGCAATTCAGTTTAGTAAAAGTACACAGTTTAAATTTCAAAAACAGTTCTGCTTCAAGCAATTCAATTTAATATATGTACATAGTTTAAATGACAAAGAGAGTTCTATTTCAAAAAATTCAGTTTAGTAAAGGTACACAGTTTAAATGTCAAAACGGTTCTATTTCAAACAATTCATTTAAACCTAATTACACAGTTTAAATGACAAAAAGAGTTCTATTTCAAACAATTCAGTTTAGTAAAAGTAAACAGTTTAAATGTCAAAAACAATTCTATTTCAAACAATTCCGTTTCGTATAAGTATAAATTTTTGTTTACACACAGTTAAATGTGGGAATATCTAGTTCCAGACAGTTCAGTTAAGCGTAATTACACAGTTTACATGACAAAATGAGTTCTATTTCAAACAATTCAGTTTAGTTAAAGAACACAGTTTAAATGCCAAAAGAAGTTCTATATCATACAATTCAGTTTTGTGTGTGAATATTTTTGTCTACACACAGTTAGATGTCAAAGCACTTCTATTTAAAGCAATTCAGTTTAGTATCAGTTAAGATGTCAAAAGCAGTACTATTTCAAATAATTCAGTTGAGTATAAGTAAAGATTTTTGTTTACATCCAGTTAAATGTAAGAACATTTAATTTTCGACAATTCAGTTTAGCGTAATTACTCAGTTTAGTTATATTTGACCCATAGATAGGACCCTGTCAGGTGCAACCACTCCGGGCCAGAGTGAACCTGGAAGCGATGACAATTAAGGGGTCTTCAAAATTCTCCAAAACTCCAGCATTACTGGAACCTCACCATCAGATTGTTTAGTGTCATACTAGGACATTCGTTGTGGGGAGTCTTACCCCTCTGCAGAGATGCAGTCAGTGTATTCTGCAGCCCCAGCTGATAGGCCAAGAGGAGTCGGTTAAATATATATTGATATACATTTCTTTAAGAACTCAAGACGCACAATTCACTGAAAAATTTATGGGTCTCATAACAATTTTTTTTCTAAAAGAAGATGGGAAAAAAGAGAGAGAGCACAGCAGAAATGAAAAAAAATTCGACTTTTGATAATCTTTTGTCAAGAAATAAAAAAACAACACAAATAGTTAAAATAACTTCGTATTATAATTTTTCCTTCAGATCTTTTAAAATAGTCGTCTTGTGAGTAACTTTCCGAACAGTTTTTTTTTATAGAAATAAGAGTCAGTGTTTGTCTTTAATTGGAATCATTTTGAGATGAGGTTTCTTAATCTGAGAATTAATTTTTATTTATTGCGGACTTTTTTTCCTCATCTTGGTAGTTTTTGTGTTGTTTCTTCTTTCACTACGTTTCGGCCAAATTTCACCTCTGGCCTTCTTCAGGTGATTTACCGCGACCTCGGATAGGAATGCTGAAGAAGGCCATAGGTGAAATTTGGCCGAAACGTAGTGAAAGAAGAAACAACACAAAAACTACCAAGATGAGTAAAAAAAGTCCGCAATAAATAAAAATTAATTCTCAGAGTCAGTGTTGTTTAATTCAATGTTAATTGTTTCAAATAGTTGACGATTAGTTATTTACTAGGTCTATACAGCAAGAAGGAGATGCCCGTGGTGTAATGGTTATCGCCGTAGGAAATGAACACGGCGACGCGAGTTCAAATCCTGGACGAGACTGATTGCATTTCACATAGCACTAATACCCTTGGAAAAGGTATGAATCCCATTATTCTCCCTCCATCTATGGGTAAATAGTAGAGCAGACAGGGTTCTTCAGCCTTGTCAAGGAGAAGGGAAACTCTGAATTCAAACCTGTTAAACTCCGCTTAAAAACTGACCTTGTGTTATATCCTGCCCGAGCGGAGGGGTTGGTAAATATGATAAAGCAAGAAGATGGCACCCCAGTGAGAAACGAATTCATTAAAAATTTTCTGCTAGCATAATTTATGAAATGTTATACCATAGAAGGCGCTTTGGAATTTACTAACCTTTGCTAATTATGAAAGATTAATCAGAAACCTTCACTCCTTCCTTGACAGAAGCATCAGTATAATCATGGACTGTGGTTAACTATGGAATGCATGTCAGAATCCTTCACTCCTTTCGAAACTAATGCATCAATATTATCATGAAAAGCTGTTATCTATAAAATTCCACTTAGAATATAATTATGAACAGGGGTTATCAATGATCTGTTCGTGAGAATCTTTTGCTCTTTTCTTAATAGAAGCATCGATATCATCATGAACAGTGGTTAGAAATACTAGTTAGAATACTTCACTCCTTTCTAAAAAGAAACACCGATAAAATTATGGATGCATTAAACATTGAAGTGCATATGGGAATTCTTCACTCCCTTTGTAAATAGAAGTACCAGTATCATCATCGGACAGCTGCAAGAAAGTTAACAAAAAGAGAGTAAATAACGTTTGTTATTTGTTTTTGTTTTTTTTTTTAAAATAATTTCACGTTTCCTTCGAAAGAGAATGTGCCAAAAAATGGGAGATAATTAACATCCTTACAAAAAGTAAAAACTCAGTGAGTTTGCTATGCAAGACGTGCAACGAATAATAGAATGATGGTTTGTAAAAACAGAGCCATTTTGTTTTCAGTGATGTTCATTGTGTTGGTTTAAGCAAAATTATCAGCTTGGCAAGGATAACAATGAGTGAGCGGTAGAAAATAAAAATAAAAAAGCCTAGATATATTAACATTCACAAATTAGAAACATCTGTTGAAAACCTTGGCCATGTTTTCTGACATCACATGAAGATAACATATATAATTTTCTAAGTACGAATATACTTGAAAAATTTAATCATAGTTTCTTCAAACCAGTAGTGATTAGACATTTTGGGGAAAAATTCAGACAGCTTACAACAGTAAAGACTCAAAACACTACACCTTTTAATCAGATAAATCTTCGATACTCAATCCTTAGTCTTCTGTCCTCAATCTGTCCTCAATCTGTCCTCAAAAAGTTAGAGGAATCATCATTTGACTTGGGTGTAACACCCCAGTCAAATAACGATTCCTCTAACTTTTAGGATCCTGAGGATCTCATGAAACGTCATACTAAGCACTTAACTGACTTCTTTCAGGACTCCTCTCATATTTATGAAATTGACATCAATATTCTGCCTCAACAGGATATTATCATAGGCTCATTTTACTCAGGTTCTTCCGCCGCAAACTACAGGTAACTCGTGTCTTGTCTATGACTAAGTTTGGAGATCTACGGTAGGTTTGAAAAGCCATATAGGAATTTCTATCACCTTACAGTCACAAGGACTGTTATTTAATCTGTTAGGAGGTGCCCGTGGTGTAATGGTTATCGTTAGAGGAAATGGACACGGTGACACGAATTTAAATCCTGGACTAGACCGATTGCATTTCACATAGCACTAAAACCCTTGGGAAAGGTATGAATCCAATTATTCTCCCTCCAGCTATGGGTAAATAGTAGAACAGACAGGATTCTTCAGCTTTGGTGAGGCAACTAGTCTAGGAGAAGCAAAACTCTGAATTCAAACCTGTTAAACTCCGCTTAAAAAATTGACCTTGTGTCATATCCTGTCCGAGCGGAGGGGTTGGTAAATATGGTTATTTCCTCTGTTACTGGTATGAATGCACATTAAGTTATGTATTTTGCAATAGGTTTTACATGCACTCAAATAGGTATTTTTGGCGGAATTAAGGAAATGGCCTTCTCTTTAGAAGAGGAACTTACTATATATATATATATATATATATATATATATAAAATTAACTTAAATCGCGAGTCGGAAATCTCCTAATAAAGTTTCACCTTAACGGATAATCAGGAAGTCTAACTCCGACTCCGGAGTTAGACTTCCTGATGATCCGTTAAAGGTGAAACTTTGGTAGGAGATTTCCGACACACGATTTAAGTTGATTTTATAATTGGCTCCACTCGTGTTGAGCACTCTTGTAATTGTAGCATTGCAGTATTCACGGAAGGTTTTAGTTTTCTTTTGACCAACTGACAGCATATCTCTTGATTTTTTTAAGGGGTGTGACGGGTTGGCCTTTTCTTTCTTTTTGTCCTATAATATTTTTTCTTTTTCCCCCGGGCGGTGATTCAAGATATTTTTATCTCTTGTTCCTGGCGGGGTTTTTTTTTCTTTTTTTCTAGTACCGTGAATGCTGGGAGATATTAGATTAGGAATATATATATATATATATATATATATATATATATATATATATATATATATATATATATATATATATATGCCGCATTTTCTCATTTAAACATGTTTAATTTAGTAAGTCAGACACTTCATCTCTTCCTATTCTGTCTTTAATCCATTCAAATCTTCACATGAATCGTTTGACTTTCGGATGGGATGAATTTAGGAGGGCGCCGTATGTTTCCCTCTTACTTTAAACACATTATGCCCCATCCCTAAATACAGAAAAATTCTAACTGGAGACACTTCCATATTACACAAAGAAAAAATTCCAAATTCTTGAGGCTCTGTAAATAAAGATTAGCAAATATTCCTGAAAAAGGACAAGCTTTGAATAGAGCAGCCACATTCTAACATGCCAATAACATGTTTCCCGCCATTTATACTCCACCGGTTCTCATACTTCTTTAAAAAATTCTTTTCTTCTTGAAATTCCCCTCCCACTAATTTTTCGTCTCCTTTTATAAAAATATATGACTCGTTATTTTGTTTGTCGTGTGATATTTCGCTCCTCCGAATATGGCGTCAGCCGGGCCGAAAGTACATGAGAAACATACGAGGCCTTCCTAAATTCATTCCATCCCATAGTCAAGGGATTCATTAGGAGACTTGAATGGATCAAAGATAGAATAGGCAGACATAAAGTATCTGTTCAATTTAACCAAAACACACACACACACACACACACACACATATATATATATATATATATATATATATATATAAGGCAACTAATGTAATAAAGTGTCTCGAAGTTGAAATTTCAGTAGGAGACGTTCAGAAAATTTTCAAGACAAGAGTCTAGACGTCAGTACAAGTTTCTTGGCGTGTAGACATCAGTAGGGAATTCAAGATTGTTGTTTTAACATATAGACGAATTGTAGACTAGTTAGTGTATATTCTCGATAGTTTTTGAACAGAAGTTTCATGTTTCTTATCAGTGAAACACCGAGTTGCTTAAATGGAGTACTGTCCGAATTCCACGGAAGTAGTTCAGGGTGAAGCTTTACATTATATCAAAAGTGAAGTTTTCATTAATCTGTCTGTTCTATTATTTGGTTACAATGCATTTTTTAAATACTTAAGCATACATGCATTAAAATCAATATAATGACTCTGGTTTAAAATGTTTGGCCTTCTCAATACTAATGCATATAAAACCCATTTGCCTGTTAGGTTTTATGAATTTGATTTGGTTTGTAAATTCGGTTTTCACCTTTCTTTTGAATTAGTTTTCTTCAGACTTCAAGAAGTACCAATTATATTAGTTCATACAACTTATTATATATTATTATTAATATAACTTCTTATTCATATTTACCAACCCCTCCACTCGGGCAGGATATGACAAAAGGTCAATTTTTAAGCGGAGTTTAACAGGTTTGAATTCAGAATTTTCCTTCTCCTAGACTAGTTGCCTCAGCAAGGCTGAAGAACTCAGTCTGCCCTACTATTTACCCATAGATGGAAGGAGAATAATTGGATTCATACTTTTCCCAAGGGTATTAGTCCTATGTGAAATGTAATCAGTCTTGTCTTATTTAGATGAGCCAATATTTGGTTTGGTTTGGTGTGGTTTGGTTGGCTTTTACGGCATATCAACCATTGGAGGTTATTTAATGCCAAATCCTCTTAATACATATATATCTGATATATGGGATTTGTTGATACATCTTTTTGATAAGGTTTTTAAACGAGCCTTGGCTCATTATTTTGCACACAATTAAATGATTACAAGTATTACTATGTATCACGAACAATTCCATTAAGCATTAGTCATTTGTTTACACACAGTTAAATGATAAAACAGTTCTATTTCTAACGATTCAATTTAGCATAAATCATTTGTTTACACACTTTTAAATGATCAAACAATTTTATTTTAAACAATCCAACTTTGCATAATCCATTTGTTTGCACACATGTTTAATGTCAAACATTTCTATTTGACCCACAGATAGGACCCTATCAGGTGCTACCAATCCGGGCCAGAGTGTACCTGGGAGGAATGGCAATGAAGGGGTACTCTGCACCCCCCCAAAGCTCCATTTATTCTAAAACCTCACCATCAGATTGTTTCGTTTCATATCCAGGTCATTCATTTGTGGGAGTCTTACCTCTGTGCAGAGATGCAATCGTGTATTCTACAGCCCCACCAGACTAGGACGAGATATGCCTATGATAATTCCCCTCTCTTCAAGATATGCCTATGATGATTAATCTTTCCCCAATGCCTATGATAATTCATCTCTCTTCTAGAGATGCCTCTGATAATTGCTCTCTCTTCTATATGTGCCTGTGATAGTTCATCTCTTTTCTGGGTGTTCCTATGATATTTGCTAATATAACATAATTCACCTCTCTTTTAGATGCGCCTAGGAAAATTCCCTTCTTTTCTAGATGTACATATGATAATTCACCTCACTCCTAGATATGCTAATCATAATTCCTCTCTTTTCTAGATATGCTTATGAAAATTTATTTCTCTTCAAGATATACCTATGATAATTCATCTCCTTTCGAGATGTGCCTCTGATAATTCATTTCTCTTCTAGATATACCAAGGATAAGTCGTCTCGCCTCTAGATCTACATATGATGATTCATTTCTCTTGCAGATGTACCAATAATCATTCATTTCTCTTCGAGATGTACCTATGATAATTACTTTCTTTTCTGGTGTTTTTCGTTTTATTTACTAACTCACACACCCTGATGAAGTTCTAAACCGAAGTTCCAAAAACCGAAACGTTTAACGTTGGCAAATATTTCTATGAATAAAATCATCCTCTAAAAAATTGTGTATTTTCTTAATCTGTATACCATTTCATTGTAGTACAAGTATTATCAAATGAATAATTATTATTCAATATTTCTATTTAGATATCAAATATTTGATATAAGCACATAAAAAGAAAAATATCAATGAAATATAAAGAGTTAGTGCATCAAATGTAACAATGCCGAGAGACTCGGTTCTAGTGTTCTCTAAGCTACAAAGGTAAAAAAAATTCGTTTTCATTCTTCCCGACGAAGTCGTGTTCTTTTGACGGAAATATTCATTTTTTTACTCCCTCGTACAAAGGTTCAGTCGAACCAAGTATCACTTTTGTTCTGGTCACTTCCAAAGGTTGTTAACTAAACATTGCAACCAGTAGCTTTAGAGTTCTTATGTACAAGATAATAGGACTCAAACCAGCGCATGCTTGCGAATCATATTACAAAAAACCGCTTACCCACACACACACACACACACACACACACACACACAAACAAAAATATTGAGCACCCCTTCATTGCCATTGCTCCCAGGTCCACTTTGGCCCGGCGTGGTAGCACCTGATAGGGCCTTATCTATGGGTTAAATAGAACTAACGGTATATTTATGCTAAACTAAATTGTTTGACTAAACTTGATAGATGGAAATAGAAATGTTTTTGACAATTAAACCGAACTTACATTTTTAACTGCATGCTTATGCTAAACTGAATTATTTGAAATAGAACTGTTTTTTACATTGAAACTGTACTTACACTAAACTGAATTGTTTAATATAGAACCGTTTTGACATTTAACTGTGTGTAAATAAAATCTGTTCTTATACTAAATTGAATTAGGTGAATTAGTATTGTTTGACTCAACTGAATAGCTTGAAATAGAAATGTTTTTGACAATTAAACTGTGTAATCATGATAAACTGAATTGTTTGAAATAGAACTGATTATTTGCATAAAAATGGATTTGGCGTTAGATAACCTACAAAGGTTGATATGCCATAAAACCCAACCAACAACAACAACAACAACAGTCGGTATATTCTACAAGCCCAGCCAGACTTCAGTGGAAAACCGCTTGTTAAATCTTAAGTGGAACAAATGTAAAGAAATATTATAATAAAACTGGAGTTTCTGGAACGATACTAAAGAATCTGGAAAGAAACAGCGGAAAGTGGAGATCAGAGAAAGAATTAAAACCATCGAGACTGCAGTACTGCAAAAATTGGTTAGAATAAAAAAACGTTGTATGGAGATGCCTCCTATTTTTTTATGCTAATAATATACACTTCGTATCGAACTCCTTTTTATATTAATAAGTAAAAGTAAGTAAAGTTGGCAACCGTAGTCTCGGGTGACCAGAAGGCTCCCTTTTCAATAGCTACTACATCCGGGTGTAGGGTAGGGCGCTACTCCTTTCCCTGGATTGCTCCACTTTACCCTCGATATGTACCTTATATTGCTGAGTGTTAAGCAAGGAGGTATCAAGTAACATTTTTAAAGTCTTTGGTGTGACGAGACCTGAAAATGAACCCAGGTCTTCTTGACCATTGGCAAACACTCTACCCACTAGGCCAATAATACTGAGAGGAATCCTGAAGAGCTGAGGTGACTTACTATTACTCAGACTTCAGTGAAAACCACCAGTTACTTCTGGTGAGAAAAACTCATGAGGAATATGAAAAAGATAACATGACACAATAATAAAATGTGAAAATTTTGAAATTAAAATTGAAGAAATTAACACCTTAAATCTACCATTATAATAATTGGATTTATGACCCAGAAAGTTGTGGATAAACATATTTCTAAGATCCCTTATAACCCCTGTTAATAGTTTCTTAACTATTTCACGATGTGGAACGGTCTATCTATTTAACGGTGTATTAACAATATAAAGAAGCTATGCAAGTTAAGTATCACTTTCCATCAGAATTTTTGCTAGCAGAATACGTATGCTCACTTCTTCCCCTTCTGAAGGTCTCGGTAAGAGATTGCCCTAAACAGAAAGCAAAATGATCTCAGTATATGCTTGCTGCTACCAATGCAGCAGGAATCCTTTTTCCGTTGGTGTGTAAGGTAAGGAAAAAGGCAATGCAACTTGCATGTCATCGCGGGAGTTGCCAAAATGAGGCAGAAAATCACGTCACACTAGATCCGAGATTTTGAAATCAATGTTTATCTTCTCATAGATCTATTCCCCTGTTAAACATAAAAGTCCCATTCTAGTTTTTACTTCATCATAGTTGGAGATACATCATCATCATCATCATCATGTCGTGCCGCTAGCACGGATATCCTTGACCCTCTCTTGCCACTTCGCCTTATCGTTCATCGCCTCTGGCAAGTCTTCAGGGCTACATCCTGTATCCTCACATAGCTGTTGTATGTATGTTCTAGCTGGTCGTCCTACTTTTGCTGGCCATATGTGGGGGTCCATAGGAGTACATCACTTATGAGCTCGTCCCTGCTTCTCCAGTCGTGTCCTGCATGTCTGGTTCGTCTAACTTGGATAGTTTTCGTGATGGGAGACAGGTGGCCGTATAGTTGGTGCTTTGTGGGGTGTTGCCGCCAGTGAATTTATATCTTTTTAAAGGATGATTACTATAAAATGTAACCTAAACATCCTTGCCGGCAATTTGAACTCAGTTATTTTAATTTCCACCGTAAATTTTCAATGGGAGTTGGATCTGTACTGTTCGCTGACTAGGTCGTGGATCTTATACGCCTTTGCTGAAGAAAAATTTTCATCCACTTTACTCTATGAAGAAAATTCATTATCGTCCAGAAAAAATACTTCATGATCGATTTGGAAAGTGAAATGCAAACAACCCTGTCCAGAATTTGAACCCAGTTCGCCAAATTTATTTTTTCCTTGCTGATAATCCTTACGCAATTTGTGCTTATATATATATATATATATATATATATATATATATATATATATATATATATATATATATATATATATATATATATATATATATATATATATATATATATATATATATATATATATATATTCCAGTTGAACTTCCAAATCCGGGCATTTCGCTTCCGTTATATTCAAGATAACAAGTTTTCGAACATTTCTAAAAATTCCAGACTGGAAAATAATTGCAATCTCACCATGAAATGTAAAACAAGAAAAGAACCTAATCTTTATTCAAGGAGGAAAAAAAGTTTTTTTTTATTCACCTTCTTTCTTAATCCAACAAAAATTACCGTTCCTTCCTTGGGATGATTTGAGACGAAGATCTTTATTTTTATTATTTTCATTTTATTTTCCATTTTATTTCTTTATTTATTTTTCATATTTCTTTTCTTTTATTTTATCATACTTAGTTTTTGCCTGAAGCTTGGTTACATACACGCCCATCTTAAACAACCTCAACCCAAGAAGAAACCCACTGACAGTGGATAATTTCGCAATTTGTTACATTATTTTCTGATTTCGTTAAATTGGGGCTAATTTAGCTTAATTTCTAAATGACCTTTCACCTGAGGGCTAGGCAAAATTAAGGGAAGCTTCCTCAAAGAGCGCCTTTTTTTGTTGCTGTTTTATTTTTCTGTTTTTCTCATTTTTTTTTTCTTATAATAATTTTAATGTATAAGTTTAGTATAGAAAATGAAGATGTTTTCGTATGAAGTGAGCTGAAAAAGAGAAGAAAGAAAGAAAGAAAGAAAGAAAGAAAGAAAGAAAGAAAACGTGGAAAAATATTGACAAAGAAATAAACTGTAGAAAGGAAGAAAGGACTTAACGGTTTCTACTAAATTCAAAGAAAGAAAGAAAGAAAGAAAGAAAGAAAGAAAGAAAGAAAGAAAGAAAGAAAGAAAACCGTGAAAAGAAAATAGATTCAAAGAAAGAAAGAAAGAAAGAAAGAAAGAAAGAAAGAAAGAAAAGATTTATAAAAAAAAAAAAGAAAGAAAAAATATAACAGAAACATGTTACTTTTTCTTTCTCTTTTTTCTTAAAAGATAGAAAGAAAAAAGTAACTTTTTTCTTTCTCTTTTTTTCTTAAAAAAGAGAAAGTGACGATATAAGTGTAGTTGAAAAAGAAACTATTGATTTTTTCTTTTAATCTTATCATAAAAGATTGTGATTTCAGATATGTTTTCTCACTCGAGAGAAGGTTGATTAAAATAGATTGACAGATCCGTAGGTGGGGACGAAATAAGATCGAAAAATAGAAAGGATGGAGTACCACCGAATAGATTTGGGTGGGAAACGCCCAGATGAAAGTCAGATTACAAAGAGGGATATCATATACAACGAAGGTGGAAGACGGAGTAGGAATGCCAGTAACGAAAGATAAATACCTATCGAACGTAAGTTGCTGGAAAAGATTGGTTGATGAGAGGGTGAAATATATGAGGAAAATAAACAGTTGAATGAAAATGAGAGACCAAGTGAGGAGTAGACTGAGGAAAGAAATGAATGAGCAGAGAAAAGGAAGGAGGAGAAGTTCAAGCTAGGCTAAATAAGAGATATTTGACCAATCAGCTATAGCAGATTTTCTTCATTGTTTATTTAAGAATCGCAATAGAATAAAAACAGAATCTGCAAACTTATCTTAATCAAAAACTTGTCGAAATAGAACTCTTGATTTGTCAAAATAAATAAATAAAAAAAAAACGCACACACACACACACACACACAAATTTAGCGTTAAGGTATCTCTATGTTCAACAAAGAATGCAAAATTTTATTTTGATTTCTTGTTTGGTTCTTGTTTTTGTTTCTGTTTTTTATTTGTTTTTTTTTTTTTAATTTTATTTTGTTTTATTTGCACGAACGTATCCACTAATCCTAGATATTGCTACATCGGCAAAGGCTATCGAACATGTTAACTGCACTTCTGCTGAGGGATAAAATCCCGACCCCACCAGCGGGAGTCCTGGTTATGACACTGAACCATCTGATAGAGAGGCCTTTATCCTGTAGCTTAGAGGAATGGGGAGCACTCTTTCATTGACATTACTCCCAGGTTCACTCTGATATGGAGTGGTAGTATCTGTTAGGATCCCATCTGTGAGTCAAATAGAACTATTCGACATTTTACTATACAGGAAACTATTCAATTGTGCGCAAACATCATCATCATCATCATCATCTTGTCGTGTCAGCAGTACGGATATCCCTGACCCTCTCTCGCCACCTCTCCCTATCGATCATCGCTTCCGGCAGGTCCTCTGGGCTATACCCCGTATCCTCACAGAGCTGCTCGATGTAGGTTCGAGCAGGTCACCCTGCTTTTGCTCAGCCATGTGAAGGGGTCCATAGTAGTACATCCTTTATAAGCTCGTCCCTACTTCTCCAGCAGTGTCCTGCATGTCTGGTTCGTATAATTTGGATAGTTTTCATGATGGTAGGTGGCCGTATAGCTGCTGCTTTGTTGAGTGTTACCTCCAGGACCTGCTCAATATTGTGTGCAAACAAATTATTGATATTGAATCGAATAATGAATATTAGATATCAATACTTGAAACCATTTAACAAGGTTTAGGTTTAGGTTTGTTTGGTTTTATGGCATATCAACCTTTGTAGGTTATTTAACGCCAAATCCATTTTTATGTAAATAATCTGTTCTATTGAAAACAGTTCAGTATAGCATAAGTACACAGTTTGATTGTCAAAAATATTTCCTTTACAAACTATTCAAGCAGTTATATGTAATAATTCAGTTAAGTGTAAATACACTTTTAATGTCGAAAAACAGTTCTATTTGAAATAATTCAGTTAAGCATAAGCATGCAGTTTAAATGTAAGTACGGTTTGTCAAAAACATTTCTTTTTCAAACTATTCAGTTTTACTCAAACAATTTATTTTAGCATAAGTATGCTGTTAGTTCTATTTAACCCATAGATAGGGCCCTATCAGGTGCTACCACTCCGGGCCAGAGTAGACCTGGGAGCGATGGCAATGAAGGGGTACTCCGCATTCCCCAAAGCTCCAGCACTGCTGGAACCTCACCATCAGATTGTTTATTGTTATATCCAGGACACTCGTTAGAGGGGGTCTTACCCCTCTGCAGAGGTGCAGTCGGTGTATTCTACAGCCCCAGCGGACTGGGCAAACTGTGTTGGAACGAATGAATAATGTGTAATAGAATTAAAAGTATTAGAGAACAATACTCGAAATCTTTTTGTGTCCTGAGTATGACAGAATATTGCATTTGATGCGGAGGCAGTAGTCTTAGCGTTTGGGAAATGTGGAGTAGCTCCACTCTTACCCAGTTGTGGTAGAAACTGTCAGAGTCCAGTCTATGCGTTAAAAAGAACTGTTCAATTTTTTTTGTTAGGTATTATTATCATTTGGTTTTTGACACCATACAATGGTGAGCAATATTTAAACAGGAATACCTGATAAACAGAATTACTAATGTTAAATAGCTATACTTGAAACTATTTAACTGTGTGCCAACAAATAATTAATATTACATAGAATTATTAGGTTGGTTGGTTGGTTGTTTGGTTGGATTTTATGGCACATCAAACCTTGTAGGTTATTTAACACCAAATCCATTTTTATGCAAATAGTTCTATTTCAAACAATTCAGTTTAGCTCTATTAGTTCTATTTCAGGCTATTCAGTTTATTCAAACAATTCTAATTCAGCTTATTCAGTTTAATTTAAGTACAGATTTTGTTTACATACAGTCAAATGTCAAAACAGTTCTATATAAAACAATTTAGTTTTGTGTAAGTACAGTTTCAATGTCAAAAACAGTTCCATTTCAAACAATTCAGTCCAGCATAAGCACGCAGTTTAAATATAAGTACACAGCTTAATTGTCAAAAATATTTGTATTTCAAGATATTCAGTTTAGTCAAACAGTTCTAATTCAAACAATTCAGTTTAGCATAAGTAAGCATTTAGTACTATTTAACCCATAGATAGAGCCAGAGTGGACCAGGGGGCAATCGCAATGAAGTGGTGCTCCACATTCCCCAAAGCTCCAGTATCACTGGACCCTCCCCATCAGATTGTTTAGTGTCATATCCTGGACTCTCATGGTTGGGGGTCTTACCCCTCTGCAGAGGTGCAGTCGGTGTATTCAACAGCTCCAGCCGCCTGGGCAATATAAAATCATTAGTTTTAGGAATACTTTAAACTCCAAGCAAACAAATCATCTCTAACCCGTTTAAAAATGAAGTCCAAATCACACATGCAAACACATACACTCACATGTGCAGGTGCGTAGGGTACACACACTGGTCAATCACGGTCAAAACCAATAACTCCGGGATTAATCTCTGATGAAACCTGGTGCACTTGATAGAATACACCGATCGCAACTCTGCAGAGGGGTAAGATCCCCCCACACCGTGTGTCCTGGATATAACATTAAACAATCTGATGGTGAGGTTTCAGTAATGCTTGAGATTTGGAGAATATGGAGTACCCCTTCATTGCCATCGCTCCCAGGTCAGCTCTGATCCGGAGTGGTCCTATCTATGGGTTGAATAGAACTAAGCTGTATACTTATGCTAAACTGAATTGCTTGAAATAGAACTGTTTTGACATTTAACTGTGTGTAAACAAAAACTATACTTATACTAAACTCAGTTGTTTGAATTAGAATTGATTGACTAAACTGAATTGCTTGAAATAGAACTGTTTTGACATTTAACTGTGTGTAAACAAAAACTATACTTATACTAAACTCAGTTGTTTGAATTAGAATTGATTGACTAAACTGAATTGCTTGAAATAGAACTGTTTTTAACTATTAAACTGTGTACTTATGCTACACTGAATTGTTTGAAATGGAAGAGTTTATAATTTAAATAAAAGTGGATTTGGCATTAAATAACCTACACAGGTTGATATGCCATAAACCCAAACACGCACACACACACACACACACTAACATGTGGGTAGAGTATTCGCCAATAGCCTATGATACCCGGTCAAGTCATACCAAAGACTCAAGAATGGTACTTGATGCTGCTTTGTTTAACACCAAACATTATAAGGTATGGATCAAGGGTAAGTATCTATGTATCTATGTAAATAAATACATATCATCATCAAGTTCTGATAGCACAGATTTTCTCTCTCTCTCTCTCCATTCATCCCAATAGGCCACTGCTCTTGCTAGGTCTTCAGCGCGGCATCCAGTGTCCGCATAGATCTGATGTCTGTAAATTTTGCTGGTCTGCCAACACTGGTTTGTTCGCACGTATGAGTCCACCAAAAAAATTGGACCGATCAAGACAATTAAGGACGTTTCAATAAGCGATTTTTTTCCCAAAAATGTTCATTCTTCCAGTAAACGATGAGTTGTAAACCCGAAAAGAAATACGAAAATAGCAAGTCAAAACTTGAATGAGAAATAAGAGTCAAGAGTGATATTTTTAGGTCAAACCTTAAAAGGCGTTGCCGGGTAGTCGCGTGGTGGTCGTCGTGTTTGGTGTGTTGAGTTAAGAAGGAGTGGTCGGCTGAGAGAGGAAAGGAAATGGAACGGTGTTAGCCGAAAAAGAGTTCTGGCAGGATACAATACCATTTGTTGAAGGTGAACTGAAGAGAGCTGTGTAATCAATCACAGCTAATTATCACCCTCTCTCCTTGTGTGTGTGTGTGTGTGTGTGTGTGTGTGTGTGTTGTGTCCAACCTTGTTTGTGCACCTAGCTGGTGTGGAGGTGGTAGTGGATCCAAGATGCATTAGTCGCCTTGAGTCACGTGCTTTCGCAACCCACACTTGACTGGTCACACAATCTCTCGATTCCGAGTTACTTTAAATACCGGTGTTGTCTTCTAAGCTTTGTTTTGTTTTGTTTGTCTATGTTTATGCTTTCTTCAATATGTTGGTCGATTTCTTTGTAATTCACTAAGGTATATTGTGTAATAGTTAGCAAGGAAAATTAGCAGCCATTGCAAGTGATTTCGATGCTCACTGTGTGTCCCATAGTTCTTGCTTTATACCAGATAACTTATGAATTTACGCTCTTTTCTTTTTTAGCAAAGTTTGTTTGCTCTCTCTCTGTCTCTCTCTCTCTCTCTCTCTCTCTCTCTCTCTATCTCCTACTCTTTCTATTTCTCTCACAAACTCTTTTATTCATATATATACACACAATTACACTCTCAAATGTGAATATGAACGTAAATTGAACATGATTCTCGAAACTCAAAGCATAAAATAACCTGAGACGGGTTGTGATGCTCTTATAATCAATCAATCATATTTTTCGAGCATGTGTTGTTATTTTCATTTATATATTATCTATTATATATTATATATATACCTTTTAGCAGGTCAGTTTACGTTTTGGCCCTCTGGGCACCTTGGGTGGTGTAATGGTAAGCAAGTTAGATTTCACGAGTGAGCTCGAGTCTTACTGAGTGCCCCATTCATACGGCCTTGTACTACATCTTATCAAAAAGCTTAGTGAATTATTACATTCTGGCACTCAGTACAAGCTTTTTCTAAGGGGTCACCAGTTGTGTTGCTTTCCTTCACCGCAAGTCATTTCTAGCGTGCGTGTATGCGTGTGTGTTTTATTTAGCTTGTCGCTGTTCCTTTTTTTTTTCTTTTTTTTTTTTTGACAAAGCTTTAATAAAAAGTAGCAAAGAGGCTTACAGTACTTTCTGCTCCTTAGTAATCACCCATTTAAGTACTGAACAGGTTTATCACTGCTTAACTTCGGTAAGCAGAAAGAATCTTTCAATTAGACAGCACGTGTTTATATAGATATAGACATGTTTCTTGATTTAGCCACACGTTTTTGGTGGTTGTAACTGCTGTCGCTATTGTGTATAAGTAACGACAAAAGAAAATGGTGAGTTTGATTGGGTTGACCGACCAATGAAAATGACTGACCTGATTCAACAGCAGCTTCATTCTTTCCGATGCTAATTTCCCCTTCCAGAATCCGACCTCGGAATAACCTTCACGCTTTTTCTGAATCAATTTTTTTTCATTGATTTCTTCTTTTATTTTCTATTTTTTTCTATCTTGAAGTTGACTCCTCTCTGACGCGTCTCTAACAGTAAAAAAAAAAGTAATTTTTAAGCTTGGTTTACTCAGGTTTATAGATTGACTGAGTGATTTTAATGGCATGTCAACCCAACGGGGGTTATATCATTATGTCTAGACGTTAAGAAATTGCATTCGTTTACATTTAAAACTTTTATGTAGTTTCTTAATTTTTTTCTCCTTTTTGTACATGGTCATATGACATTAAGTATTCCTATTCAAAACAAATAATTTTCAAACAGAACCAAAGATGTGACACTAACAGGTATTACCACTCCGGGCCAGAGTTGACTCGGGAGTTTGGTTTGGTTTGGTTTTATGGCATATCAACTATTGTAGGTCATTTAATGCCAAATCTTTTTCATATATTAACGATATGATTTCTAAACACATTTTGTAGATAACATATTTCAAACCAGCCTGTCCTAATTTTTTCACGCAATTAAATGGTTTCACTTATTTCTGTTTAATACTAATAATACACCGTTAAATCGTTTTATTTAAAACAATTCAGTTTAGCATAAGTACACAGTTAAATAAGCAAACAGTTCTTATTCAAGCAATTCAGTTTAGCATGAGTACTCAGTTTAAATGTTCTATTTGACCTATAGATAGGACCCATTTAGGTGCTACCACTTTGGGCTAAAGTGGACCTGGGAGCGATGGAAAGGAAGGGGTACTCTGCAATCCCTAAAGCTCTAGTCTTACAGAATCCTCACCATCGTATTGTTTAGTGTTATACCCAGGAGACTCGTTAGGGGAATTTTACCCTTCTGCAGAGATGCAGTCGGTGTATTCTGCAGCCTTTGTTGACTGGGTCATAATGACAATGAAGAGGCACTCCACACTCGTCCAGAGTTCCAGAAGTGAAGGATCCCCCACCAGATGCAATTTAGTATCATGCCAGGAAACCCCTTTTGGGTTGAGAGATTTTACTACGCTACATGGGATACAGTCAGCGTATTCTAAGCCCTGCTGACATAGCTGTTAGTCGAACTTAAGACCACAAGGTCGTGGAACTCGGTGAGAGTCGAAATGATTTCTACAATATAAATATGTGAAATTAGTTAGCTTACAATTAGCCTACTCCACAACAAAATGTCTTTCGCCTAGCACAAGTGGGAAGCACACAGTTAGGATCAAAATCACAATAGTAATTGTCAGCAAGAATAAACAGCTAACATTTACCTCCACTGGATGGCACCTTTTAACATTGCATGACATAAGGTTACAAATGTAATGCATTGTAATTGAAGTCCATTTTTGTCTACGGAACCGGGCCATTGGTTTAATGAGTAGAGTGCTCACTAATGGTCCAGGAGACCGTGGTTCAATCCTTGGTCGTATCACCAAAGACTCAAAAAGTGGTACTAGATTCCGCCTTGCACTCAGCATTATAAAGTAAGCAACAAGAGTAAAATGGAGCAATCCAGGGAAAGGAGTAGCGCCCTCCCCTACACCTTGATGTAGTAGCTATAGAAAAGGGAGCCTTCCGGTCACCATCGACTTAGGTCGCCAACTTTACTTACAATACTTTTTTACTGAAATAAAGTTAGTGGAAAGCATGCGACAGTGAAATGTCCAACAACAAGAAGACATATTGAAATGAATAAAAATGTGCATTTATATATAAATTTCTTTGTGCATTTGTCCTTAAATGTTTTACTTGTAGTATGTGTGTGTATTATTTTCTTTTTTTCCAAGAAGTTCTGTGTTAAGAAAAGCATTCAAATTTGCCAAGCTTTGAATTTCATGGGACGAAAATTATCTGATCCATTCTGGTCGATGTCTGGTGGTACGATTGGTCTCTTTCTTCTTATTTGTTCTCTGTCAAGGAAAAAAAAACGAAGTTGTTCCTAACTGTTCTAGATTGATTTTTGATGTCAGATAAAAGGTTATTTTATGATTTATCTTAATTTTGGGCATCAGCTAAATGGCTATTTTAGAATGAGGAAATATCGTAATTTGTTTTCATAGAGCCTTCAGTACAAAAAACAAACAAAAAGAAAACAGGGGGTGTCCTCGTGGTGTAATGGTTAAAGCGATGGACCGCGGAATCGTAGTACGCGAGTTCGTATTCCAGTCGCGCTATCACGTTCACTTTCGGGCAAATACACTTGGGAAAGGTATAAACCCCCTTATCCTTCCAGCTATGGGTTAAATAGTACCACTACTGTTCTTCTAGGAGAATGGCTTTGGCATTAAATAACCTATAAAGGTTGATATGCCATTAAACAAAGAAACAAAAAAAAACAATTGGCAGTGAGATTAAATACCTTTTATATTTATCCCACAACTAGATGTCATATAGTCTAGTCTGACCCAAGGCTACAAGATTTACTTTGGTTTGGTTTGGTTAAATGACATATCAGGTGTAAGTTATCTAATGCCAAATTCTGTTTATAATATTTATATCAAATTTATGATTTGGAAACAAATTTTGTTAATAACATTTTAAACGAGCCAAGCTCTTTTTTTTACACACAGTTAAATGGTATTTCTATCTAACACGAATAATTCTATTAACTCTTAAACATTTGTTAGGACACAATTAAATAGATACATATATATGATTTTTTAGTTTATAGCTTGTGCATAATTTCATTTTTAAATGAGTTGGAACTAATTTTTTGCATATTGATTTTCCTATTGTTTCTATTGACTTAAATGGTTCTACATATTGCTCTTTATCACTAACAATTCAATTAAACATCAATCATTTATTTAAATACAGTTAAATCATCAAACAGTTCTATTTAAAAACAATTCAATTTAGCATGAGACAATCGTTTACACACAGTTTAAATGCTAGACTGTTCAATTTGACCCATAGATAGAACCCTATCAGGTGCTCCCATTCTGAGCCAAAATAGACCAGGGAACGATGACATGGAAAGGATACTCCGTATTACCCAAAGCTCCAAGACTAGAGCCTCACTATTAGATTGTTTTGTGTCATACCTCGGACATTCGTTGGCGGGGTTTTACTCCTCGGTAGAAAAGCAGGTGGTGTATTCTACAGCCCCAGCCGATTAGGCTACAGGGCCACGAGAGTTGAAATCTCAGTGTCTACTGAACACGCTACACACATGTCTATAAATCTTCATCATATAAACGTGGAGGTGCCCGTGGTGTAGTCGTTATCGCCGTAGGAAGTGAACACGGCGATACGAGTTCAAATCCTGGACGAGACTGATTGCATTTCACATAGCACTAATACCCTTGGGAAAGGTATGAATCCAATTATTCTCCCTCCAGCTATGGGTAAATAGTAGGACAGACTAGGTTCTTCAGCCTTGGTTAGGCAACTAGTCTAGGAGAAGGAAAACTCTGAATTCAAACCTGTTAAACTCCGCTTAAAAATTGACCTTGTGTCATATCCTGCCCGAGCGGAGGGGTTGGGTAAATAGTATCATATAAACGTGCTGACAGCAAGGATTCTCTTTCTCTCTCTTTCTCTCTCTGTCGCTCATCGCTCTAAGTAAGAACTCTAGACACTCTTATCGGTCATTGCATTTGGCAAGTCCTCTAGACGACATCCAATGTTCGAACTGAACTGATGAATATGTTTTTACTGGTCGGCCAAGACTGCTGTGTCCATGTTTAGGATTTCATAGTAGAACGTCTCATGAGTTCGTCCTTACTTTCCCCCTCAGTGCCCAGCATGTTTTATTCGTTTTACTTGGATGGTTTGCGAGAGGAGTTCCAGTGGTGTGATAGCTAAATTGCTTGATTGTGGCCTTGAAGTAAGCGAGTTCGAACTCCAGTTGAGCTATTACGTTTACTTTCAAACTAATAACCTTGGGAAACGTATTGAACCCTTACCCACCCTATCTAAAGGGTTAAAAGTATCACGGTTGTTCTTCAACAAGGATGGCTTAGGCATTAGATAACTCATGAAGACTGATATGACATTAAACAAAGAAACCACGTCAAATATTGGATAGTTAACGGGATAGGAAGTAAGTGGCCATACAACTGATGTTTTGTTGGATGCTGCTTCTCGGATTTGTTAAGAACAGCGTGCAGCGTCATTTAAACATTTTCATCAAGCTTTTTCTTCCGTTATTTCGTTAGAGTTCAATTGGTGCACCCATACAGGAGTACTGACATCTTCTTCATGTATTTCGTTAAAGCTCAAACAGTGCACCCATACAGGAGTACTGACATCTTCTTCATGTATTTCGTTTAAATTCAAACAATGCACCCATACAGGAGTACTGACATCTTCTTCACGTATTTCGTTAAAGTTCAAACAATGCACCCATACAGGAGTACTGACATCTTCTTCATGTATTTTGTTAAAGTTCAAACAATGCACCCATACAGGAGTACTGACATCTTCTTCATATATTTCATTAAAGTTCAAACAATGCACCCATACAGGAGTACTGACATCTTCTTCATGTATTTCATTAAAGTTCAAACAGTGCACCCATACAGGAGTACTGACATCTTCTACATGTATTTCGTTAAAGTTCAAACAGTGCACCCATACAGGAGTATTGATATCTTCTTCATGTATTTCATTAAAGTTCAAACAGTGCACCCATACAGGAGTACTGACATCTTCTTCATGTATTTCATTAAAGTTCAAACAGTGCACCCATACAGGAGTACTGACATCTTCTTCATATATTTCATTAAAGTTCAAACAGTGCACCCATACAGGAGTACTGACATCTTCTTCATGTATTTCATTAAAGTTCAAACAGTGCACCCATACAGGAGTACTGACATCTTCTTCATATATTTCATTAAAGTTCAAACAGTGCACCCATACAGGAGTACTGACATCTTCTACATGTATTTCATTAAAGTTCAAACAGAGCACCCATACAGGAGTACTGACATCTTCTTCATGTATTTCGTTAAAGTTCAAACAGTGCACCCATACAGGAGTACTGACATCTTCTTCATGTATTTCGTTAAAGTTCAAACAATGCACCCATACAGGAGTACTGACATCTTCTTCATGTATTTTGTTAAAGTTCAAACAATGCACCCATACAGGAGTACTGACATCTTCTTCATGTATTTTGTTAAAGTTCAAACAATGCACCCATACAGGAGTATTTATATCTTCTTCATGTATTTCGTTAAAGTTCAAACAGTGCACCCATACAGGAGTACTGACATCTTCTCCATGTATTTCGTTAAAGTTCAAACAATGCACCCATACAGGAGTACTGGCATCTTCTTCATGTATTTTGTTAAAGTTCAAACAATGCACCCATACAGGAGTATTTATATCTTCTTCATGTATTTCGTTAAAGTTCAAACAGTGCACCCATACAGGAGTACTGACATCTTCTCCATGTATTTCGTTAAAGTTCAAACAATGCACCCATACAGGAGTATTTATATCTTCTTCATGTATTTCGTTAAAGTTCAAACAATGCACCCATACAGGAGTACTGACATCTTCTTCATGTATTTTGTTAAAGTTCAAACAATGCACCCATACAGGAGTATTTATATCTTCTTCATGTATTTCGTTAAAGTTCAAACAGTGCACCCATACAGGAGTACTGACATCTTCTCCATGTATTTCGTTAAAGTTCAAACAATGCACCCATACAGGAGTACTGACATCTTCTTCATGTATTTTGTTAAAGTTCAAACAATGCACCCATACAGGAGTACTGGCATCTTCTTCATGTATTTTGTTAAAGTTCAAACAATGCACCCATACAGGAGTACTGACATCTTCTCCATGTATTTCGTTAAAGTTCAAACAATGCACCCATACAGGAGTACTGGCATCTTCTTCATGTATTTTGTTAAAGTTCAAACAATGCACCCATACAGGAGTATTTATATCTTCTTCATGTATTTCGTTAAAGTTCAAACAATGCACCCATACAGGAGTACTGACATCTTCTCCATGTATTTCGTTAAAGTTCAAACAATGCACCCATACAGGAGTACTGACATCTTCTCCATGTATTTCGTTAAAGTTCAAACAATGCACCCATACAGGAGTACTGACATGACTACAGCTTGAAAGAATTCCCGGTTTTAATACTAAATACTAAATACAAATTGTATGATCCGTGCCTAAAAAAAAGCAGACAATAATATTTTCTCAGTTGATAGGATCTACTAATTTATAATATTGGCCTTACGGAGCCTTTTTAACATCTTTTACGAAACTTGTGCCGAAAGCTAAGGAATATCAATGTCATTCATCTTGATACTTACAGAAGACATGTCCTACATTTCAAATTTAAGATAGTTCCTGCGGTTGACCTAAATGAAAAAGTTGGCTTCACGTGTTTGGTTTCTTGGTTTTACGGCATATCAAACTCTGTTGGCTTTTTTATAAGCAATAATATATTTTCAAGTAAATAATTTTAATAATCGTATTATAAACAGTAATAGTTTCAAGTAACTATTCTTACTACAAATATTTTGCATACAGTTATATGGTTTCAGGTAGTCCGATCTAATACGATTAATTTTCAAACAGATCTATTTGGACCATAAATAGGGCCCCTGGATCAGAGTGAACCTAGGAATATATTTTGATCCAACCCCAGCAGTCACCCACAGGATGTGTCAAAAGGTCAATGTTTAAATTCATAGTTTTCATTGTCTTAAACCGGCTTTCATACCAAAATGCATTCTGTGATGAGGTTCAAGTCCTGATGCTTAGGAGTTACTGATTCAATGCCATTACTCCATGGACCACTGGTGACGTAACTGGTCACAGGAAATCTACTCGACAACTAGACTTCAAATCCTGGATTAGATTGTTTACATTTCAAATCGTTCAAAGCAATATTCTTGAGAAAGGTATAGTAGTTATCGCAGTATTGATCGTGGGAAGGACTGAGTTTTTAAACAGGATCAGCTGAAAGTCAAGCCATATGATAATAAGTAAGAAGGTGAATTAACTAATACGAAATATTAGATATTCCAAGTCATGAACAAGGGAATGAGAGCAGTCAAGTGTCTTGGATATGATACTAAACTACGTCTAATAGTGAGATTCCAGTTCTATGTTGTGGGGAGTACGCCTTCATTGCAGTTACTCCAAGATCAACTTTGAACCAGAGTGGTAGTGACACTTATGGCCGCATTCATGGGTCAAATAGATCTGTTTAAAAATTATTCGTATTCGAGAATACTTGATGCAAACGGCAAATTATTTGCATCATCAGCATCATCATCATGTCGTGCCATCGGCACGGATATCCCTGACCCTTTCTCGCCACCTCTCCCAATCGTTCATTGCTTCCGGCAGGTCCTCAGGGCTACACTCCCTATCCTCACAGAGCTGCTGTATGTAGGTTCGAGCTGGTCGCCCTGCTTTCGCTCGGCCATGTGAAGGGGTCCACAGGAGTACATCACTTATGAGCTCGTCTCTACTTTTCCAGCAGTGTCCTGCAAGTCTGGCTCATCTAATTTGGATAGTTTTTGCGATGGGTGGTAGGTGGCCGTATAGCTGCTGCTTTGTGGGGTGTTGCCTCCAGGACCTGTTCAATATTGCTCGCAATATTCTTGTGTAGTTGCCGTCACGCTAACTAAACGGCTGGAAATTATTTGTATAAAGAATAGTTACTTGTCGTTATAAATGTTTACTAAGAATTATCATTACTTAAAACCGTATAATTGTGAACTAAAAAAAATACTATTATCAGATAGAAATAACCATTTTAAACGACATGATTATTAGTATTAGATTGGAATATTTGAAACCAGACAATTCGTGCAAATTATCTTTAAAAGTAAAGTAAAGTTGGCGGTCTTATTCGAGTGTGACCCGAAGGCTCCCTTTTCAATATCTACCACACCAAGGTGTAGAAGAGTGTAGTGTTCGCCAATGGTCCGGGAGACCGGGGTTCAATACCAGGTCAAGACATACCAAAAACCCAAAAAAATGGTACTTGATGCCGCCTTGCTTAGCACTCAGCATTATAAGGTACGGATCAAGGGTAAAGTAATAGCAATCCTGGGAAAGGAGTAGCGCCTTCCTCTGTACCTCGGTGTAGTAGCTATTGAAAAGGGAGCCTTCAGGTCATCCTCGACTAAGGTCACCAAATTTACTTATCTTTATAAGGAACACTTGATATCATATACCTGTGCGCAAAAGACTCATGAAAAACGACACGCAAAATCTAAATATAAATGCAAAGAAACGTGATTCCCTAACCGCAAGACATAAAACAATCCGAGACGGGAAGATATGCCGTTAAAATCAATCAGTCAAAAACAGTCTACCAATCGGTTCAAAATTCCTTGAAATATAGACGAGATCAATAGTCAGAATCATGTAAACAAACATGCATTTACCTAACCTTCCCTCGCCTGGCAGGATATAATACATCTCGATACTTTTTCTTCAGCAGTTTTTGTTTGGTTTGGTTTGTTGGTTCTATGGCATATCAACCTTTGTAGGTTATTTAACGCCAAATCCATTTTTATGTAAATAATCTGTTCTATTGAAAACAGTTGAGTTTAGCATAAGTACACGGTTTAATTGTCAAAAACATTTCCATTTCAAACTATTCAAGCTGTTATATATAACAATGCAGTTAAGTGTAAATACAGTTTTAATGTCGAAAAACAGTTCTATTTTAAATAATTCAGTTAAGCATAAGCACGCAGTTTAAGTGTAAGTACGGTTTAGTTGTCAAAAACATTTCTATTTCAATCTACTCAGTTTACTCAATTCGTTTTAGCATAAGTATGCTGTTAGTTCTATTTAACCCATAGATAGGGCCCTATCAGGTGCTACCACTCCGGGCCAGAGTGGACCTGAGAGCAATGGCAATGAAGGGGTACTCCGCATTCCCCAAAGCTCCAGCACTGCTGGAACCTCACCATCAGATTGTTTATTGTCATATCCAGGACACTCGTTGGGGGGGGTCTGACCCCTATGCAGAGAAGCAGTCGGTGTATTCTACAGCCTCAGCCGACTGGGCAAAGCAGTTTTTGTTTAAAAACATGATAATAAATGTACATACCCTTTCTACATTTACTCTGCAGTGAATGTTGATGGGGGCTATAGTTTTACCATCCTGCATTTCAAAGAAAATTGCTGAGTGGAAAGACTGGCAAAATAGGTGAGAGAGTGCTTGGAAAAGCACAACTCCGGACTAGAGTGGACCTTGGAACAATAGCAACGACGGGATACTCCGCATTCCCCAAAGCTCCTGTCATACTGGAGCCTTACCATCAGATTGCTTAATGTCATAAATGTTACATAGCCATATACAGAATTAACGCCATGTGCGAAATGGACATAAAATGTTCATAACGATAGAACATATAAAGAACATAGGAATCTCGGAATTCGAAAACACGTAACGACTTGTTTGTTCAGGTACGAAACATTTTATTAACTTTGAGTTAAAGGTTTCTGTAGCACTGTGTGGTTGGGCTGCCAAAGCAGACGATTCAATTGTCTGTTTTGGCGCGAAACCAGACAAAGGATTCTAGGACATGAAATCTCGCCGTATCCGGAAGTGGGAAGGGGACGCGAGAGAGGCAGTTGACGGGGGACCCGGACGAGGGCAGTTGACGACGCGACCCAACAGAGGGCAGTTGGCGGCTGGACAGCAGAGAGGCGAGCAGCAGACAGTTGGCGTGGAACCACGGACAGGGGCAGTCAACACCGGACACCGGAGCAGAGAGGCGAGGCAGCATGGGATAGGGTCCAGCGACAGTGAGTCAAGATGAGTCTGATTCCAGTAGCTTTGTGGAATTTTCGCTAGTAACCCACGCTAGCGTTAGTCCATATATGCTATCAGGAATGCAAAGTGTTGCATAACTTCCTCTGCTCTTGGTTAACCCCAAGGTTTGTTCGTGTTTGTTTGTTTGTCCTTCTATTTTCTCCGTTCCCTCGATCGTATTCTTGTGTAGGTAAAGAAATGTGCGTTACCCCCTCAACCACTAGTTGATCACCGGCCGGCTAAGAAGTGACATGGTTAGAAGAAAGTTAACGTGTGTGGGGGTGAGAGGGTGTAACGTTACATTTCGACGTAAGGAGGAGAGACACAATCTTCTATGCTGTCTTATTCATTTGGCCCCCATCTCGAGCAGCACAAGTTCGCCTCGCGTCTGCGAGCTCCAAAAGTCGACCGTCTGCCCCCGTGTCTAATCTCAACACAAACCTCCGCGCGCTTAGGGTGCGTGACGTCACCCGCACCCTGTCACACCGTTTCGTCTCGGACTATTCTGACATCTGTGTGACACCTCCATCCGCCCGTGCGCGCCCGCGTTAACACCTGCCTCAATGTTGCACCTAACTAACGCATGTGCTGAACCGAAAGGTTCTCAGCCTAACTAAACTCAAAGGCATGAACCGAAATCCCTCGGCTATTATATAACAATAAATAGGACACTCGTTGGGTGCAGAAAAAGAGTTCTAGTACTCTATTACATAGCATTGAATGATAAGGTAATAGTCTGAAAGTGAACGTAATAGGTTTACTGGAGTTCAAAGTTGCTTACTACAATGTCCTAATCCTGCGCGTTAATCACTATAAAAAGGTGATCGTTTTTTGGAGAATATCGTAGTTTTCAATTTTATTGGAGAGTATTGTAATTTTCACGAGGTGACGATTCAAACGAGATTATATTGGATTAGATATTATTAATTTTACCAGGTGAGAACATATGTCGGGAAGCCAGATGTGACCTCAAATTGGGTAGAAAAAAACAAAACAGGAAATCATGTTCTAACATTGGAAAATTGAATTATTTCTACGCGTAAGTAGTTTTAATACGTAATCAGAGAACTATTCATATAACCAGCTGTAGCATGGTTTGGTTTGGTTTGTTGGGTTTTATGGCATATCAACCTTTGTCGGTTATTTAACGCTAAATCCATTTTTATGTAAATAATCAATTCTATCTAAAACAATTCAGTTTAGCATGAGTACACAGTTTAATTGTCAAAAACATTTCTATTTCAAACTATTCAAGCAGTTTGTGACAGGAAATTGACTAAAATCCCAAAACGGGACTTTATTTTCGCACGTGTGAAGACGGGGCAGGTTGGCACTTGATCCCCTATAGAATAAGTCCTCGTTCAGAGTTTTTCTCTCAGGCATATAAGAACTGGCATATTACGTGAGGGAATAATTTAGGACCAGACTGACCGCCGCTGGCAAGGGGTTCCAAATTTCACACTATCACACACCCACCAGGCCGCTTTCTTCCTTCCCCGAGACAATGGAAGATAATGAGCCTATAGCTTTTAGTCGTAATAATATTAATATTGTAGTAGTCGGCAACTCCGGTTTCCCGTGTGATATTTTAGGAATTAATAGGACAATTCTAAGCAAGATAACATAAGGCAAATAGAAGCTAAAAAGAAAGCATGAAGTAACAACATAGACCACATGGTAAAATGAAAATATATAAATTCCTTTACTACAGTTATATACACGTTCAGAGTGTCAAAACATATAATTGGACAGTCCACGAATATAAATGTCTTTTCTTGACTTTTATCTTTCTTCAAATTGAGAGAGAGAGAGTGGTAAAGGAAATTTAGGTATAAAGGAAAAATGTCCCCAAAGTTACTTATCTTTTTCTCGACGGGGTTCCACTGGAGAATCGTTCTTCTTTCACGGGCTAATAGACTTTGTTCTGTTTTTAATACTGGCTTGAAGGACTTGGGGTCCTTCGAGTCTCAGTAATTCTTTTGTCTTCCACCCGGAGTAAAATGGCTATGGTTCGTCCGCTCGCTACGAACCCTGCTCAAAAACTATTTTTCTTATCCTTTACTTCCGTTGAGGGGAAGGGAGCCCCACTTCCGTTTTGGGGTCCCAGCCAATCATTTGGCTTCTCTCTCTTTCCCCTTCCGGTGTCCGGCGACCTGAGGTTACTAAGTGCCAACACCTGGTCTCCCCTGTGTGACCCACATTCCTTCCTTAACGGTCACTTTTTTTGACGGCTTGATACTGTCAATTCAAATACGGGTAGTAGTAATTTTATCTCCCTCCTCCCAGTGGGATATCACGTGACAAATTATATATTACAATTCAGTTTAGTGTAAGTACAGTTTCAATGTCAAAGACAGTTCAATTTCAAATAATTCAATTTAGCATAAGCACGCTGTTTAAATGTAAGTATAGTTTGATTGTGAAAAACCTTTCTATTTCTAGCAATTCAGTTTAGTCAAGCTGTTCTAATTTAGCTAATTCAGTTTAGTATAAGTGCAGATTTTGTTTCCACGCAGTTACATGTCAAAACAGTTCCATGTAAAACAATTCAGTTTAGTGTAAATACAGTTTCAATGTCAAAAAACAGTTCTATTTCAAATAATTCTATTTAGCATAAGCACTTAGTTTAAATGTAAGTACGGTGTAATTGTCAAAACATATCTTTTTCAAGCTATTTAGTTTAGTCAAACAATTCAGTTTAGCATAAGTATACCGTTAGTTCTACTTAACCCATAGATAGGGCCCTATCAGGTGCTACCACGCCGGGAAAGAATGGACCTGGGAGCAATGACAATAACGGGGTACTCCGCATTCCGCAAAGCTTTTGCTTTTCTGGAAACTCACCATCAGATAGTTTAATCTCATATCAGGACATTCGTTGGTGGGGTGAGGGGCTTACCCCTCTACAGAGAAGCAGTCGGTGTATTCTACAGCCCCAGCCAACTCGGCAAGGGAGATCCGAAGCGGCAAAGATATTTTTGACACCGTCCCACAAAGGGGTCACTTTCTGAGTGGGAACTCACTTTTAAACCAACCTTGTATCCTATCCCACTACCACTGTGGTGAGTGTTAAAATGAAATAAAGTCATGAAGACAGTAAACTGGGAACAAAATGCAATGTAATAATCATATTAAATACTATCTGTAGATCTCCAGTTTGTATAATACGTTGTAGGATACGCCGACAGTATCTCTACAGAGACATGATACCCCTGCAAGTGTGTCCTGGATATGACACTGAACCATCTTAACTTCTGGAGATCTAGGGAATGTGGCGTGCTCCTTCATTGCCTTTGTTTCCAGATCTACTCTGGCCAGGAGTTTAATACTTGTAAAATCCTATCGATGGGTTATATTAAACAGTTTGACTAAGAACTGTTTAACCATTAACTGAGTCCCAACAAATGACTTGAATTGAATTGTTAGAGTTACATCAAAATGCTTGAAATTGTTTAACCATGTGCAAATAAACTGTTAATGTGAACAATATGTGAAAACATTTAATCGTGTGAAAACAAATGATTAATATTAAATAGAATTATTAGTGTAAGATAGCAATACGTGAAAGCATTTAAATGTGTGCAAACAAATTAGCTTTAACTGATTTATAAATGAAAGCACAAACAAATCATTTATTTACAAATCATTTATGTATGTCCATTTAACGATAGAATAAAATGATTAGGGTGAGATCAGTTGTGGCTGAAGAATACACAGACTGCTTCTATGCTGAGGCTAAGACCCCCTTAACGAGTGTCCTAGATATGACACTAAATAATCTGTAATGCTGGAGCTTTGAGGAATGCAGAATACCTCTTCATTGCCATCGTTCACAGGTTCAATCTGGCTCGGAGTGGTAGCACCTGATAGGGTCCTATTTATGGATCAAATAGAACTAAACTAATTATGCTAAACTGAATTGTTTGAAATAGAACTGTTTTTGACATTGAAACTGTGTATTATGCCAAATTGAATTGTTTGAAATAGAAACGTTTTGACATTAAACTGAACTGTTTTGACATTTCTCAGTTTGTAAACAAAAACTATACTTACACTAACAGAACTCTTTGAAATTTGATTCGGTGTTAAATGACCCGAAAACCAATGACGCTGTAAAAAAAAAAAATAACCAACCAACCTATCTAAATAAAGAGCGTCATGTCATCGCTTTCGTTTTTATCTGATGTCGCTATGTTAGCAAAGGTTTATTATTGTTCAGTTCCGGAGGTGCGTTAAATGAATCCCTGATGAAATGATTGACAGCCTGACGGAACCTTCGTTTCATTCTCTCACTATCTCATTTCCTTTCTTCTTCCAATGGTATTGTGCTTACTTGACGTTTCCAATTCAGCTTCATATTAGCGCAGATGGGGCCATAAGAGTCATTAAAATCTCTATTTACTAGAATTTCATGGCAATTTCTCCAGCTAAAATAGGTTCGATTTTGCCTTTGACAATCCCTGACAAGATTGACAATTGATATAACAGCTCTTTGGCATCTCTACCGTCCGAACGAGAAGTTCACAACCTTTTTATGACGAAGAGTATTTTCGCAATTGTTAGTATTAAGGCGACAATCGTACACGTTTACAGATAAAATTCATAGCCGTTAATAATCTGTGTATACATAAATGTAAACAATCTGAAGCCTTACAAAAATGGTACCTCAAAGCAAGATTTGCATCAGAGCACTACTTTCAAAATAAAGCAAATAATTTTGATAGATCCTCTATGTAATAAACAGAATAGTCATTAGAGGGTTTAGGTTTGGGCTTAATGGAGGCCATAGAGAAATTCCAATTATTTCGAAAAAATTTTTTGATTAGGTTTCGACGTTAAGCAAATCATAGATTCTTTGTCGTTTCTTTCTAGTGCTAGTCATGAAAATTTAGATTTAAAAACTGGACTAAAAAATATTTTTAAAATTATTCTATATTTTGCTTCCACACCTTGTTCTGGTGTGTGTGTGTGTGTGTGTGTGTGTGTGTGTGTGTGTGTGTGTGTGTGTGTGTGGCTTTTGTGATAAACTAAGGTAAACTTGGTAAATAACCACTAGTGAGTTCGATTCTAACTGGGTGCCTCTTATTTCAGGCCTTGTGTCAAAATAAGCAAAGCTTAGTGTATAACTAGTAGTGAGTTCAATTCTTCCTGAGAACCCCAGACTTTTAGCCTTTTGTCAAACTAAGCTACATTTGCTAAACAACTGCTCGTAAGTTCGATACTCACTGGGTGCTCTGTACTTCAGGCTTAATTGCAAACTGAGCAAAGCTTAGTAGATAACTACCAGTGAGGTAAATTCTTACTAGGTGCTCCATACATTTGACCTTGTACCAAACTAAGTTAAGCTTAAAAAGTTACATCTACTTCGATTCTCACTGGGTACCCCATACTTTTAGCCTAGCTTTGTGAATGTTTTGACTAATTGCGATCATAAGAACTGTAATTTTAACGGAAATTTTGCTTCATTTAAAGTACTGGTTTTAAAAAAATATATTTAATAATTTTTGTATAATGTCACGTAAAAAATTTTTAAAGTTCACAAGTAAACTTAATAAAAAGAAACTAATTTATTTGGCAATGCTCATCGTTATATATTGAAAAAAAGACAACAAACAAACAAACAAAAAACAAATAAAAAACAACGGATTTATTGAAATGCCACGTACAAAAACACGATTGTAAAACAAATGCATGTATTGAATTTAAATACATTGGCAAGGAAAGCAAAGTTGACTACATTTCGCCCATTCCAAGAATCAGATAACATTTAATATCGGATAGATGACTTGAGTTGATTAAATAAAAATCAATATCAAATATAAACAGTCATAAAATTACGACCTATCACTTATATTCTATAAGTTATATGTCGTAAATCAATTACAATGTACGCCCGGCCGGTGATGCATAGAATTCGCTGACTGTATCACCCCACGAAAGAAGGGTAAAATCTCTCTCTTCCCCAAAAGGGTTTTTTTGGATATCACACGAAACTGCATCAGCTAACGAACCTTCAGTTTATTGCCATAACTCCCAAGTTCACTCTGACTCAAAGTGATAATGCCTGTTCAGGTTCCATGTATGAGTGAAATAGATCTGATTAAAAATTATTTGTATTCGATTGAAACATGTGTCAAAAGATATTTAAGAAAAATAACAGAGCAACGACGAAAGAAAATTAAGAAATTTCGAAACATGTATAACGTAATGGCCAAGGGATTTCGGTTCATGCCTTTGAGTTTAGTTAGGCTGAGAACCTTTCAGCTCAGTGCATGGGTTAGTTAGGTGCAACATTGAGGCAGGTGTTAACGCGGGCGCACGCAGGCGGATGGAGGTGTCACACAGATGTCAAAATAGTCCGAGACGAAACGGGTGACGGAGTGCGAGTGACGCACCAGAAGCGCGCAGAGGTTTGTGGAGAATTGAAAGAAAGTTAGAGAATTGAAAACTAGACGCCAAACGAAGAGGTTCGACTTTTGGAGCTCGCAGACGCGAGGCGAACTTGCGCCCCATGGGGGCCGCTCGAGATGGGAGCCAAATGAATAAGACAGCATAGAAGATTGTGTCTATCCTCCTTTTGTCGAAACCTTTAACTAAAAGTTAATAAAAAAAAGGTTTCGTACCTGAAGAAGCAAGTCGTTACGTGTTTTCGAATTTTGCGATTCCTATGTTCTTTATATGTTCTGAGTTTTCTATATGAACATTATGTATATATGTGGTCATGAACATTCGATGTCCATTTCACCCATTTTGTACATGGCCATATTCGTGTACATGGCTATGTAACACATGAATTCATTTATAGATATAAATATGTATATATTTACCCAACCTCTCTGTCTGGAGAAGTTTGTGATACAAGGTCAATTTTTATGCATTGCACAGACCGGCCCATTGGCTTAGTGCTAGAGTGTTCGCCAATGGCCTGGGAGACCTGGGTTCAATCTCACGCAGTCATACCAAAGACTCTAAAACTAGTATTGATACCTTCTTGCTTAACACTCAGCATTATAAGGTACGTTTTAAAGGTTAAAGTGGCGCAATCCAGGGAAAGGATTAGCCCCCTCCCTAACACCTCAGTGTAGTAACTTTTAAAAAGGGATCTTTCGGGTAGCCCTCGACTACGGCCGCCAAATTTACGTTTACTTGCAGTTGGTTTGAATTCGGAGTTTTTTGTACCCTCGACCGGTTGTCTTACCAAAGTTAGAGAGCCTAGTATACCCTAATATTCCCCCATAGGTAGTGTTATGGGATATAATATTCGTCCAATAGCTGAACGATTTTGTTTCCAAATAAGTAGTGACGAAATATATTTTTCCTCTCATGTCCAAGACATTGCGATCGAGGATTAATAATTTCTATTGTATACTATTTCAAATTTGAAACAAAAAAGAACACATTATTGTGAGTAGAGTTAAGAGCAGTTACATGAGTCCCATGTATATTGAGACACCCTATACTATCCAGTCTCTGCATAGAGCCAATGAATTTTAGTTCTTGCTGGTCGGCCAACACTTGTGTGTTCAAGCGTGGAAGCCCACCGGAGATTGCCCAGTCGGCTGGGGCTGTAGAATACGCCAACTGCTTCTCTGCAGAGCGGTAGCCCTCCTCCATCCAACGACATTAAACAATCTGATGGCGAGGTCCCAGTATTGCTGGAGCTTTGGGGAACGCAGAGTATCCTTTCATTGTCATCACTCCCAGGTCCACTCTGGCCCGGAGTGTTAGCACCTGATAGGGTCATATCAATGAGACAAACAGAACTTAACTGTTGTTTCGGGAGTTTACTGTCTTTGCATCTAAACTGCGTATGTATGCTAAACTGAACTGTTTTGATATTTAAACTGCGTACTTATGCTAAACTGAATTGCTCGAAATGGAACTGTTTTTGACATTGAAACTCTACTTAGAGTAAACTGAATTACTTGAATTAAAACTGTTTGACTAAACCTAATATCTTGAAATAGAAATGTTTTTGACAATTAAATTGTTTACTCATTTTAAACTGAATTTTGGAAAAAGAACTGAGTATTTGTATAAAAATGGATTTGGCGTTAAATAACCTACAAAGGTTGATATGCCATAAAATCCAACCAACCAACCAACTTCCATTGGGGAACAACCTGCGTCCTGTTTACTAAAGTAAATCGGTTTACTTCCTCAAACGCAACTTATGTAGCATTTTCGCTGGGAAATAGCCTGTGTCCTGTTTACTTTAGGAAACATGTGAACTTCCTGTTTTGCCACGCATGCAACTTATGCGATATTTCAAAGAGATCTTACCGTCAATTGCATCCAGTGGTGAGGCTCTAACTTTGCAGTTCGACGAAGTATGCGGTCACTGCTTTGTCATATTTACCAACCCCTCCGCTCGGGCAGGATATGACACAAGGTCAATTTTTAAGCGGAGTTTAACAGGTTTGAATTCAGAGTTTTCCTTCTCCTAGACAAGTTGCCTCACCAAGGCAGAAGAACCTAGTCTGCCCCTAGCTGGAGGGAGAATAATGGGATTCATACCTTTCCCACGGGTATTAGTGCTACGTGAAATGCAATCAGTCTCGTCCAGGATTTGAACTCGTGTCGCCGTGTCCATTTCCAACGACGATAATCATTTCACCACGGGCACCTCCTTTTGCGGTCACTGCTTTGTTGCCATTATTTACTCCTCTGAGTAATTGCATCTGGTAGGGTCCAATCAAATATATATATATATATATATATATATATATATATATATATATATATATATATATATATATATATATATATATATATATATATATATATATATATATATATATAATGTTTAAAATAACTGTGAACTTTATTGGCTCGAAAGACACTGAAGAAGTGTTCCCTTGATAAAGTTGCTAACAGCTGAGAGTGTGATATCGAAGAAAGTGAGTTCAAACTCCAGTCGTGCTATTGCGTGTATTTTCGGACTAATATCCTTGAAAAAGGTACGAACAAACTGTTAGGTTAAATAGTGTTATGACCGCTTATTAAGGGTCTATAAATAAATTACTCAACTCGGAGATTTGAGAGCCACAAAAATGTATCCAAAAGTCTCTGTGGAGGGGTCTCCTTGGTTCAACGTACACGAAGACAGGCAAGATGCTTACAACAGCTGCTGCTTCTTTCCAGCTTAGTTCTTGATTCAATATACCCTTTGGGTAAGTCCATTATTCTGGTCATGGGTAAGTCACCTACAACAAATAGTATCACTGCTTTTCTTCTATGAGGATAACTTTGGCTTCAAATAACCCACGAAGGTTGATACGCCATTAAAGAGAGAAACCAAAATAAACCTAAACCATTGGTGTTACAGCTAGGTATGAAGTATTTACCTGTTTAAAATCTCTGGTAATATTCTATCTCGTTCACTCTTAAAACATTAATATTGCTACTTAGTATGAAGTGTTTACCTGTTTAAAATCACCCGTAAATTTTTATCCTATTGGCTGATAAAACGTTGATATAGCAACTAATCTTTACCGGTTTAGAATTTTTGTTAAGATCTATTTTCCTATCGTATATGAATAGAGACTAAGAGAATTAAACTGACTTCGGTATCGTGTTGACATGCCGTAAAATCGATCAACCAGCGTAAACGATGACTTTAATCCTCACTGGGTCTTCACACTTGCGTCCTTGCGATGTAATAAGTCTGTTCTATACTAATGGCATATCCCCATGACATAGTGACAAACGTGCAAGGCTTCCATACGTTATCGAGTTTGAACCCAAGTCGTGTTGTTACGTTCACGTTCAAATTAATGCCCTCAGGAAAGATATGAAATCCTTTATACCTCTAGCTATGGGTAAAGTAGTATCACTGCTAATCTTCTACAAGGATTACTTTGGTACCAAATAACCCATGAAGTTTGATACGCCATTAAAACGCGAAAATAAAACTAAATATTAATATACTAAGTCAGTAAATACTACTATAAAATATAAAACAAAATAGCGGATCTTAAAACCTTCATTAAACCCCAAACAGAATATCTTAGACAATTTTCCTTTCATAAGAAAATCGTATAAACAGATTTATCTCTTGTGCAACGAACTGAAAGCTAAAAAATTGCAATATCGAGAAACAAAACCGTGTTGTGAGTTTTCTAACTGCTGCCTCAAGTAATACACGACATTCTTTTATTTAGCAAAGTTTCCAGGAATGGTAAATGAGAGGAAATTACCCCAAATTGCTTTAACAGACAATTCCCCCAACCACTTATTTATTGTCTTCTTCTTCTTCTTCTTCTTCTTCTTCTTCTTCTTCTTCTTCTCAACCTGAAATTTCAAACTTAGTACCGCCTCAAGAAATACCTGATTACAGGAAATTTTTCCTATTGCTGTGTTTACGTCTTGCTTTGCTCAAATTTGGCGGGAAAAATAAGAAAACGACGCTGTTTCGGGCTGTTTCGTTCTTCGTTTTGAATTGGATGGAATGGGGCAAATTTGAATAAAAAATATAGATAAATGAATAAATAATGCCAGAAAGATAGAAAAAAAAAATAAAAACAAAAAATAAAGAAAATATTTGGTTACCGAAATTAGAAACAGAAATGGCATCAAAGAAAACATTGTAGAAAATTTGTTATTCTTCGATTTGATCTTCGAAATGATTGGATAAACAAGAAAAATATCTTCAAGAAAAATAAACCTAAGTAAAATTACTAAATATCCTAGCATCAAACTCAGTTGAAATATGACCCGGTGTAAAGAAAGAGTGAGATAGAGATAGAGAGAGATAGAGAGAGAGAGAGGGAGAGAGAGATAGAAAGAGGAAGAGCTTTTTTAGGAGGATGTTTTAACATTTTCTTACTTAATTTATTTAATTTGAAAAGAATATTTACAATCTTAAATGATCATCATTAACAACAGCAGTAGCAGAAATGTCAAGTTCATTGCTGAACAAAGGTTCGATTGATTGATAGATTTTAACAGCATGTCAACCCATCTAGGGCTATTCTATTCCTCGACTGTTTCGTTTGATTATGATTTATGGCATATCAACTTTTGTGGGTTACTTAATGCCAAATCCTGTTTACCATTGACCTTTTAGGTACAGTGTTCGCCAATGACCCGGGAGATCGGAGTTCAATCCCAGATCGAGTCATACATAAGACTCAAAAAGTGGTACTTGTTGCCTCCTTGCTAAACACTCAGCGTTATAAGGTATAGAGTAAACCAGGGAAAGAAGTAGTGCCCTCTATTATACCTCAGTAAAGTAGCAGTTGAAAAGGGAGCCTTCGAGTCGCCCTTGACTACAGTCACCAACTTTACTTTACTTTTACACACATACACACACACACACACACACACATATATATATATATATATATATATATATATATGATTTGTAAAGAAATAAATTACATTTTTAAATGCACCAGAGCTCATTTTGTTGCAGTCAGGGATCTCTAGGACAGGATATTCCTGATGTGTAAACAGGAAGACGGCTCACTTGGTTTGACGGGCGGAAACAGGTAACGTGAGTTAACAACTGGAAAGCGTAGGCGTAACGAAATTCTAATATGCGGGTATCCACGTCAGACAGTTAGTTTTGGTCAGTCAGTCAGTCGGACGGACGGGCAGTCGAGAGGTTTGGAAAGTGTCCAACAAGTACTCAGAAGGGAGGGGGCTAAGTGGCCACCTGTCCGAACCGGTTGAGAACCTCTCGTCAAGGAAGCAAGGACATAAGGCCCTGAATATGGAACCACAATGAGGTTTAAGAAAAAGCCAATATAGCAGTCCTCCGCCAGTTTGTCTCTTCGTCTCCCTGTCTCTGTCTTTCTCTTATCCTTACAGCCAGTTTCAGACTGGCGGATGACTGCTATATTGGCCTTTTACAAAAATATATCACTCGAAGAGAGTGATTTATTTTTGTAAAGAATGTGTTACGTTCTAATCATTCCTTCCTTATGGTCTTTCATTCATTCATCACGGTTCCACAACAATTTGTTTGCATGCAGTTAAATTGTTTCAAGTATTGTTGCTGTATGCACACAGTTAAATGGTATTGCTATCTAACACTAAAGTTCAATTTGACATTAACCATTTATTGGCTTACAGTTAAATGGTTTCAAGTATAGTAAATGATTAAATAGTTCTATTCGACGCAGAGATGAGACCCTAACAAGTATTAATTTTCCAGGTCAGAGTTGACCAGGAAATAATGACAATGAAGGGTTACTCTATATTTCCCAAAGTTCCAAAACTGAAGCTTCATTATCAGATGCAGTTTAATCAAATCCAGGACACTTGCTGAGGGAAAGAGTCTTACCCTTGCAATCAATGTATTCTAAAGCCACTGACGACTGGGCAAAATTTATGCCTAGTGCTTAGGAACTCGCGTTCATTGTAAGTTCGTATTAATATTTTCATGTAGTTGCTGCTACAGAAGGTTTTTCTTGACAAGATCCTATTGTATACGAATCAATTGTAAAGAGAGCCATCTGACTAAAAGATGTGACCCCAAAAATATACCACTTCGGGTCAGACTGGAACTGGAAGTATGGTATGCTCATCATCGAATGCTGATAAGTGCTATACACAGCACAAGAACAAAGATTTGATTGGTTTATTTTACAACATATCAATCTTTATTTGGCTATTCAGGGTTCTTTTTTGTTTTTTGTTTTTTATAATTCCGAGTCAAGTAATTTGGGGAAAAATCATTCCACGTAGACACTCCGGGAGCACGTTCAAACAGACAAAATTTTTGCACTTTCCAGTTGTTTTGCATAACTTGACTTCGTCGGAAAAAGTTGGTTCAACCGGAGTAATAAGTAACCGTTTTTGTTTACTTTGTTTGAATGGCATATCAATCCTCATGGCTTATTTAATACCAAATCTATCTTTGTAGAAGAACAGTACTAGTACTATTTAACCCATAGCAGGTTTGTTAAGGGTTTCCTTTCCCAAGAGTCAACCATTTTAGGTTATTTAATGTCAAATCCTGTTTTTAAATATATATTACATATATGATTTGTCAACACATCTTGGGGAGGCGCACATTTAAGAGATCAAGGAGTTCTTTTTCTAACAATTCAATGTAGCCTATTTCAATTAAGTTAATGGTTCTAAGTATTGCTATGAATCACAAACAATTGAATTAAAAATCAGTTGTTTGTTTACATACAGTTAAATGACCAAACAGTTCTATTTCAAAGAATTCTATTTAGCATAAGTCAACAAAGTTAAATGCTTCTAAGTATTGCTATGTATAAGTAACGATTCTATTAAACATCAGTCATTTGTTTACAGTTTAATGATCAAAAAGTACTATTTTAAACAATCAAATTTAGCAAAAATAATTTGTTTTCAATCAGCTTAAATGTCAAACAGTTCTATTTGACCAATAAATAGGACCCTTTCAGGTGTTACCACTCCCGTCCGGAGTGGACCTGGAAGCGATGGCAATGAATAGGTACTCCACATTCCCCAAAACTCCAGCATTACTGGAGCCTCAGCATCAGATTGCTTAATGTCATATCAGAAGATTCATCGGGGGTGGGGGTGATATCTTACCCCTCTGCAGAGATGCAGTTGGTGTAATCTCTTGCCAACTGAGATCCGCTGCTGGAATTCGAACTTGCTAAGTACGATGTCACAGACCAGCATGTTAGTTATAACCGATGGAGATACCCCATAACCGTTTTAACATCTTCATAACTAGCTGTTACTCAATGATGACCTCTTAATCATCTGCAACGAGTATTCAGCTAATAGATAGATAGATAGATAGTGATGAGAAAAACAGGAATATCTTATGTTATTCTTTTTTTTTTTTTTTTTGATAGTTCTCAAGCACTTACAAAGAATCATTGACAGATGGTTTTTTGAGTAAAATGTTTCTTTGTTGAGTAATTTTTAGGAGTCTTTCAAAGAGCTGACTTGCTGTAAAAAAAAGCGAAGAAAAATATACTGGTTACGTCACATATTCATTCTTGGAATGAAAATTATTTTCTGTTATCTAAATGTCTTTAATTGTCCTTTATATATTCTCTGTTATTGTAGACATCTGGCAGTGAGGTCTCTACGTGGTACGATAGGTGTTAAACGTGTCTGGAATGTGTTTTAAAAAGCCCTAACGGTTTATCTCAAAGAGCTAGCTTGGATATTTGTTCAATTATATATATATATATATATATATATGTGTGTGTGTGTGTGTGTGTGTGTGTGTGTGTGTGTGTGTTTGTGTGTGTGTGTTTGCTTTAATCCTGAGTTTTTATCCTCAGAAGATGTCTATTCTATAACGGCACTTCAAGACAGAAAGGCTTTTGAGAACCAAGTAATTTGGAGGTGCCCGTGGTGTAATGATTATCGTCGTAGGAAATGGACACGGCGACACGAGTTCAAATCCTGGACGAGACTGCATTTCACATAGCACTAATACCCTTGGGAAAGGTATGAATCCAATTATTCTCCCTCCAGCTATGGGTAAATAGTAGGACAGACTAGGTTCTTCAGCCTTGGTGAGGCAACTAGTCTAAGGGAAGGAAAACTCTGAATTCAAACCTGTTAAACTCCGCTTAAAAAATTGAACTTGTGTCATATCCTGTCCGAGCGGAGGGATTGGTAAATATGGAGAACCAAGGAATTGGCTCTACGAGTGATTGAATCTTGAACTTAACAAGTTCACTAATTGAGTTTTAGGGGTTTTAAAATAATTTCAGAAATGGTGGTATCTTTTTTTTCTCGAAGATGTCACTAATTAGAAAAATAAATCTATTAAAAACGATAAATTTCTAAATAATAATTTTTTAAATACTTTCTGTGGGGAAGTTAATGAGTAAGTCGATAAGTGCTTGACGTCATAATGAAGAGTTTCTTTGGTGATTCTTCAGTTTTGTTAAAATTCAATTATACATACGTATATATATATATATATATATATACGAGGATCATTAAATAACGACTTTTTTCGTAAGGGGACCTTTGTTGATAGTACCCACATGAAACTCTAGTCCCCTTCGAAGTAATCTCCTCCGGCTGCAATGCACTTGTTCTACCGTTCCAACAAATTCTGGAAGGTCTCATGGAAGTCCTCTTGTGTGAGCGTGTCAATGGCCTTCGTCAAAGCCTCTTTCATCTCCTCAATTGTCTCATAACGACAGCCTGTGAGCTTAGGGAATAACCAAAAGTCACAGGGACCAAGGTCTGGACTATAGGGAGGCTGAGGAACGGTCTTGATGCCCATCTTGGTCAAATATTTTGTGACAAGGAGGGAGTTGTGGACTGGTGCATTGTCCTGGTCGAAATGCCACTGACCCGATTTGAACAGTGCTGGCCTCTTCCCTAGGAATCTTTTCCTGAACTCCCTTAAAACCTCAATAAAGTAACCCTCACCCTAAGCCTAACACTTTGGCCAATCAACTCTGGTCTATTGACTTACTTACTCCTCCGACACCTCTCATCATCCCTCACAGACTCCGTGCCTTCCTTGAATCTCTTATGCCACTCAAAAACTGATGCTCGATTCATGCAAGCTGGTCGAAAAGCAGTCTGAAACATTCCATACGTTTCTGAGGCATTTTTTCCAAGTGCAAAACAGAATTTTATTGCATATCGTTCTTCTAAAGTGTCCTCATGTCTAGATTACATTTTTGAAATTCACCAGCTGTAACAATCAGGCTTTAGTAGGGTGTATTCCAATTCCTGCTGTAGCTGTTGATTTGAAGCTGAAATCATAAAAATTGTTCAGTCATCTCATAAGATGTATAGTAATAACATAGTGAATTTTCAAGGGTCTACGACAATTCTAAATGCCTGTACAAAAGAAAAATCTGGAAACTTATTGAATGCTCTCTCTCTCTATATATATATATATATATATATATATCATCAGCTCGGATTTCCCTGACTTTCTCACTTCATCCATCCGTATCATCAGTCGCTCCCAGCTAGTCTTCCAAGCAACATCCTGTGTCTGTACAGAGCTACTGTAGGTATGTTCTTGCTGGTTGGCTGTGACTGACTTGTCCATATAAGGGGGGCCATTGGACAACATCACTTATGAGGTCATCTTGGCTTCTCCTGCTGTGTTCCGCAAGTTTTGTTCGCCTTACTTAGATGTTTTTAGAGATGATATATAAGTGGTCGTACAGTGGTTATTTCGTAGGATGTTGCTCACAGGATTTGTTCAGTATAACTCGTAGCATTTTTGGTCCCGTCTAGTTTTTTTTTTTGTTAGTGTCCATGTGACGCGTCCGTGCAGAGATATTAACACCACTGCTGCTTGGAAGAAATTCCGTTTTATTTTTTCGGATACATCAGACTTCTATATGATTGATGATCTATTGATTGCTGTCCACGCCTTCGCAAGGTGCATATTAATATCACTTGCAGTAGATGAGACCCTGCTACCGAGGTATATGAACTTGTCCACTAATTTCAAAAGATTACCATCTAGAGTTTAGAGTGCTCCTGCTGGATTACAACATATGTACTCCGTTTAGCTTGCGTTCACGTGGAAACCAATGCTGTACCATACCCCTGATACGGATACGTGAAACGTACATATAATGTTCATAACATACATACATAGAACATAGGAATCCCGAAACACGAAAAATACGTAACGACTTCTTAGTTCAGGTACGAAACCTTTCATTACCTTTGAATTAAAGGTTTCGACATGAGGAAGAGAGATGCACAATCTTTCTACGCTGGCTTTTCCATCTGCCCACCCCAATACGTGTGGCTCCCGTAGCACACAACTTCGTCGGCCTAAGCAAGCCCCGAAAGTCGACCCTTCCCGTTCAGAGTCTAGTTCTCAACTAACTGACTTTTTTCAAAATCATCCGCGCGCGCTTCCGGTGCATGACGTCATTCACATCTCCTCGTCAAATCTGGGATTTTTATTTTGACATCTCTGAATGACACATCCTCCCCGCTCGCTCGCGTGAACACCTGCGCTCATGTTGCACCTCACTAACCCATGCGCTAAGCGAAAGGTTCTCAGCCTAACAAAACCGAAAGGCAAGATATATAAAACGAAATCCTTCGGCCATTATATTACAATGCCTCCTGCCAGCTCTGAAGTAGGGATTCGGCTGGGGTAGGTGTATTTGAAAGAAGTGCTATGTCATCTATATAGACTGAGTCCGTAATAGTTTCTGTGGAATATCCTCTACTTTTTTACTTTTTTAGTGTAAAGCCATTTTTTAATTAGATCTTTCAATGTTCGAAGCGCATAGTCTAGGCAGATTATGAACAGATATAGTGCTAATGTATCTCCTTGTAGATATCCAGCAATAATCATGAAGAAATCTGTCTCTATCCGGTGAGCGAATCTTAACTTTCGTGTTCATATAGAGGATCATAATAGCTGTGGCAGTTTCGTTGGAGAGACCATAAACTAGAAGTGTTTGTTCCATCTTTCCTCTATGTATAAAATCAAATGCCAAGAAGAAATTTACAAACATAGATTATCATGAATCAAATTCAAACGTCCCTTCAGGAAAATATACATACACACTGACAGTATTTCTATGGGTTCTCCACTTGGACCCTCTAAATCCGAATTTTACATATTCCCCATCGAAAACAAAACATTTAACACAGTAAAAAGGCCAAAATATATGTTCGTTAGGTTGACGATATCTCCATTGCCACACAATCCTACGATGAAACTAGCAAACTAAAACAAACCATTGAAAACAATTCTGCGCTAAAGTTTACTACTTAACTCAAAATTCAAAAAATTTCCCTTCCAAGACGTTCTTACTCTTTTCAACAACAACGACAAATTCGTTACATCTCTATACAAAAACCATCCAGTCACAACTCCACTTTACTTAACTATCATAACGAATGCCCCACCCAAATATAAAAAAAAAATTATAAAAACTAACCCTATAAAACTTATCACATATCCTCCTGTAAAACAATATTTTACAAAGAACTAATATAAAATAAACCCTAGTCGATAATAACTTCCCTTATAAACTAATCGATCAACAAATATAACTATATCTCCATAACATGCATAAAATTAGCAATAATAATAAAAATAATAATTCAAAAAGAATAAACATATTACCAGAATCAAATGTATAATAACTACAAATTAGACGAACAAGCAATAACCAACATTATACAAAGATACATTAAACCCACCGAACCTCAAAAACAACTAAACCTCATTATCAACCACACTAAATTTAAAACGTCAAACCTTATCGTTAAAACTAACGCAAACTCCCCAAAAACTCACCAAAACAATCTAATGTAGAGTATAAATTTACATATCCTTTTCGATAATGTCTCTCGGAAAATAACATAACACCTAATACCTACACTGGTCATACAACAACCAGACTTTCTCGTTGGTTTACCTACCACCTCCCCGACATAAGCGTCATAAACAGCATCTAAAGCATAAACAAGACATTGACAAACTCAAATACCCAGATATAAGAAAGATCCTAATTAACTATACAAAAACAATAATAAAAAAAAATTACCAATAAAAACCGTTTACAAATCGTCGAAGCAATAACTATGAAAAATAAAAAAACAACTATAAATAAAATAGCATTCACCGCAGGTATAAACATATTACCCATATTCAATAACTAACCACCCACCCAAACAGAATGAGCTGACATCTATTAAAAACACTCCAAATAAATATGAATAAAACTCATAGCAACAAAAATCTGACTCAACTCCGAAGATAACCAGCTTTGGCTAGTATGGGGTACTTTTTCACCATCTCGACTTAGACATAAGAAGACTAGCAATACGATTCGAACGTCTTCACTTGAAGATTTTAAAAAAGAAACAATCCATGGTATTCAACCAAACATATATATATATACATATATATACATATATATATTCAACAGAAATTTAATGCAAATGATAATTATACAAAGTGTGTTTAAAATGATTGGGACTGAAGCGGTATCAACGAAAAAAATTTTGAACGCTAATTTTCTCTAGCTTAGTGCCAGATATCTTTCTACTGGTCGAAGCACCACTGAAACTCCTATTTTGCAATGGTGTGAAGATACACGGATGTATTTCTTTAATGTCCTCCACGTCCTCGAATTTGTTCAGCGAGATGATTTTAGTTTAGCAAATGAGATAAAATCACATGGAGTTAGTGTCTGATGAGTGTGAAGATCGCTTCACTCATATTATTTTGTGTCTCAACAAAAAAAAAGTTGTTGAAAATTATCAAGTATGGCTGGATTTTTCTTTATTGGTATTGTCTCTTCAAGAAAAAGTCTAGACATGATTATTTGATAAGTTTCTCGGTTATTTAAGCTTCTGTCTGGAAAATGTTTTATCCCATCTCATATAGTTTGCTAATATGAAGATAGTATTTTGCATGAATTGGAAATTTCAAATATTTAATAACATCTTATTTCTTTTGCATGAATTCGTGAAATTCTACCGTTTTGAGATTAATGAATAATGTCTGTGTAAATATGTGTTGCTTATTAAAGTAAATATGTGATTTTTTTTTTTTTGTTGATTTTTATCTGATTGCCATGGGCATTCAAATGAATATCATTACTTCTGTTGAAGATATTTGTTACATTCAAATCAATTAACGGTTTTCATCGCTTATATGTCGTTACACGTACGCATTTGCACAGAACTTGGTGTGGTATTTTAATAAACAGCCATATTTGTTTTATAATCAGACGTGATATTCCGATAAATCTCGAGATTTGTCATGAAAAACTCTGCATGTAATCCAAAGGGATTTTCTTTTTATATTTTATAAATTTTTACTTGTATTTTGAATTAATTCATTACACGTCACTTGAATAACAATTCTTCTAGAATGTTTTTAAATGTATAAAGATATACAGGGATTTTTTGTTTGTGTTTTTCCTTGGTTTTGTTTCGGTTTGATTTGCTTTATTGGTTTAAAGCCATATCAATTTTTTTAGGTTATTTTAATGCCCAAGCAAACCTAGTAGAAGAACAGTTGTAATGGATAAAGGGGTATCACACCTTTTTATAGGTTATTTATCCGAAAGTGAACAGAATAGCGTGACTGGAGTTCAAACTTGCTCACTACGATGTCATAGTCCAGTATCGTAAGCTACGACGAAATATTTAGCCCATAGCAGGGGGAGATAAGAAAGTTCAATATTTTATAAAGGATATTAGTCCAAAAGTGAATGTAATTGCATAATTGGAGTTTGAACTCGTTTACTTCGACACGGCAATTCAGCCATTTGGTCACATAAATTGTTGTTACGCACATAATTATCTACTTACGTCATTCTGTCAGTTTGTCTATCCGTGTTGAAGCTATCACTCTTGTCAGAACTTGAAAGACCTACTGATGTTAATCTCTGTCGGGTCCGTATTTATTGCATGCCCCACCAAACGGTCGAGTACGACACAAGCCCATTTTAAAGCAGTCCAGGCGACGGGTCGTAGCCCAGAAACGCCTGTTATTCATCAAAATACAACAGGCACCGTCGACATTCCATAAAAATGTGTGCCTCAGGTGCCGGGCCATAAACTTTGCCCCTCCGGGGAAGGTTAAAACCTGGGGATGGACAGCCTTCTGAGACTCGAGGAGTGTCGGCCGTGTCATGTGAAGGCACGGTCTCCTTGGAACCCACGTCAGACTGCCTCGACCTACTAACCGCCAGAGACAAGACACACCCGACCAGATCCGTACCGACGAGCCACGGCCAAAGTGCGTCGAATCTGCTAGACTGACAGATTTCATCATTGACATGTCTGAGTTATCTACCTTGAATCCCTCGTTGAATAAGGCAGATTGCGCCTTGTTTTTAGTTACACTCTCTATAAATCAAAAAGAAATACTGCATGTGTCTTAAAAAGCGGTGCTCATGTTTTTGCCTTGTTGATTGAGTAAGAGCATTCTGCCGGGAATATATGAAGAAATAAGTAAAGTAAAGTTGTCTCCCTTTAGTCGAGGGCGACCAGAAGGCTCCCTTTTCGATAGCTACTACACCAAGGTGTAGGGGAGGACGCTACCTCTTTCCCTGGATTGCTCCACTTCACCCATGATATGTACCTTATATTGCTGAGTGTTAAACAAGGAGGTATCAAGTAACATTCTTAAAGTCCTTGATATGCCCTGACCTGGGATTAAACCCAGGTCTTCCAGGCCATTGGCGAACACACTACCCACTAGACCAATGAACCGTTATATATATATATATATATAGAGAGAGAGAGAGAGAGAGAGAGTGAGAGAGAGTTAGAGAGAGAGAATATGGGGAATAGACAGTTGGGAATTTCCGAACCTAATTCCGCCTAAGGTGCATATGAAGTGCATATGAAGAAATTAATGCACCTCACTTTCTCTCTCTCTCTCTCTCTCTCTCTATATATATATATATATATATACTACCAGTTCGAGTTAGCATAGACATAGGAGTAGTGGCAATGAAAAGGTATTCCACATTCCCTCAAGCTCAAGAAGTAGAATCCAGAAAATAACCCCGAAAAACCCTTTTTAGCTGGGTGGGGTCTTACTGCTCAGCAGAAGATGAAGTCGTTATATTCCAAGACGAGACAACAGGACTTATTTGCTTCGTTTCTTTCGAGTAGCGGGGGTTCAGTATTTTTGCTAAGGCTTTTTTTATTAAGTTCGTCAAACTTATTTTGATTTATTCATCAATTAAGCGGTTATGAGGGTTTAGTTTGGGTTGGTTGGTTTGGTTGGGTTAGGTTTTATGACACGTCAGCCATTACCAAATCCTTTTATATATGTATTTCAAATATAAATGATTTGCAAACACATTTTGTTGATAACATTTTTGTATGAGCCTAATCTCTTCTTTTTTTTCACACAATTAAAAGGTTTCATATATTTCTATCTTACAGGAAAATTTCTATTTACTATTAATCCTTTGTTTGCACACATTTAAATGGATATTACATATATAAATTACAAGTGAATAGATTGTTGGTAATTTCATTTTTAAATGTGTTAAAACTCATTTCTTTGCACTTTAGTATTATTATTGTTTCTACACAGTTAAATAGTTCAAATTATTGTAATATAAAACTGATAATTCTATTCAATATTAATCATTTGTTTGCTAACAGCGAAGTAGTTACATGTATTACTATTTAACACCAATTATTATCTTCAACCCTCTTCATTCATTTGCACACAGTCAAATGGTTCTAAGTATTGCTATGTAATACCAATAATTCAATGCATGCATACAGTTAATGAGTATCAATATTCAACGCTAATATTTCTATTCAATAGTATCCATTCGTTTGCACACAGTTAAACAGTTCCAACTACTACTATGTATCCCTAACAATTCAATTAGACATCAATCATTTGTTTGCACACAGTTAAATGGTTAAACAGTTCTATTTCGAACAATTCAATTTAACATAAGTCACTTGTTCGCATGCAGGTTAAATAACAAATAGTTATATTTGATCTATCGAAAGGACCCTGTCAAGTGCGAACAGTCCGGGCAAGAATGAACCTGGAAGCAATGGCATTGAATGGGTACTCCAAATTCCTCAGAGCTCCATGTCTTGAGACACACCATCTGATGGTTCAGCATCATAACGAGAACACGTTGAGCGGGGGGGGTCTTACCTGTCTGCAGAGAAGCAGTTGGTTTCTTCGACAGCCCCTGGGCTGTATGTAGGTTTAACGTTACTTAGGGTGTAGGACTTTACACTCCTATAATTTAATTTGGGCGGTATGCCCCTTGTTCCCACATCAAAGATGGCGGACGCACACAAATAATCAGTCTCGGGAAACCATTGGTCAGGAGAACCACGTGACCTGCTTAAAACTACGTCCGCGTTTAAATTTCGTCCTGCGTTTTTTTTTTTTTGAGCCGATTCCAAGACAAGTATTTTGTATAAATACATCGTCTTCAAAGACACTATCTCTTTTTCCCAATTTCCATTGCAGCGCTGGCACACTCTCTTCAGTGTAACACTCGTCTTATTCACCAACAGAAGTAAAAAGCCCCCCCCCAAAAATGGATAAACCTTGCAGACATTTATTTCTTCGAAACACTTTGACTAGGAGACTTTTCCAGTCTCGGAAAAACCGACCGTTTCGAACCACAAGAAGAAATAGACATTTTAAATATGTAATCAACCTTCATAGGACGTTTTCATTATTAACCTTTTCTGTAGTTTAGTTGTGTTTGTCACACACACACACACACACACACACACACACATACATACACGACTATTTTACTAATAATGTAGAATTAGCAATATGTTTGTACCAATGCAATTTTTTATGAGTATAAATTTGTTTTGTTTGTCACCTTGTTTTGAATGTTCATTTTGTCCGCGTCGTTTCATATCCTTTACTCATTTGTTTCATATCTTCATTCATTTACTACCTTTATCCATGTGCCTATAATATGCCTTTTTCCAGACATACCAAAACACAATATAAAACTTCAACATGAAATTTTGAGGGACTAAGCATAACTACCAAATAACATATGTCCCACTACAAGTGCTTTTTAACAGAAAAATATGGGAAGGAAATTAGTTTGGCTTGATAAATCAAGTTTTCTTTAAGACAGCTATTTTATATTTCTATGATAGTTAAAGAGGCAACAATTATTGCTCGTAAGATTTTTATTTATTGATTGATATTTTTAAGAGACGCCCTTTGCTACAAAGGGGTTATTTTACTCACTAATATTATGTAATGACCTCGAGACCAACATTCCCAACACCTACTGTATGTGGCAAACATTTGCTTTGGAGTGATCAACACTGGAGAGATTAAAGTTCAATATCCGATTATCAAAAACAACAAAGTGGTTGTTTTTCTGACTGAAAATTTCCTTGCGAGAAACGAAGATATTTTTTTGCAGATTTTAAATACTTTTTTTTTAAATTGATAGCAAATTTCGAATTTTTAGAAAATTTTGATTTTCAGTATAAATATAAAGTTAAACTGAACCCGTATTTTTTGTTGATCAGTCAAGCAAAAGGGAATCTTTACTTTATTATTTAACCGTGTAAAGTGAACACCAAGCTGAAAATTTCTTCGTCAGAAACCAAAGTTATGACTTTCTTTAACTTTTTTTTAAAACTCTTTTCAGTTGTTTTGTTTCCAATCAGTTAAATTTAAGACTTTTAAAATCATTTAACTATATTCATAGAAGTAATTTCCTTTGTTAGTGGGATAATAATCTCTCAAAAATATTCATAAGATTTTAAAATTCTCACAAAAACAAGTGTCAGCGTTGTAAGATTTAAATCTTGTCGGGCGACTTTTCTTCTGCTTTCATATATGCAAAATCAAAATCATATGTTTATATTTTGTCTATCAACAATACTTTTAACATTTATTTCCAGACATCGAGGATGAGTGTATCGAAAGGATAGATGTCTAATGTCGGCCGCGAAACATAATAAGAACGTATAAATTTTAATTAGTATCTTGGCTGCCTTTTCATATACGGCTCCATAGCTCAGTTGGTTAGAGCGCCAGTCTAGTAAACTGGAGGTCGAGGGTTCGAATCCCTCTGGAGCCTGGTTTCTCTATCCTTTTTCTTTTCATTGGCAGTCATGTTCGAATTAGATTTAGATCCTTTAAAAGTTTAGAATCGAATATTTACAAGAATGTTTCACATGTTGATTGATAACGCTAAGATTTAATAAATTATATGTTAGTCAATAGTAGAAACTGTTGATAGTGTAATGTTATAAGAATTAAATATTTTTTGTTTAAGTTGCAAAAAAAAGTCTCATAATATACGTCTGGGATGGCCAGAAAAACGTATACATATTTTGTGACTTTAGTAAAACCACCCCACCCTAATTGAAGGTGGGTACTATTTACCAACCCCTCCGCTCGGGCAGGATATGACACAAGGTCAATTTTTAAGCGGAGTTTAACAGGTTTGAATTCAGAGTTTTCCTTCTCCTAGACTAGTTGCCTAACCAAGGCTGAAGAACCTAGTCTGTCCTACTATTTACCCATAGCTGGAGGGAGAATAATTGGATTCATTCCTTTCCCAAGGGTATTAGTGCTATGTGAAAATGTAATCAGTCTCGTCCAGGATTTGAACTCGAGTCGCCGTGTTCATTTCCTAATTGAAGGTGGGTGACGATTTATACAAATATCTATCTCTTCTCTATCAACTGAGAAAAAACACTCCACATCTTCCTACTTATGAGATTGGTAAAAAAAATTGAAACATTCGACAAAGGCATCTGAATACGACCGGAGGCGACTCTGGTGGTGTAATGGTTAACAAGCTCGACTAGCAAACCTACACGAGTGAGTTCGAGTCTCATTGGGTGCCCCTTTCATATGGCCTTGTGCCACATCTAAGCAAAAAGCTTAGTAAATTACCACCTGAATACGACCGGAGTTTACCGCGACCAGAACATTATAAATATAGCAACCAAGCAGTGTTCAAATAATAATTATGAATATTAGATTGGTTGGTTAGGTTTTATGGCATATCAACCTTTGTAGGTTATTTAATGCCAAATCCATAATAATCAGTTCTATTTCAAACAATTCAGTTTTGCATGAGTAGACAGTTTAATTGTCAAAAACATTTCTTTTTCAAGCTATTCAATTCATTCAACAGATCTAATTCAGGTAATTCAGTTTAGCATAAGTACAGATTTTATTTGCACATGTCAAAACAGTTCTATATTAAACAAATCAGTTTAGTGTAAGAACAATTTCAATGTCAAAAAACAGTTCCATTTCAAATCATTCTGTTTACCATAAGCATGCAGTTTAAATGTAAGTGCGGTTTCATTGTCAACACATTTCTATTTCAAGCTATTCAGTTTAGTCAAACAATTCAGTTTTGCCGTTAGTTCTATTTAACCCATAGATAGGGCCGTTGGTTCTATTTAAGCCATTGATAGGGCTCTATCAGGTACTGCCATTTCGGGCCAGAGTGAACCTGGGAGCAATGGCAATGAAGGGGGCTCTGCATTCCCCCAAAGCCCCAGCATTACTGCAACCTCACCATCAGATTGCTTAGTGTCATATCCAGGACACTCATGGTGGGGTCTTAGTTTTATTTCAGATAATTCAGTTTAGCATAAGTACACAATTAAGACGTGAAAACAGTTCTATTTCGAGTCATTCAGTTTAGCATAAGTACGCAGTTTAAATGCCAAAACAGTTCTATTTTAAACAGTTCAGTTTAGCATAAATACGCAGTTTAATTGCAAAAATCTGTATTGTGAAAGAAGCACGGTTTAGTTCTATTTAACCCTTATCATGTGCTACCACTCCGGGTCTGACTGGACCTGGGAGCAATGGCAATAAAGGGGTACTCCGTATTCCCCATTACTGGAACCGCACCATCAGATTGTTTAGTGTCATATCAGGACATTCGTTGGGGGTGGAGTCTTACTCCTCTGCAGTGGTACAGTCGGTGTATTCCCCAGCCCCTGCCGACTGGGCAATGGCCGGAGTTTACCGCGGCCAGAACATTTTCAATGTAGCAACCAAGATAAACATAATAATCCACAGTGTTCAAAGAATAATAAATATTAGGTTTTGTAGCAGCACGTTTGTCCATTCTTTTACCCCCAAGATCAAGGAGTGGGGAATCCTCGTGTCGTATTGGCTAATGTGCTGGACAACGTTTTCGAAGTAAACGAGTTCAACCTTTAGTCGTGTTGTTACATTCAATTTCTGACTAATGCCCTTGTCAAAAAACATTGAACCCTCTTATCCCTCTAGCTTGTGATTAAATCATATTACTGCTGTTCTTCTAAAAGAGTGGCTTTGACATTAAATAACAAACGAAGGTTGATATGCCATTAAATAAAGAAACGAGACCAAACAATTATCAAGTGATCTTTGAGATCTTTGCAATGTAAATATAATCCTTGAAGCTAATTCACATTTATAAGGTATCACTTCCTGTGTAGGTCGATTAATTGAAATTATTTGGCATTCTCTAAGAGGGGAAGATTTGTTTCTCGTAGGTTTGTTCTTGCTTGTGTTTTAGTGCATTTATTATATTGGTTTGTTTGTCTATTCTAATTTTTTTATTAAAAGGAGGGAATGAAATTGTGACTTTTGGGATATACTTTCACATGGAGTATAATGTCCTTATATCTGAGGTAATCGATACTAGCTAGGAATTGATTATTACCAGGGTGAATCGATAAGATGGATGATGATTAAAGACAAAGGGAAGACGAAAATCTGCAGCTATGCCTGGATGTAGTAGGGGCCGTAACCCCTGTGGCATCAGAGGTTATTTCCCTTCTGTTAGTTAAGATATTACAAGGAGGAGGAGAAGTTTACAACTCCGGGAAAAAATTATGGAATTAGCACGATTAAAGTATTTTCAGTTTGTTTTTGTCGTGTTTTTATCGGTAAATAAACAAATAGCAATTAAGACACGAAACATTTTTCTCTAAGAGCTAAACATTTCGGTTACTTGAAATATTCCTAAGACACACTAGGTTACGTTATCTAAATTGATGGTACAATTAATTTTCTAAGCCATGGAGTGATCTTATAATAAGCATTTTTTAAACATATACTGACCGAAACCTACATATGCAAATCAGTTTACAGTCAAAAATCTTTACTTGCAGACTTCAGCAAGCTGGGCACCTCGGGTGGTGTAATGGTTAGCAAGGTAGACTAGCAAACCTACCCGAGTGAGTTCGATTCTCATTGGGTGCCCAATTCATGCGGCCTTGTGCTACATCTAAGCAAAAAAGCTTAGTAAATTACCGCAGACTTCAGCAAGCTTCTGGGCATAAACATTTGAATACTTTATGAGACCAGAATGTTCACTTATTAAAGAAAAAAGCCCTGAGTCTTTGCTATGAGTGGGTGGAGTGTCCGGGAGACCGGGGTTCAATCCCAGGTCGAGTCATATCAAAGACTCAAAAAATGGTACTTGATACCTCCTTGCTTAACTCTCATCATTGTAAAGTATGTATCCATGGGTAGTGGAGCAATCCAGGGAAAGAAGTAGTGCCCTCCTCTACACCTCGGTGTAGTGGCTATTGAAAGGGGAGCCATCAAGTCGCCCTCGACTACGGTCGCCAACTTTACCGACTTTAGTTGTCTGAATTTCTGTGATGAAGCTTGAGGATTTTTATCATTAAGGGTTTTCGGACTATTGGCTTCATCTTTATTGTTATTTCGACAACGTTTCGGTCGATATGTCCTCCGGTCTTCTTCATATATTTGTCGAATTTGGGAACCTACATGAACTTCGAACTACGTCCTTTATTGAATCCACGTACTGCTGGACTCATGGTGTAACGGTTACAGGCACTATATGCCCAGCAGGACATACAGCGTAAGGCTTTAATTCCCTAAGCTTCTAAGGAGACAATCATCTGAAGGTTGCAGGTTCAGTCCTGACTCAGGTTCAGTCCTGACTGCAGGCGAGTAACAATACAAGAAATCTTAACATTTGATCCCGGTTATAGTTTACAGAATCAGAACAGGTGACCCCCGTGGATTCAATAAAGGACGTAGTTCGAAGTTCTGTGTAGGTTCCCGAGTTCGACAAACACATGAAGAAGGCCGGAGGATATATCGGCCTAAACGTTGTGGAAATAACAATAAAGATGAAGACAATAGTCCGAAAACCCTTTACTTACTTTATGAACCAAAAAAAACGCCAAAAGAACATCCGTTAAAATTGTTCATCCCATAATATTTGCTATGGATAGTTGCTTCTCGTAACCATTATTCCAATAATTTGCAATGATTTAATTTCAAGTATTCTTAATACGCACAGTTATATGGAGTCAAGGTTTTTAGACTGATTTGTTTCGGTTTTCTTTCTCCTAAATTGTTTGCCAAACCAAGACAAAAGAGGCCTTGTCTGCCGTATTATTTACCAAGAACTGATGAGATATCAGATGGATTTGTAACTTTACCAAGATTCTTTGAGTGAATTAAAACGCCTACAGCAGTGTCGAGGATTTGAACTCGGTTCGCCGATTTCATTTCAGGGGAAAATAAATTACACGTTAAGCGCGCCTCCCTTGTGTTTTGATGTAATTGTTCGGGTAATATGGATATTCCTTGCGTTTATATTCTGGAATATTAAAAACTCAAAATGAATGAATGTCTTTCTTTAAGCATAACACGCTTCATGATTCCATTGATAAAAAAAAAACTGCTCGCAATTTTCCAAAATATTTTGACATTTTAGAAAACTGACATCATCCTCGAAGATGGAAAGATTTTACAATACGTGAATTCGTGTCTCATTGGGTGCCCCATTGATATGGCATTGTGCCATATATGTTCTCTGCAGAAAGCAACAAGCTGGAAACATACACCGTATGTAAGAATGAAACAAATGATTCTAAAAAATATAAATCTTTTAGTGGGCCTATTAATTTTGATATATATATATATATATATATATATATATATATATATATATATATGTGTGTGTGTGTGTGTGTGTGTGTGTGTGTGTGTGTGTGTGTGTGTGTTCTTATCAATACGTACGACTCAAAAGATTTTTCTCACGAGTCCTTAATCAAACATGAGAATTTTATTATTTTTCGCGGAACATTACACACTATAAGCGGATATTATTATCCATTATTCATTACTAAACTCTAGGGCTTTAAAACTCGGTCTTCTCTATTATAAATGTTTAGGTGCCCCGAAATAAGTACATCTCTTTTATTTGAGTAATGTCACTTTTAGTTACAGAGGTTATGCAATTTCTTTTAGTATAATATTACATAAGAAACAATCAAGTGCTGATATCTTAGGTTTAAAGAAAAATAATTGAGAAATGGAAAAATATACTTGGACGTTATTCCTTTATAGGTCATATATATATATATATATATATATATATATATATGTATATATATATATATATATATATATATATATATATCCCGATCTCTCTCTCTCTCTCTCTCTCTCTCTCTTTGTATATATATATATATATATCCCACATTTGTCGGCTCATGAGACATATTTCTTTTCAAAAACGTGTCCAAGAAAATCTTATAAGATTAAGTGTCCCTTTGGATTTACTCTTTAGTTGAGTTAGGTGACGATCGCTTATAGACAAACAACGACAACTCTTTTCCCAGGAAACACTTCATTACAGTAAGGTACTTCATATATACACTGGTACATCATATAAGTACAGTACTTCATACGTGGTGCATTCAATGAGCTTCCAGACGTTTTTGTACAGGCATTTAGAATTGCTATACATCTTATGAGATGACTGACCAATTTTTATGATTTCAGCTTCAAATCAACAGCTACAGCAGGAATTGGAATACACCCTACTAAAGCCTGATTGTCACAGCTGGTGAATTTCAAAATGCAATGTGGACGTGCGGACACTTTAGAAGAACGATATGCAATAAAATTCTGTTTAAAACTTGGAAAAAATGCCTCAGAAACGTATGGAATGCTTTAGACTGCATTTGAAGCATCTCGCATGAATCGAGCATCAGTTTTTGAGTGAAATAAAAGATTCAAGGAAGGCAGGGAGTCTGTGAGGGATTATGAGAGGTGTGGGAGGAGAATGAAGTCAATACACCAGAGTTGATTGGCCAAAGGGTTTGGGTTAGGGTTAGAGTTACTATGTTGAGGTTTAAAGGGAGTTCAGGAAGAGATTCCAAGGGAATAGATTCCTTGGGAAGAGGCCAGCACTCTTCAAATCGGGGTCAGTGGCATTTCCACCAGGACAATGCACCAGTCCACAACTCCATCCTTGTCACAGACTATTTGACCACGATGGGCATCAAGACAGTTCCTCACCGTCCCTATAGTCCGGACCTTGCTCCCTGTGACTTTTGGTTCTTCCATAAGCTCAGAGACTGACGTTATGAGACAATTGAGGAGATGAAGAGGCTGTGACGAAGAACATTGACACGCTCACACAAGAGGACTTCCATGGGGCCTTCCAGAAGTTGTTGTAACGGTACACCAAGTGCATTGCAGCCGGAGAATATTGCTTCGAAGGGGACTTGAGTTTCATGTGTGTTCTATCAATAAAAGTGCCCATACAAAAAAGTCTGGAAACATATTTAATGATCCTCGTATATGTACTGTTAAAAAAGTAAATTTTGTGACCTTAGTTGAGGGTGACCTGAAGGCTCCCTTTTCAATAGCTACTACGCCGAGGTGTAAGGAAGGGCGCTACTCCATTCCCTGGATTGCTCCACTTTATTCTTGATCCTTACCTTATAATGCTGATGTTAAGCGAGACGGCACCAAGTACCATTTTTGAGTTTTTGTATGACTCGACTTGGGATTGAACCACGGTCTCCCAGACCAGTGGCGAACACTCTACTCATTAGACCAATGGCCCAGTTTATATGTACCGGTGCTTCATATAAAATAACAGTAATATGAACTCTGTGGACGATTTGAAAGCCTCGCAGATAAACGTGCAACATAGTCTTATTCTTCTTACCAGCTTGCCTTTTATTTTAAATGTCATGGTCAATCTAGATTTTAAAATATTTCAGTTAATTCTTAGCAGCTAATAAGTACAGACTAGGCGAATGCTACCACGCCCTCCTAAAAAGGCCTTGATTTAAGAGTTTTAAATATGTATTTATTCACCAATTTTCTACCAAAGAGTGGATCTTCTCAAAATTCAAAACAATTGTTCTGATCATGTCACAATGAAAAACCCAGTTTCATAAAGTAAATGAAAAGGTATTTATGAGGTTTATTTCTTTTAACGGAAAAAAAAGTTAAATAAAAAACTATTGCTTGTATATGCATTTATACATCATCATCATCATCATCATCATCATCATCGGAGGTGCCCGTGGTGTAGTCGTTATCCACCGTAGGAAATGAACACGGCTATACGAGT
>OY757914.1:36224883-36274883 GCA_963585895.1 Sepioteuthis lessoniana
GGTTGGTAAATAAGTGTAAAAAGGTTAACGACCATTTGGAAATCTGATCTATCTGATGGAAATGTGAATTGTTCCAAGTTTTAGCTATGTCAGCACTATTCTATGGTTGCACCACGTGGACTCTGGCGAACCGCATGGAGAAAAACCTTGATGGGAAGTACACAAGAATGTTGCGAGTTGTTTTAAAAATATCCTGGTAGTAGCATGCAACAAAACAACAGCGTTACGGTTACTTATCTCGAATCTCATAAACCATCCAAGTAAAACGAACAAAATTTGCTGGGCACAGCTAGAAAAGCAGGACGAAGATATAAGTAAAATTCTCTTATGAACATGGACAAATCAGTATTACCCGACCAAAAAGCTACATATAACAGGTCTTGGCGGACACTGCCTGCCGTGTTGGTCAACTGTGAAAAACAATGGATGAGAAGGTAGGGATGTCGAGCGATAGTCAAGGGATTTGAGCAACCAGCATGCCTTAAAAATGTTTGTTTTAATGGCATATCAACCATCATAGGTTATTTAATGCCAAACCTATCCTTCTAGAAAAACAGTAGCGGTACTATCTAACGCATAGATGGGAGGATAAGGGGGTTCATACCTTTCCCTAGGGTATTAGCCCGAAAGTGAACATAACAGCCCGACTGGAGTTCGAACTCGCTTACTACGATTCCGCAATCCCGCACTTTAACAATTACACCACGAACATACCTCCGCCTTGAAGGTGATGATGTTGAGGAGAATGAGATGAATTAGGAGGAAAATAACACACTTTTCCCCCAATAATCTTGATCACTTTAAGCGAACTATACAGAAGTAGATCAAGAAATTTCTTACGTGTCCATTATTTAATAAATCAACCTCGGAGTTAGATTTATAAGAAAAATACATTGTGTTTAGCGTAACGGTTGTCAGCAAACGAAATGTGATCGGTGATCCGACTTTAAATCCAGTTCGAACGTATTTGTGTTTCACTTCGAGAGAGGTATGAATCTATCTGTTCTCCAAATTATCGATAAATTGTAGGACAGTTGGGGTTCTTTATTTTTGAACGGGCAACCGGTCTTGAAGAAGGAAAAACTCTAAATTCAAAATCTGATAAGTGTTGTTCTGAAGAATCCATGATACACAATGCACTATTCTTCTGAGATCAGCTCACATTAAAAATTTACCTTGTGCTGCATCCTGCTCATGGCGCAGAGCTAGATGTTGTCTGGTTGTGTTTTATGACATATCAACCCCTGACGGTTATTTAATGCCAATTTCTGTCTATATATATATATATATATATTGAGTAAATTGAAAAGCAAAGTAATCCAAAAGTGACTAATTCATTACGAAGAAAAGTCAAAATTAAAACCTTTCGGTTTTAACGAACCCTCATCAGGACTTTTAGATGCTAATAAATTCATCACTTTTGGATTATTTAGTTTTTCTATTTTCTCCATACCGTCGGATTCTTTTCCATTATTTCCTTATTTATATATATATATTATTTGTCAACAAGTAGCACGTAGGTAGCATTTTTTAAACGAGCCAGAGCTCATTTGTTTGCACAAGTTTTGCTAACACTAATAGTTCTATTTGCATTCAGGGTTTCTAAGATTTACTATGAAATATCAATTATTTAGTTTTACGTCAGACACTTATTTGAACTCTCTTAAAGGGTTTCCAGCATAGAAAATGATTATATATTTCCATTTGACTCATTGATGAGAGCTTAACAGGTACTATCACACAGGCTCAGAGTCGACATGGGAGTAATGCCAATGAAGAGAAACTCAACTTTTCTCATAGCTTTAGAACTAAAGCTTCGCCATCGATTGGTTTAGTGACATAACTCGAACGCTCGTTGGTGAATGGGGTCTTATCTCTCTGCAGAGATGCTGTCGGCGATTCACCAGTGGAGAGGTTGATTAGATATAAACTTCGCACAAATACCATAAGAATAGATATATATTCTTCTTTTCTTCTCCCCAGGTAAAATTGCAAAGAAGATTTGACCTTTTAGCCTTGAAAAGGCAAACTTTCTAGGAAAAAGAAAGCCTCTAAAATTTGACGAGTGTTGTTCCGAAGAATTTATAGCGCATTGGTGCACCATTCTTCTGTTATTAGCTCATCTAAAAAGTGAGGCTGGTTCTATATAGATCATCACCACTATAAATAATTCCCCTGTGAGAGCAATCTAGAGGTCAATTGAATATTTTAGCATTCTTGTCGTGTTTGACGGGAGTGCTACCACTAACTGAAACGAAAACTGTCTCAGCCAGGTGTCACTGATTTTGTTTTTGGCGCTGTCATTCGTTCCTAACTCTGCAGAATCTGTTCCTCTTGCCACCAACCACAATAGACGGAGATTGAACCCAACCATTATGACCCTGCACTGCCACTCATCTGTCTGTCTTCTGATTGCTTCTTTGTATATATGCGGTCTGGGCTTCCAGAAAAGAAAACCGATTTTACCACTTGAATCTCCCAAAATAAAATAATTCCAAAATAAAATAATTTCAAATAATCTCCAGGCTTTGTCATCATCATCATCAAAATTTACTGACAACATGATTCCCTTGACGATCTCTCTCTCTCTCTCTCTCTCTCTCTATCCGTCTCTGTCTAAGTTTGTCTTTCTGTCTCTCTCTCACTTTCTCTCTATCTATTGCCATCCGTTCCAATTGGTCATCACGCTTAATATATCCTCTAGACGTCATCAAGTGTCCGAACAAAGCTGATGAATATAAGCCTTTTTCTGATTGACCTACACTAGCGTGTTCATGTGCTGAAGTTCATAGAACATTGCTTATGAGTTCGTCCTGAATTCCCAAGCAGTGTTCGTCTTACTCGAATGGTTTATAAGATGAGTGGTAAACGGCCGTACAACAGCTGTTTTGATGCCGGCTAATTCTATTCTCTCTTCAAAACAGCTCTCGGAATATTTGTGTAGTTACGATCAACCTTGTTCTTTAGACGTTTCGTTAAAGTCCGAGAGGTGCAACCATACAGTAGTACTGACACGGCTACAGCTTTGAAGAATTCCCCTTTTATTTTATCTGAGAGGTCAGATTTCCATTTGCTCGTTAACCTGTCAACAGCAGTTCATGCCTTTCTTTTGGGTATGTTTATACCGTTTTCAATAGATAAGACAATGCTACTGAGGTATTTGAACTTGCCTGCTAAATTCAGTGGTTTACCGTTTAATGTTGATTTGAGACATTTACCATCTAAAGAGGAGATGGCTCTGTGCGGATTATGTGGCACCCAGTGAGATTTGAACTCACCGACAATAGTCTGCTTGTATAGCTTGTTGACAATGATATCACGTGATACTCTCAAGTATTTTGGTTTTGAAACATACTAAGTTAAAGGAAGAGGATACTCTATTCCAGTACACATTTTCGAACAAGCTGGTTAGGACACAGAAAAATTTCTTTTTTAAATTTCAAATGCTTCTTTCTTTGAATTATTTCATCTTATTTTCTTTTCCAAACCACATCTAGCCTGGACCAAAATATACACCCACGGATATACATTATATGTACGCACTCATACTTAGAAATATATATACATATATACATACATACATACACCTACAAAACCACATCTAGCCTGGACTAAAATATACACCCACGGACATACATTATATGTACTAACTCATACTTAGAAACATATATACATATATACACACATACATACACCTACAAAACCACATCTAGCCTGGACCAAAATATACACCCACGGATATACATTATATGTACGAACTCATACTTAGAAACATATATACATATATACACACATACATACACCTACAAAACCACATCTAGCCTGGACTAAAATATACACCCACGGATATACAATATATATATACTCAGTCATACTTACAAATATACATTCATATATATATATATATATATACTTTAAGAAAAAACAACGAAACCGGTCACATAGGATTATAAATTTATTTCAATCCTGTTACGCATTTTTGAAATTTCCAAAAACACGAAAAAAATTAAGAGGAATTCTTCAGATCTTTTTGATAAAAAAAACTAGAATAGACACATAAGAGTGGGAGGGGATAGAAGACTGGGAGGGGATAGAAGAGGGGTGAAGAGTTACCTCTTCATTAAGCCCACTTCCGTTTTAAATGTAAATTTCGGTTAGCAATGTAGTGAATTTTTTTTTTTTTTTTCTTTAGTTAATAATTTTTAATTACATTTAGACCTAAATTACAGATTTTTTTTTAATTATTCATTCATGAATAATTTCTTGTCGCGATGGAATTACTCCCAACTCCGGTTTAACTGGACCAAGAATATACACATATATATATATATATATATATATATATATATATATATATTAATGCAAATTATATACACATTCACATATGCATAATATATATATATATATATATATAAACGCAAATTATTTAACATTAACATGCAAATATGAACGTACATATAGTAATTTACATAGCTCTTTGCTTCGATGTGGCACAAGGCCGAATGAATGAGAGTCGAACTCACTCCTGTAGGTTTGCTAGTCTAGTTTGCTAACCGTTACACCACCAGAGGTGCCCATGAACGTACAAATATACGCACGTCAGCAGATGCATACGTGCATAGGCTTATACATATATACAAAAAAAAAACTTTGGTACATTTGCATATTCATAAGCGCATAATTATATATACACTCATAAATACATGGATAAATAACTTTGCAAATACATATGTATATATACATATAGATATATATATATATGCAAATTCATATTTGTACATACGTATATTGGCACGTACTCTCATGCATGCGTGTATACATATGCGTATACATATACACGTAAATATACACCACCAGTCAAAAGTATTCGGTCATCCTCAGAAATGTTTGTTTCTCGCCCTAAATGAGTTATTTTTAATGAAACAAGTTAAGCATCACAATGGTTTTATTCATTTTACTAAATACAAGCCTTCCTGAACCACATTAAATACAAATTAAACAAACAAAAAAAAAAACTTCTTAAACTTTTTATTCATCAAAATTACCCCCTTTGGCTGCTTTCACTGCTTTTCAGATTCCTGGCAAACTTTCCACTAAAGACTGGAAGTAGATTGAGGATAGTTCTGCCCAGCTTTCCTGCTGTGGTTGCAAGAGGTGAGCCGTACTTGAGGCTTGTTTATCTCGGACTTATCGGTCAAGTTCATCCCACACCAGTTCAATGGGATATAAGTCAGCTGATTTCCCCGGCTAAGACAGCAGTTGAAGGACATGCTGTTCCTCTTAGCTTTTGATGTACCTCTGGCAGAGTTTTCTAGTATACTTTGGGTCATTATTTTACTTGAGTACAACACAATGCGCGTTCCAGATGGGATCGCGTGATGCTGCAGTATGCTGCAATAGCCGGTCTGATTCAATTTGCCATTCACCTGGTGTAAATCCCTGATTTGCAATTAGCAAAATCCCTCTACAGCGCAACAGAACCTGCTCTATGCTTTTCAGTTGGTTTAATACTGGGGGTTGAAGCTCTTTCATAATTCCTTTTCACACACAGACCTCCTATTAGACCCAAAGATTTCGAACTTTGATTCATTAGTCTAAAAGACTTTATCCCACTGCTCTATTGTCCAGTATTTGTGCATCTTGGCCCATAGGAACCTTTTGACATTCTTTTGCTTCCTCAACAGTTGTTTCTTGACTGCAATTCTGCCATATAGTCCAGCTTCACAGAGTCTTCTCCTCACTGTGTTCGTTGACACATTTTTTCACGTAATTGGTTCTGTTGTGCAGTGATGTTTAGAGTAGTCTACCTTCTGTCAAGTAAGTGGGTGACAGTGATGAAATTGACCCCTGCATAGGTAAAACAGGTAGTATCGAGGCAGCCGTAATTAAACAAAATATCGTCTAATGCGAGTTTAAGTAGCGGTATAATGCTATTTTTAGAAAACGTTTTATTCATGCTCAGTACTAAAGAAGAAAAACGCCTTCAAATTAATTTTTAAAAAGATATCAAAGTCAAAAGTTATAAAGGATGATTTGTATTTTTATAAAGAATAAAAAATTGTGATGTTTAACTTCTTTATTTAAAAATTACACTTTCAGGATGAGAAATAAAAAAAAAACTTTTAGGATATCCAAACACCCTAAATGTACATTGGTAGTGTAGATTCATTATCTTTAACAACATATAACATTTATACTTTTTGTCGACTTTACCAAGGCTTTCGACTCCATTCACAGAGGAAAGATGGAACAAATCCTACTAGCGTACGGCATACCTAAAGAAACCGTAGCGGCAATAACGATTCTCTATAGAAACACTAAAGTAAAAGTACGATCACCAGATGGAGACACAGAATACTTCGACATAGTAGCAGGAGTACTACAAGGAGACACGCTGGCTCCGTATCTCTTTATCATTTGTCTAGACTACGTACTTAGAACATCGATTGACAAAATCAAAGAGAATGGCTTCGAACTGACGAAGAAAAGAAGCAGAAGATACCCCGCAACAACAATTACCGACGCCGACTACGCCGATGACATAGCGATACTGGCAAATACACCTGACCAAGCCGAAACACTTCTGCATAGTTTGGAACGAGCAGCAGCAAGCATAGGCCTCCATGTTAATGCACACAAAACGGAATATATGTGCTATAACCAAACGGGGGACATCTCCACTCTAGAAGGAACCCCTCTTAAACTAGTAGACAAATTCACGTACCTAGGAAGCAGCGTCGAATCAACCGAAAAGGACATCGAAACGAGGTTAACGAAAGCATGGACAGCTATCAATAGGCTATCGACTATATGGAAATCAGACCTAACCGATAAAATGAAACGCAGTTTCTTCCAGGCAGCGATCACATCGATACTGCTATATGGATGCACTACATGGACGCTAACAAAACGGCTGGAGAAGAAACTAGATGGCAATTACACAAGAATGCTGCGTGCAATCCTCAACAAGTCCTGGCAGCAACACCCCACAAGACACCAACTGTACGGCCACCTGCCCCCTATCACGAAAACTATTCAAGTTAGGCGAACCAGACATGCAGGACATTGCTGGAGAAGCAGAGATGAACTCATAAGAGATGTACTCTTATGGATCCCCACACACGGCCGCGCAAAAGCAGGACGACCAGCACGAACGTACATTCAGCAGCTATGTGAGGATACAGGTTGTTGTCCTGAAGACCTGCCTAGGGCGATGAACGATAGGGAGGAGTGGCGAGAGAGGGTCAGGGATATCCGTGCTGCCAGCACGATATGATGATGATGATGATTAAATAACACATGAAGATTGATATACCATTAAACAAAAAAAAAGGAACCGACCAAAAAACATATATACACATAAATATAAGCACTTGTATCCACATGCATAGGTGTACAGTTTCATATACGCTCATTTATCTTTATATACACATACACAACACATAAATACAGTTACGAGCATAAAGATCAGAACGATGTTCAGAAAAAGTCTAAATCTGGAATAACTTTTTCTTTTAAAGCATCATAGAACATTTTATCAAGGAAAAATAATGATATAAAGGAAAATCAAATAATTCCAGAATATGGAGCTCCATAAACGTATTTTGATAAAATTATAAAAATAATTATATAACGTTCGAAAAACATCTGAACGAATACATAGATCCATAACATTGAATAATTATTTTGCATTATTAAAATTTCTTAAGGGGTAAGAATATAAAATAGTGTATTTTACTAGATTACACAAGCTCTTCACTGGCTCTTGCATTGTAAACATGGCGAAAACATCAATGACATCATTGAAACTTTGAAAACTGATAGTCAAGTTACGTAATGAAGATAAACTCTCGATTAGGGATATTTCAAAGACTGTGGGAAAATCTAAAAGTGTTATTTTAATAAAACTTAAGGAAAATGGGCCACGTGAAAGCAAGAAACCACATGCCTGACCTAGGAAAACTTCTTCAAGGGAAGACAGATGCATTGGTAAGAAATCAAAAAGGATCGACTTGCAACAGCAACCGCTATCTCTAAAAGAGTTAATGCTAACCTTCGCATTAAAATATCAAGACACACTATTTCCCGAAGACTTATGGAAATAAATTTGAACAGCCGAATAACTTCTCCGAAACCTTACATTTCTAAAAAAAACAAAATGAGCCGATGGAAATTTGCCACAGAACACGTCATACGGATGGAAGAACAGTGGGATTATGTTCATTTCAATGATGAGTCAAAGTTTAACCTGTTCGGTTGTGACCGGAGAATGTTCATTCGACGCAATCTTAAGGAAGGATATTCGCCTCAGGGCACTAAAAGCAGCGTAAAATTTGGAGGAGGAAGTGTGATGATATTTGGCATGATTTCTACTTCTGATAGAGGAACTCTTGTCAGGCTACACGCTAAAATTAACGCAACTGTATACAAAGAGATATTGAAGAAATATGGGCCTAATCTGAGACATGCAATTTATCAACCAGCTGTATCTATGTAAGTTAACACTTCGTGTAACACAGCAAAGTCCGTTAAGCCATTTCTTTCTGAGGAGGATCTTACTGTTATGGAGTGACCTGCTCAAAGCCCAGATATGAATTTTATTGAGAATGTTTGGAAGTTACTTAATACAAGAGCTAAGGAAAAGAATCCAAGAAAAGTCGAAAAACTATGGACTAATTTGAAAGGAGAATGGGAGAAAATATCCGTTGATGAATGCCAGACATTAATTCGCTCGTATAGCAAAAGATCTTAAGCTGTTATTGAAAGTAAAACTCTACACATGAAGTGCTAATAAATTATGAACTCTATTTTTATTTAGATATGATGTATCTATTATAATAAAATAATTTTGTTTATCGTTCTGATGCTTTTGATTATCTATTTTTTCGAATGTTATATAATTATAGAGTTGACCTGTGAGTAATGGCAATAAAGGGGTACACCGCATTACCCAACGCTCTTGCATTATTGGAGCCTCGCGATCAGATTGGTTAGTTTCATATGCAGTACTCTCATTGGAGGGGGTCTTACATGTCTACAGAGATGCAGTAGGTGTATTCTACAGCCTGAGCCGACTGCGCAATTGAAAACGTTTTTTTATGGGGGGGGAGATACTTTAGTTAGTATATTAGTTATTGAAGATGTCTTTAATATTTATGCCTACTATTATGAAAAAGTTATATCATGACAAAATAAAACAGAAAGGTGAGAAAATTCTATTATGTGTTCTATTATGGTTCAAAATCTAGAGAAGTAATTAGTATTTGAAAAATTATATATATTCAAGCAGGTTTTGTTAAAGACGATGAAACACTGTTTATTATTTTTAATTCTATTTTTTCAAATTCCTTGTTTTTTCCTTGTGTCGGGATCTAAATGATAAAGGAATTGTTCCATTTCTTCTGCCCAAGCATTTTCGCTTTACCATCTAGATCCCGACACTTGAAAAATAACAAGGAGTCTTGAAAAAAAATTCAAAATTATAAGCAGTGTTCCACCGTCTTTAACAAAACTTGTAGCCTAAGTATACTCTTCAATATATATATATATATATATAATGAAAAGAAAAAAGAAAGAAGATGGATAGGAAATAAGACCTGTTTCATAGAATGTATATATATATATATATATATATATATATATCCACTGATCATTATGTTAGGGATTTTACTTTGCGTTTCTACGTCTTCTTTAATAAATTTGAAAGGAATTTTATACAATAGTAAACATTTATTTCTTTCTCTGAATGTATTTCTTCCTGCTGTTTCTTGGGACTTGAAAGTACTTGGAATTGGAATGGGATACGAAAGTGTGGCAAGTGTATAACAAAGAGGCTTCATTGAAAAGAAAGGGAGAAAGAAAAAGAAACAACAAGAAAACAAGATGGCTTCCTACTTCCAGTCTTTCCATTCATCTCTCTTTTTTGTTCTGCATCCAGCAAATTTATTTAATCTGTTTACTTTCCTCGTATTTTCCGATTTCTTTACACTGAATCGAGAAGCCATTTATAATGGCGGCTTTATTTTAGCTAGTCACACTTCTTTAAAAACTCTTTTTTTTCTTTTTCTTTTTTTTTTTTTTCTTTTTTTTTTTTCATTGACTTCTTCCTGTTCAAAGATAACCTTCTTTTACACCGAACTGCTTATTTCCTTTTCCTGCCTTCCCTCTCATTATTCTTAAGTTTTTCCCATTTCCTGCATCTTGTGCTTCGGTCTTTTTATCATCGTGTATCATAAATATATATATATATATATATATATATATATATATATATATATATATATATATATACATACATATATATATATATATATAGTGCAAAAGTTTACCATGACCTCGTTTGTAAAATGTATACACTGAATACTAAGTTGAAAACTGATTTTTTTTTCAATTTTTAGATCAGTAAATTTTTTAACGCTTCCATCTATCATTCTATCAATCAATCTATCTATCTATCTAGCTAGCTAGCTATCTAAATCTGTTCATATCTATCAGCCTATCAATCTCAGTCTGTTCATATATTTCAGTGTATCGATATTAGTTAGTCCATATCTATCTATCTATTAGTCTGTTTATATATATATATATATATATATATATATATATATATATATATATATATATATAAGTGTGTTCTGTTGAAGACAGCGGAATATTTTCTTTTTAGGATCTTTAAGTGAAGACGTTCAAGTCTTCTTTTTTTTTTTTATGTCTGGATCTTAGTGAAGAAAGTGCCACATATTAGCCTACGCGTTTTGACCATTTCGCTGGTCGTCCTCATAACAAAGACACCGACAAACTCAAATCCTCCGATATAGAATCCTCATTAATAATACAAACATCAAGCATAAAGTTAACTATAAAAATCGTCTACAACTCCCCGAAGCAATAAGCAGAAAAAAATAAAAAAACCTACCAGGAATAAAATAGCATTCGACACGGCTATTAACATATTAAACATATTCAATAACTAACCTTACTACCCATTATAACAGAATGAGATAACTATATATTTAAAAATAACAATCCATATAAATATAAAAACTCACGGCATCAAACAATCAAACATAACCCCTGAGGACGACCAGTGAAATGGTCGTAAACGCTTGGGCAAGTATTCATATTTACCAACCCCTCCGCTCGGACAGGATATGACACAAGGTCAATTTTTTAAAGCGAAGTTTAACAGGTTTGAATTCAGAGTTTTCCTTCTCCTACACTAGTTGCCTCACTGAAGAACCAAGTCTGTCCTACTATTTACCCATAGCTGGAGGGAGAATAATTGGATTCATACCTTTCCCAAGGGTATTAGTGCTACGTAAAATGCAATCAGTCTTGTCCAGAATTTGAACTCGTGTTGCCGTGTTCATTTCCTACGACGATAACCATTACACCACGGGCACCTTGCTTGGGCAAGTATTGTCTACTTTCTTCACCGCTTCGACCCAAACAATTGGAAAATGATAAGACATAAACATCTTCACCTAACTATATATATATATATATATATATATATATAGTCATATCTATCTATTTATCTCTCTCAGCCTCTTCATATCTATCTGTCTATCAATCTCAGTCTGTTCATATCTTTCAGTGTATCTATCAGTTAATTCATATCTATCAATCTATCTCCATTGATTCATTTCAATCTATCAGTCTGTTTATTCATATATATGTTCATATTAATCTATCTGTCCGGGCGCCTTGCATTATTTGATAGTTTATGACTTCGGCTAACAGATTACTGATCGTGTATTCCATTCACTGAATCCCATCTGGATTTGAGCTAAACTAAGATAGGCTTAATACATTACTCCTCTCCCTTCACCTCTCTCTCTCTCTCTCTCTCTCTCTCTCTCTCTCTCTCTCTCTCTCAATACGCACACACACACACATGTATATAAAAGTTGTTGGCGACCTTAATCAAGAGTCACCCGAAGGCTCCTTTTTCCATAACTACAACACCAAGGTGTAGGGGAGGGCGCTAATCCTTTCCCTGGATTGCTCCACTTTACCCTTAATCTATACATTATAATGCTAAGTGTTAAGCAAGGAGGCATCAAGTACCATTTGTTGAGTCTTTGGTATGACTCAACCAGCGATTGAACCCAGGTCTCTCGGGCCATTGGCGAACACTCTAACAATCAGGCCAAGTAGCGTTGCCTTCAATACAGCTCGTAGCATTCTTGTGCAATTGCCATCGAGTTTTTTCTCCATACGCTTAGTTAGCGTCTACGTGGTGCATCCAAATAGCAGTATTGATACGACCACTGTCTGCGTTTAATTTAATCGAACACATCTGACTTCTATATGATCGATAGCCTATCGAAAACTTACGATACCTTTGCTAGTCGCGTGTTGATGCCATTTTCCGTTGATGTGACGCTGCTACTTGTCCACGAGTTTCAGAAAACCACCATTCAGTGTGGAGATGTCACCTAAAAGTTTCAAGCGTAGTAAATGATTAAACAGTTTTATTTGATCCACAGATGAGTACTGGCAATAAAAAAGTACTTCATAATCCATAAAGCTCTTGGACTGTAGCCTCGTCTTTTAGTATCATATCCAGGATTCTCGTTGGGAGCTGGGTCTTAGAAGAGATACAGTCGGCGTATTTTACTATTCTATTCGATTGTGCTCAACACTGATGGATTGAAGAAATTTTAACTATAAATCAACATAGATAGATAGAAAGAAACACTCACGCAGACACAAAACCACACAGGATGCACTCTTGTAAAAAAAGAAACATCCACAAACTCAAACAGGAACCAGGCCACTGGCCTCATGGGTAGAGTGTCCGTCATAGATCCGGGAAACTGGGGTTCAATCCCAGGTCGAGTCATACCAAAGACTCAAAAAATGGTACTTGGTGCTGCCTTGCTTAACACTCAGCATTATAAGGTACGCATCAAGGGTAAAGTTGAGCAATCAAGGGAAAGAAGTAGCACCCCCCTACACCTTGGTGTAGTAGCTATCAAAAAGGGAGCCTTCGGGTCACCCTCGACTAAGATCGACTAAGGATATTCACAGACACAAATCCTGGAATTACAAAGAACCACGACCCTTTCAAAGCAGTCACTATTATAAAAATCAAATAGAACACTCAAATCAACCATTAACTTCCTGAAGACGACTTTAACTGACAGAAACACGTGATGAAATAAAATGAATAACCTAAAAGCAAATTCACTAGTGAATCTATTCATTTTAAAGTATGTATAGATAGATACGCGAGAAATACACTTCTTCCATCATTTTTTATGTGTGTATCCCGTTGTTCACAGAAATCATGAACAGGAGATATGACGTCATCATGACGAACTTTTCAGCCTCTGAACTTTTCACTCTTTCCTTGTATGTATGCAGTTTTATATTTATTCGCATTTAGCTTACCCAGTCAGCTGGGGCTGTAGACTGACTGCACCTCTGCAGAGGGGTAAGACCCCCCCCCAATGAGTGTCCTGGATATGACACTAAACAATCTGATGGTCAGGTTCCAGCAGTGCTGGAGCTTTGGGAAATGCGGAGTAGCCCTTTATTGCCATTGCTCCCAGGTCCACTCTGACCCGGAGTGGTAGCACCTGATAGGGCTCTATCAATGGGTTAAATAGAACTAACAGCATACTAATGCTAAACTGAATTGTTTGAATAAACTAAATAGCTTGAAATAGAAATGTTTTTGACAATTAAACCGTACTTACATTTAAACTGGGTGCTTATGCTTAACTGAATTATTTCAAATAGAACTGTTTTTCAACATCAAAACTGTATTCACATTTAACTGAATTGTTACATATAACTGCTTGAATAGTTTGAAATAGAAATGTTTTTGACCATTAAACTGTGTACTTATGCTAAACTGAATTGTTTTAAAAAGAACAGATTATTTGCATAAAAATGGATTTGGCGTTAAATAACCTACAAAGGTTGATATGCCATAAAACCCAAGAAACCAACCAACCAACCAATCGCATTTAGCATACCTTTTTTGCTCTTTTTTCGTTCTTTTCTCCTTTTTCTTTATTCTTTATTCTTTTTTGTTCTCTTTCTTTTTTCTTTTTCTTTGCTTACATTCAAAATATTAAAACAAATTTCTTTATTTATTATCTTTCATTCATTCATTATTCATTCATTCAGTCTTTCTTTCTTCCTTTCTTTCTTCATCGCAGCTACCCAGTATTTTCTACTCTTTTTTCTTTTTTTTTTTCTTTCTTGGACTTTTTTGTTTTCAATTTTCTTAATGCTTATTTAAAATTACGTCATAACTTACACTATTTTTCTTTTTCTCGTATCTGCTTCTTCTATTTTTTCCTCTTTTTTTTTTCGTTTTCTTCTTTCAATTATTGACTATTTCGAAGTTTCTTTCTTTTTTTTTATTTTAACAAACATTTTTTATTTGTCTTTCTTCGTTTTACTTCTTTTCCGTCAGTAATTTTATTCATGAATACATCACCTCTCGCTCTAATTCCTTCTTTCTTTCTGTCTTACTTTCTTTCTTTTTTTGATTTTGACAAACTTTATTTCACCTGTCCTTCCCCGTTTTACTTTCTTTCTGTCTGTAATATTATTCATGAATACATCATCCCCTTTGCTCTATTTCTTTCTTTCTTTCTTTCTTTCTTTCTTTCAATTATTGGTGGGGTTACCCTTTTCCTCTTTCTTTCGAAATTCCCTTCAGAATTCGAAATAAAAGAACAGCACTGATAGAATAACATGGTGAACATGAAACGGAGATGAAAGCTTTTTGATTAAGGTGCAAAGAACTGATTCGGTCAGCACTCAGCTGTTTGAGCACGCACCGGTGGAAAGTAAACAGAAAGAAAGAAAGAAAGAAAGAAAGAAAGAAAGAAAGAAAGAAAGAGGTAGGATAGTACTGAGAAAGTGAGAAAGAAAGAAAGAAAGAAGTGGGATAGTATTGAGAAAGAAAGAAAGAAAGAAAGAAAGAAGTGAGATAGTATTGAGAAAGAAAGAAAGAAAGAAAGAAAGAAAGAAAGAAAGAAAGAAAGAAAGAAGTGGGATAGTACTGAGAAAGAAAGAAAGAAAGAAAGAAAGAAAGAAAGAAAGAAAGAAAGAAGTGGGATAGTATTGAGAAAGAAAGAAAGAAGTGGGATAGCACAAAGAAAGAAAGAAAGAAGTGGGATAGTACAAAGAAAGAAAGAAAGAAAGAAAGAAAGAAAGAAAGTTAAATTAAAGTCAAAGTAAAAACAATGTAAAGGAAACAGAAAAATCTGAAGGAAATAGGTAATGAAAAAAGAAGGAAATCCTACAAGGGGAAAGAAAGAAACAAACAAACAAATAAACAAACGAAACGATTCTATAAATTTAGGAAAACTAGAAATTAAACAAAATAATAAATTGAAAGAAAGATAATACCTATACAGGGAAAAAATAACTAAATAAAAATATAGAAAAAGAAAGCTAATATTGAACCATTATAAAAAAAGAAGAAGGAAAAGAAGACAAATGGAAAATGAATTACCATAAATCTAAGGAGAAGGAAACAGAAAAATAAATCGAAGAAAGAGAATGTTGTAAATTGAGAAAGAAAGAAAGAAAGAAAGAAAGAAAGTTTTTTTTTAAAGCTAAGCTAAAAAAAAGAGAAGGAATCATGGCGAAATAGGAAGAAAATAAATAATAAAAAAGAAGGAAATCGGATAAGCAGAAAGAAAGAAAGAAACGATACACTGATGTAATCATGAATAAAACACAAATAGAAGAAAAAACAAAAGATAAGAAATAACCAATGAAATTAAAATTAAAGAAAGAAAAAATTTAGTCAGAAAGAAAAGCGAGAGAAAGAGAATAGACCTAAAAAAATGTAAGATGGTCTTAAAAAAGAAAGAAAGAAAGATTATATGAATTGAAGTTGAAAGAAAGGAAATAAAAAGAGGAAGTGAGATGGTGTAGAGAAACAAACAAACAAATACAAAAGGGGGAGTGATATGGCATAAAGAAAGAAAGAAAGAAAGAAAGAAAGAAAGAAAGAAAGAAGCTAACACCAAGACGAAATAAGCGTTAAAATAAAGGAAATCTATAAATAAAAAAAAGGAAAAATATGAAAGACAAAATCAGGAAAAAATAACACAAAGAGAGAAATGGGAGGAGGGAAGGAAAGTAAGAAAAAAGAGGCAACGCTCAAAGAAATAGGTTGAATTCAAAGAGAGAAAAACAGGAAGATCATTGATTCTGAAGAAAATCTAAAATTGCCATATTATCAAACGATTCGATAGAGTTTTGCATCTTGTTAATCATAAAACTCAAAGATTACTTTTCCTTCCTGATAAGAATGAGTAAAAGGAAGAGGTGGTTAATAGAAAGTGTTTAGAGAAGTGAATCTCAAGTTATAAGAAGATGAGCAAAGGGAGACTATCGTGTCAAGCCCCCCCCCCCGCATAAATAACATCAACACACCGGAAAATATATGAAGTTGTAAACAGAGTATCTTATAACAAGTATAGAGATCTATCCAGTCGTTTTGCAATACCCAACAAGCTGAATTCGCTAATCAATAAATATCAGGTTCGGAGTTCAATCCTTACTACTGATTGCTTTGTTAATAACGCTTATTAAATAATCACTGAAGATATAGAAACAAAAGAAGTATATATATATATATATATATATACGCTCCCCCATGGGGGTTGAGCACTCTGGCGAAGGAATTGTCGGCCGCCGCTTGCGTAATGCAAAGCTCTTCGAAAGAATTGAGCACTCTGGTAGCCGATAAGGTATATAAAAAAAAATGTAAACAAAGGCTGCTGCTGATGTTGCTAAAAATAAATACCTTAAAATTCCCTTAACCATCGTTGCCTGCTTGGTGGCCGAGAGGTCTGAAACTTAGTCTAACGTAAAGTTGGACGGGTTTCGATCTAGCCACACTTAAGAGTTCTGATAGAACGAAACAGTCTGTCTGTGGATGACAATATATATATATATATATATAGCGTAGAATAGCGTAGACAAACAATCTACGGTGCTCGTTTACGGTCAGTTTTTCTCCTATGGGATCATCAGATTTAGATACACTCTCTAAACATACGTGAATAGTCTTTATTTATAAATACACCAATCTATATTATCAACAAACACACACATATAATACATTTTATTGCTGTCACTATCTCACTTTGTGGGTTAATGGTAGACCAAATGCAGTATAATTTGGAGAGTGCTCAATATCTGTGATAAAGCTATTATATGATATAATAATAAATAAATAAATATAAGTTTTTATATATGTTTAATCGCATGGATGCTTATCAGCTACCTCTGGCTTTATGTCGTCTTTACACGGTAGTCATTAGGCGGAAAAAGATGATAACCATGTAAAGACGGCATGAAACCAGTGCTCACAGATAAGCACCCATGCTATTGAATATATATATAAACTAATATATATATATATATATATATATATATATATATATATATATATTATGAGAGTGTTGTTCGTCAGTATATCACTATGCGGTTATGTGTCGAACCAAGTGCAATATAATTTGGAGAGTGCTCAATATCTATGATAGAGCTATTATAATAATAATCATAATAAATAAATATATATTATATATATTTATATATTTAATCCATGGAAAATATTGTTCTAGGGTTTCCTGAAGTTTATAATAACATTCATTAGGCAGTTAAGAAGATGGAAGATTCCATCTTCTTAACTGCCTTGGCAAGAATGACGAACCATCTCACATTCCTATGCAGATGCCGAGACCTCAAGCTAGTTCCACCAGGCTTAACAATAAAAATCCCAGTTCATTCCAGGAGGGCGCTGACAGTAATAAAAAGATTAGAGCAGGAATTAATTGGCAAGAATGCCATAGATTAAATATATATATATATATATATATATATATATATATTTATTATCATTATTATCATATATATATATATATATATAATTGAAAAAAACTCAGTAAACCTTCATTTGGCTATCATAATTTATTTCAACTGGCACTGCTATAACGGAGACAAGCCATCACACAAATTTGCTTTGTAAGAATTTTTTTTAATCATCTTACATTAAGCACTCACAGAAGAGATATGTAAGTGGATTACGGAGGATTAAGGTCTCAAATAGAATCCTTCCCAACTCATTTTCTATAGGATATTTTTATTATATATATATATATATATATATATTGCTAACTAAACGGATGGGCAAAAAGTTTGACAGCAACTACACAAGAATGCTGTGAGCAATATTGAACAAGTCCTGGAGGCAACACCCTACAAAGCAGCAGCTATACGGGCCCCAACCACCCATCACGAAAACTATCAAAGTTAGACGAACCAGACATGCTGGACACTGCTGGAGAAGTAAGGATGTGCTCATAAGTGATGTACTCCTGTGGACCCCTTCACATGGACGAGCAAAAGGCAGGATGACCAGCTCGAACCTACATACAGTAGCTCTGTGTAGATACGGGATCTAGCCCTTAAGACCTGCCAAAAGCGATGGACGATAAGGAGGGGTTGTAACATATTCACCTCCGACCCAGCCGTGCTGTCAGATCAGAAATGGACCTGTGTAAATAACAGGTGCATCCGGTCGAAGATATCGGGGAATAACCTTGACTGTTGACGGGTTGAATTGAGTGCGAATTGTGACGCCACAGGAAGCAGGTGTACGTCAAATAATTATATAATCCGGGTGCGACAGGGAGTCAGTTAGTTGGAGATCAGAGTTTGGAAGTCAGTGTTCCAGTTCGAGGAGTGAGAACCAGACCCAGCAGAGGCTGGGCCCCCAGGCCCCCAGTTGAGCAGCCCAGGAAAATGGGAAAGAAATGCTGCTATAGCCAGAAGAGTGGGGGTCAATATGTTGTAGTCTTTGTTCAGTCTCCAATTCACCTCTCACATATAACCTTTCGTAACCCTTTCGAATAAAGTGAGAGGTATATTTTTCTAAAGAACTGTGTCCGTTCGTCTTTATTGTTTTGCTTATGTCTCTGCATGCATATGAGTATGGTACAGGGTGGTGAGAGAGCGTCAGGGATATCCGTGCTGATGGCGCGACATGATGATGATCAATGATGATATATATATGATAGAAATATGTGGGAAGTTAGATAAATGAAACACTTTACTCAGATTTAAATGTGTGATATTTCGTTAGGGCTTTATTTCATCTTCACGAAAGATGAAATAAAGCCCGAACGAAATATCACACATTCAAATCTGACTTAAGTGTTTAATTTTTCTAACTTTCCACATATTCCTATCATACTGTCAGATTCACTACAAATCTATCTTTTCAACATATATATATATAATATATATATTTATATATAATATTTATATATATATTTAATATATTATATTATATATATTTATTTATATATTATATATATTTATTTATATATTTATTATATATTTATTTATATATTATATATATTTATTTATATATTTATTATATATTTATTATATATTATATATATTTATTTATATATTATATATATTTATTTATATATTTATTATATATTTATTATATATTATATATATTTATTTATATATTATATATATTTATTTATATATTTATATATATATATTTATTATTATATATATTTATATATATATTTATATATATATTTATATATAATATATATTTCAACATATATATATATAATAAATTAAGGTGAAATATAAATTAGTAAAGTGAATATAAAAGTGGTTGATGCTACTAAGATAGAACAGGTCTCAAACTTAAAATCTTAAAATTATGTCCGCTTAATATCAGTTATTTAAGTTTCATGTTGATCACATAATTATCAGATAGAAATAGGAGGTAAAATGTCTGATCAACCGCATTTAACATAAAAGAAATTTGTGGCGAGGCCTAATGTTTGCTTAAGAAACATGTAAAAAAATATATATAATTCATTAGTTTTTAAAATTTCATCATCATCATGTCTTGCTGGTAGCACGGATATCCCTGACCCTCTCTCGCCACTTTTCCCTATCGTTCATCGCCTCCGGCAGGTCTTCTGAACTACAACCCGTATCCTCACATAGTTTCTGAATGTATGTTCGTGCTGGTCGTCCTGCTTTTGTTCCGCCATATGTGGGGGTCCATAAGAGTACATCACTTATGAGTTCGTCCCTGCTTCTCCAGCAGTGTCTGGCATGTCTGGTTCGTCTAACTTGGATAGTTTTCGTGATAGGAGGCAGGTTGGAGAAGAAGTTAGACGGCAATTACATAAGAATGCTGCCAGCAATCTTGAACAAGTCCTGGCGGCAACACCCCACAAGACACCAACTATACGGCCACCTGCCTCCTTTTAAAATTTAAACAGTCTTAATACCGACTAAATACAATTTGAAATCAATCAGTGGGTAAGTGACACAGAAGGTATCTGTTAATATGTCTACTCTTTCTTTGTTCGTCAATACTTTATTTTCGCTGTATTCCTGTATACCCCATTTTTTACCAGAAATACTCTGCAATTATTATACACTTTTTTATGTGTATAACCACAGTATCTAAAAATATATAACAGATAAAAGATACAACATCTAAATCTTCCATTATAAAATGGGATATTATGAAGAAAAGCGTAACCTCAAAAAGAGGTAATAATGATAACTTCCTTCTTCACTAATTGGAAAATAGACGACAAACTTGGCTCTTTAGTCTTAGTTGGACAACCAGTCTAGGAGGAGAAAAACTCTGAATGTAAACTAACTGTAGTCTGATTAAAAATGACCTCGTGTAGCATCCTGTCCGTGACAAAGAGCCTGGGAAAATACTGGCAGCCGTTTGTGTCGAATAAAATGAAGACAGTGCCAGTTAAAGACTTCCTGCCTTGTTTCTTAGAGAGTAACATGGTCTTCGTCAGTGTGTTGCTTTTTAACGGAACCGCTTTAAGATAAGGCTGATCTGTTAAGTTGATAACTCAGAAAAAAACTTCACAAGCCTCTTCACTTTCTTTGCTGCTGCCATTATTCCAGAAGAAAATCCAAGTGGGGCCTTTGACCCACTTTTGATTTGATGGTGATTTACGGCAGATCAAACCTTGTGGGCTATTTTGCACCAATTCCTGTATATATATATATATATATATATATATGATAAAGGTTTTGAATGAGTAAAAATCCGATATACATTTTCATAATTATTATTTCTTTAAATTGAGCGGAAAGATCACTGAAAAACAAAATACGAGGATCATTAAATAAGTTTCCAGACTTTTTTTCGTATGGGCACTTTTATTGATAGTACACATGTGAAATTCTACTCTCCTTCGAAGTTATCTCCTCCTGCTGCAATGCACTTCTTGTACCGTCCCAACAACTGGAACGACCCATGGAAGTCCTCTTGTGTGAGCGTGTCAATGACCTTTGTCAAAATTGTCTCATAACGATAGTCTCTGAGCTTAGGAAATAACCGAAAGTCACAGGGAGCAAGGTCTGGACTATAGGGAGGGTGACGAACTGTCTTGATGCCCGTCTTGGTCAAATAGTCTATGACAAAGATGGAGTTGTGGGCTGGTGCATTGTCCTAGTGGAAATGCCATTGGCCCGATTTGAACAGTGCTGGCCCCTTCCGACGGAATCTCTTCCTGAACTCCCTTAAAACCTCAACATAGTAACCCTAACCCTTTGGCCAATCAACTTTGGAGTATTGACTTCTTTACTCCGCCCACACCTCTCAACATCCCTCACAGACTGCCTGCCTTCCTTGAATCTCTTATGCCACTCAAAAACTGATGCTCGATTCATACAAGATGTTCGAAAAGCAGTCTGAAGCATTCCATACGTATCTGAGGCATATTTTCCAAGTTTATGACAGAATTGTATTGCATATCCTCTCCTAATGTGTCCTCACGTCCAGATTGCATTTTTGAAATTCACCATCTGTGACAATCATACTTTAGTAGGGTGTATTCCAATTCCTGCTGTAGCTGTTCTTTTAAATCTGAAATCATAAAAATTAGTCAGTCATCTCATAAGATGTATAGCAATAACATACTGAACTTTCAAGAGTCAACGACAATTTTAAATGCCTGTACAAAAAAAGTCTGGAAAATTATTGAAGGCACTTCGTACAATGTCGTTTCTTAGGGTTGTCCTCGTGGTGTAATGGTTAAAGCAAAAAACTGCGGAATCATAGTAAGCGAGTTCGAACTCCTTTTGCGTTATTATGTTCACTTTCGGACAATGACCCTTGGGAATGGTATGAACCCCCCCCCTAATTTCTCCCAGCTATGGGTTTACTAGTACCACTACAATCCTTCTATAGGATGAATTTAGCATTAGATGACCCATGAAGGTTGATTTTCCATTAACCAAACAGATCTTTTCTTGTAAGTAAAGATGAAATTAATCAGAGAGAAGATTTTTTTAATAGATATTGCTAAGATTCGTGCAATGTATATAGTTAGCTTAAAATGAAAAGTCATATTTTTTATGTGTAAAATTATTTAAATCGTTTTGTAACTATGTAATAGGAAGAAATCTATGACGGATATATAAGTCTGTCATCATCATCATCATCATGTCGCGCTGGTAGCACGGATATCCCTGACCCTATCTCGCCACTTCTCCCTATCGTTCATCGCCTCAGATAGGTCTTCAGGGCCACATCCCGTATCCTCACATAGCTGTTGAATGTATGTTCGAGCTGGTCGTCCTTCTTTTGCCCGGCCATAAGCGGGGGTCCATCGGAGTACATCACTTATGAGCTCGTCCCTGCTTCTCCAGTAGTGACCTGCATGTCTGGTTCGTCTAACTTGGATAGTTTTCGTGATGGGAGGCAGGTGGCCGTATAGTTGGTGCCTTTTAGGGGTTTTGCTGTCAGGACTTGTTCAATATTGCTCGCAACATACAAGCAATATACAAGATATTTTTGTACAAGTAGCAGTAGTAAAATATTTGTTGAAACTGACGTATCTGATAGATAAACAGCGTTGAAATTTAATGCATTCTTGAAAGAAAAGATTGTTGGCTAGTTGGTTTGTTAGTTGTGTTTTATGGCATATCAACCTTTGTAGGGAATTTAACACCAAATCCATTTTTATGCAAATAATCTGTTCTGGGGGTGTCCTCGTATTGTAATAGTTAAAGCGATGGACTGCAGAATCGTAGTAAGCAAGTTCGTACTCCAGTCACGCTATTACGTTCACTTTCGGGCAAATACCCTGGGGAAAAGTTATGAACCCACTTATCCTCCCAGCTATGGGTTAAATAGTACCACAACTGTTCATCCAGGAGAATAGATTTGGCATTAAATAACCTACAAAGGTTGATATGCCATTTAAGATAAAGAAAGAAAAAGAAAAAATCAGTTCTATTTCAAACAATTCAGTTTAGCATGAGTACACAGTTAATTTGTCAAATACATTTCTATTTCAAACTATTCAGTTTAGTCAAAAAGTTCTAATTCAAACAATTCTGTTCATCATAAGTATGCAGTTTAGTTCTATTTAACCCATAGATAGGGCCCTATCAGGTGCTAACATTGCGGGCTTGAGTGGACCAGGGGGCGATGGAAATGAAGGGGGGCTCTGCATTCCCCACAGCTCAAGCATTACTGGGACTTCACCATCAGATTGTTTAGTGTCATATCAGGACACTCATGGGGTGTCTTACTCGTCAGTAGAGATGTAGATTTTCACACCAAAAAATAAACCCGTGAGGCTTTTAATCATAGCTGAGAAAATAAAGGAGACTACACCTTTCCCAGGGGTATCAGTCCGAAAGTGAACGGAACAGCACTACTGGAGCTCAAAATCGCTCACCACGAACGTTAGCCTTATGCCATTGGGACTTCTTCATTACTCATCGTTAGTTGAGTAAGTATAGACAATTCCTTACTTACTGAATTAATATTTATTTCTTCCCTAATCTATACTATTAGGTACACTCGAAATTAACGAAAAAAGTTGATTAATCCATGAATTTAATTGGCTAAGAAATTGCATTTTGAATATTTTCTATGGGAAAAGATTTTTTCCGGACCATTAGCCTATTAGTTAGAGTGTTCCCCAATGGTCCGGGAAACCAGGGTTCAATCCCAGGTCGAGTCATACCAAAGATTCAAAAAATAGTACTTGATGCAGCCTTGCTTAACAATCAGCATTTTCAGGTACGGATCAAGGGTAAAGTGAAGCAATCCAAGGATGGAGTAGCGCCCTCGCCTACACCTCGGTGTATTAGCTATTGAAAAGGGAGCCTTCAGGTCGTCTACCGGACATTGGCATAATGGTTAGAGTGCTCGCCAATGGCCCGGAAAACCTGGGTTCAATCCCTGGTCGAGTCATACCAAAGACTCTAAAAATGGTACTTGATGCTACCCTGCTTAACACAGCATTATAAGGTAAGGATCAAGGGTAAAGTGGAGCAATCCAGGGAAAGGAGTAGCGCCCTCCCCTACACCTCGATGTAGGGGCTATTGAAAAGGGAGCCTTCGGGTCACCCTCGACTATGATCGCTAACTTTACTTACTTTACTTATTTTGGGTTCTGACACTTCAAATTTTTGGCGGCAAGTCAAATTTTATCGTCTGGAAAGTACCGAGAAGTTTTTTTAAAAAACTACCACAAAGGCAAAAGTATAGATACAAACATTACAGCTTCCCAGGCCAATTTTTTTCACAAGAATTAACATTTTATTTGGGGGAAATCAGCAGAGTCCCCATATATATATATATATATATATATATATATATATATATATATATGCAAATTTCATTATATATAATAGACATTTTATGCCTACATATTTTCTTCTGGATCCGTTCGAATTCCCGTATTACTTTTATCGTATTCGAGGGGAATTGATTTAGGTATTGTCCATAGTTGTATGTATCCCTAGTACTTTCTGCCCGACTTTGGGCCATCATCAGGTGAGAATCTATTACAAAAGTGATGTAACTTTTGTTTTAGCAAATTACTACTGTGTAAGGACGTCTTTGCCGTTGAAAATTATGGCGTTTGCTTTTAAATGTAATTCTGTAAATAGCGCCAGTAGCTAAAGACATTTAAGTACATTAGCACTGCAAAGACATTAGCACTCATTTATTATTAATCAGTTAAATGGTTTCAAGTATTGCAAATGATTAAACAGTTCTGTTTGACCCATTGATGGAAGCCTAACAGGAACTACAACTCCAGGTCATAGTGGACTTGGGTGTAATGGCAATCAAGGGGTTCTCCACATTCCCCAAAGCTCAAAGACTGGAGCCTCACCATCAGATGCTTTTGTGTTATATCAAAGACATTCATTTCGAGATAGTCCTTATCCCTTTGCAGAGGTGCAGTCGGCGTATTCTGTAGTCCCAGCCGACTGGACGGCCCTAAAAGAGGCCGCAGATTTGAGCTGCATATTAATTGAAACATACCTTAGTGAAGCTACATAGAAAAAAAATCGATGGTTTATTCTTGGTATTACGTAAACTCAATTTTATCCGCCTCACGTTTTAGTGCAGCAATAAACAAAGGTACAACATAGAACTATATTTTTATGAAGATGTTTACGCAAATGAATGTCGTCTAGAGGTTAACGTTAATGGCCATATGGTCTTTGTCCGTTCTGCAACAGGGATTTTCTTTAATCTTGATTTTCTGGTGGTCGTAGAAATGTCAAGGAAAAAATGGGCCTTCCATTCATTCCTGGATAGGAAAATATCCGCTAAATGTCTACTTTATACGGTGAAGAAAAAATGATTCGGTTGAGTAAAACTGACAGACGCAAATAAAATGCTCACTTTAGCATTGTACTGATATTATCAACAGTATCAAGTCAAACTGATAGCATGGAGTTCTCTCTCTCGCTACCTCTCTCACCATCCGTCCCTACCATACTTTGCTCCAAGGAGGTCCTCTAGACTGTACCCAGTGTCCGTACAGAGCTGATCTATGTAAGCACATGCTGGTCGGCCATCAATGTTGCGTCCTTGTGTTGGAGTCCATCCGAAAACGTTGCTTTAGTTCTATAGCAGTGCCTAGCAAATCTTGTTCGTCTAACTTGGATGGTTTGTGCGATGGGAAGTAAGTAGCCTTACAGCTGCTGTTTTTTGGGGTGTTGCTTCCAGGACTTTTTCAATAACCAGGCTCAAAGATTTAAAACTTTTGGAATTTCTGAAATTAGATATGCTGAAATCGGATATTTTACTGAATTCTCTAATTACAGAATATTTAGAGGCTGTAGACGAAACTGTTCTTCTGTTTGGCGAAATTAAATAAGATATATTTATACGCACACATATTTACACATATACGCACGTGAGTGTCTTTGTGTGTGCATGGGGGTGTATGTGTGTGCACGGGGGCGTGTGTGTATGTGTATGTATGTGTGTGTGCTTGTATGCATATGCAAAGATATTCCTAAAAGTTCGGAGAATTTGAATAAATTTAACGTTCTATGTATATCGAGTTAATGAAAGTATTCCGTAACTTGCCAGATATTTCAAACCTCTCATACAATCATTCCCTCATCAAATAAAAAGCATCATTTTCAATCAACCGTTCTGTCTGTGGCAGACATTTCAAGGAAAATTTCATCAAATAGTAAGGTAGCAACACACACACACACACACACACATACACAAACAAATATATATATCATCATCATCATCATCATCTCGCGCTGGTAGCACGGATATCCCTGACCCTCTCTCGCCACTCCTCCTTATCGTTCATCGCCCTAGGTAGGTCTTCAGGACAACATCCCGTATCCTCACATAGCTGCTGAATGTATGTTCGTGCTGGTCGTCCAGCTTTTGCACGGCCATGTGTGGGGGTCCATAAGAGTACATCTCTTATGAGTTCGTCCCTGCTTCTCCAGCAGTGTCCTGCATGTCTGGTTCGTCTAACTTGAATAGTTTTCATGATAGGGGGCAGGTGGCCGTACAGTTGGTGTCTTGTGGGGTGTTGCCGCCAGGACTTGTTTAAGATTGCACGTAGCATTCTTGTGTAATTGCCGTCTAGCTTCTTCTCCAGCCGTTTTGTTAGCGTCCATGTAGTGCAGCCATATAGCAGTATCGATGTGACCGCTGCCTGGAAGAAACTGCGTTTCATTTTATCGGTTAGGTCTGATTTCCATATAATCTATAGCCTATTGATAGCTGTCCATGCTTTCGCTAACCTCGTTTTGATGTCCTTTTCGGTTGATTCGACGCTGCTTCCTAGGTAAGTGAATTTGTCTACTAGTTTAAGAGGGGTTCCTTCTAGAGTGGAGATGTCCCCCGTTTGATTATAGCACATATATTCCGTTTTGTGTGCATTAACATAGAGGCCTATGCTTGCTGCTGCTCGTTCCAAACTATGCAGTAGTGTTTCGGCTTGGTCAGGTGTATTTACCAGTATCGTTATGTCATCGGCGTAGTCGGCGTCGGTAATTGTTGTTACGGGGTACATTCTGCTTCTTTTCTTCGTCAGTTCGAAGCCTATGCGAATGTTTTTGCATGTATACCAATGTATACTCAAAATGACATAGTCAGCTGTAGCTGTAGAATACACCGACTGCATCTCTGCAGAAGGGTAAGATTCCCTCAATAAGTGTCCAAAAATGATACAAACAATCTGATGATAAGGCTTCAGTAATGCTGGAGCTTTGCGGAATGCGGAGTACCCTTCATACCTATCGCTCCCAGGTTTACTCTGGCCTGGAGTGGTATCATCAGCATCATCATTACCATGTCGTGTTGTTCTCTCTCAGCATTCGTCTCTGTCATCTATCCCCCCTGGCATGTCCTACATCCTTCGTCCGCACAGAGCTGTTATAGATAGGTTTTAGTTGGTCGTCTGACACTTGCACAGCTGTGTGAAGAGGTCGATAGAAAAACGTCGTTTATGAGTTTGTTCTTACTCCTCCAGCAGTTTCCCGTATGTCTTGTCCGTCTTATTTGGATGGTTTTAGAGATAGGAGGTAAGTAGCCGTACAGCTACTGTTTTGTTGTATTTTCCTTTCAGGATTTGTTTAAAATGACTCGTAGAATTCTTGTGCAATTGCCGTCTAGCTTTTTCTCGAAATGCTTAGTCGGTATCCAACAGGTGTACCCATATAGTAGAATCGACACGACCACTGCTTGGAAAAAATTGCGTTTTATTTAATCAGATTTGTTTAATTTTCATACGATCGACAGTCGATAGCCGTCCATGTCTTCGCTGGTCGCTTATTGATGTTATTTTCAGTAGATAAGACACTGCTTTCGAAGGAGTTGAACTTATTCGCTAATTTCAGAGAGCTACCATTTAATGTGGAAGTGTCTCCTTTTTTTATTAAAATACATGCACTCCATTTTGTATCCATTGACATGGAAGCCAATGCAACCGGCTGCCGGCTCTTGACTCGCTGCTGGGATTCGGCTTGGGTAGGTGTATTTGCCAGAAGCGCTATGTCATCGGTGTAGTCTGCGTCTGTAATAGTTTGTGTGGGCGATTGTCCTATTTATGGGTCAAAGATAACTGTTGACATTCAGACTATACTTATGCTTAACTGAATTGTTTAAAATGGAATTGTTTTTACATTTAATTGAGTGTAAGCAAAAAAAGAAAAGAAAAGAAATAACAACCAAAAAACTGTGAACTCGTGCTAAACTGAATTGTTTGAAATAGAACTGTTTGATCATTCAACTGTGTGTAAACAAATGACTGATGTTTAACTGAATTGATACTGATACACAACAATACTTGGAACCATTTAACTTAGTTGCCTTACGCTAAATTGAATAGTTAGATAAAAAAAACTATCTAATCAATTAACTGTGTGTAGACAAATGTCTGATATTTAATTGAATTGTTAGTGATACGTAGCAGTACTTGGAAACATTAAACTATGATCAAACAAATGATTTATAGTGAATACAATTATTTGTATTAGATAGAAACAAGTGAAACCGTTTTACTGTGGAAAACAAAACTCAGCCTGGTTTTAAAATATTATCTACAAAATGTGTTTTGAAATCACATATTTGATAATTATGTATAAAAATGATTTGGCATTAAATAATCGACAAGGGTTGAAACGCCATTAAACTAAACCAAACCAAACCATATACACAAAAAAAAAATAGATAGCTGTTGATACATACTTATTTAGAAAGAGATAAATGAATAAATTTGGATGAAAAAGAATCACACAAACTCTTTATTAGTCTCCTGAATAGGGACCACGAAGTCCGAAACATATATAGAGCATAATTTTATGAAATGAAAACCTTAAATCCCACATTTGCGGACCTATTCATTTTAATATATATGTATATATATATGTATATATATAAGGTTGTGTCTATGACCCTGGGTTTCATGCATTTTGCATTCGTCATACAATGCATGAAACCCAGAGTCACAGACATTACCATGCAATATATACACACACACACACACACACACACACACACACACACACACACACACACATATATATATATATATATATATATGGTCTTGCTATTGAGCACTATTTAATAATACTGCAACATTTGGTCGTTCATTAAATCATATATATATATATATTATGTACGTAAAAACCGTTATATAAAGTGTTCCCATACTTACCTAAACAAAATAGACCAAATCGGATATAAGAGACTTCTTCTCCTGTCCCGACAACTCTCTTATATCCGGGTTACACTGTTTATAGTCATCCCTATGTGACAAAACAACAGTTTAATATGATGGCACAAATCTCATTTACCATTTTAAAATAATTTTTTTTGATAACATATTTTATTTGAAGGATAACATATTTTATTTGAATTATGGAGTATTTTATACTCCATAATTAGTTCAAACGAATTTCAATGTGTTAAAATAAATATGAAAAGAAACAATTTCTTAACAAAATTTGTTTTATTTTCAATATCATAAGTGGCTTTTGTGCCATTTTGTATTTGTTTAATGTCAAGTTTCATCTGTAACAATTTCTAAAACAAGAGTTTCATCAAATCTAAAAATAGAAAAAAGACCGCCGTGTGTCATAATTACCAAAAATAACTTTTCCTTATTTTTCTGCCAAAATTTGCGAGTCTAAATACTCGCTGTCTCCGTTAACCAGTAGCAGTGCAGTAGTCGAAAAAGAGCGACGTTGGAGACTCAAGGCTGAACCACAAATATTTCTCATGGACTTTGAAGTTTTTAGTTGTTAGTTTTAAGTCAATTACTGAGCAGTCAGGATTAGTAAGCAATTGTACGAAGAAAGGAAACAGATTCCGTGGTTTGATTTCCCAACCGACCTTCCTCTTCACTTTCCGAGTTATTAGATGTCCTCGTCACTTGTACTCGTCTGCTCGCTCGCTCTGTCTTTCTGTCAAACTGGCAGTCAGTAGAAAACAAAAAAAAAGCCGCCATTCCTACTGACATTGCTCTTTTTATGCAACAAAATTTGCATGCGACACAAATCTTGTTTTGCCAGAGACGATACAGGTGTCCTATGAATTCCATGTCCAAAAACGGCTGAGTTTGTTTTTTGGGGGGGGGTTGTTTTTTGCTTCTTTTCTTTTACCGCCAACACTCTACACGCAAGTCACGTTGAACTGAGTTAAGTCATTTCTCTTTTTATATCGCTGCCCTACAAAGTCTGGCTCTCTTTCTGCAAGAACACGGTTGACCTTCCTTTCCGTGGCTCAATTCCCGTTCATTGTCTTAGATTTCACGACGATACCCAAGTTTTATCCTCCAAGGGATTCAACTCTGACGGACAAGAAAGCAATTGAGATAAATTTCAAAAGAAAATGCAAAAAAAACACATATATTCTGTACATGCAAAAAAATAAATGCTCACATCAAAAATGATTTGTAAATTATTATTTTTTCCAAAAGATAATACATTAAACGATAATGTCTATTCAAATTTTTAATTCATTTCAGCAGTAATCTTTTTGTCAAAGTACCCAGAAGATTCCTCTGCAAAAATGACAAGCCATATTTTGTAATAAACTTGATACACACAATTCGCTAAATTCACGCTACACTTGCAAAATACGAGGTGCATGCGATAAGTTTCCAGACATTTTTCGTATGGGCATTTAAAATTGGTGTAGACTTTTGAAAATCCAGTATGTTATTGCTATACATCTTATGAGATGACTGACCAATTTTTATGATTTCAGGTTCAAAGGAACAGCAACAGCAGGAAAGCCTGATTGTCACAGCTTCAGCAGAAAATATGATTGTCACAGCTGGTGAATTTCAAAAATGCAATCTGACACTTTAGAAGAACGATATGCAATAAAATTATTTTTTAAACTAGAAAAAAATGCCACAGAAATACATGGAATGGTTCAGACTGCTTTTCGACCATCTCGAGTGGCATAAGAGATTCAAGGAAGGCAGGCAGTCTGTGATTGATGATGAGAAGTCTGGGCGGAATAAGGATGTCAATAGACCAGAGTTGATTGGCCAAAGGTTTATGATTAGGGTTACTATGCTTTGGTTTTAAGGGAGTTCATTAAGAGATTCAATCGGAAGAGGCCAGCATTCTTCAAATCGGGTCAGTTGCATTTCCAGCAGGACAATGCACCAGTCCACAACTCCATCCTCGTCACAGACTATTTGTCCAAGATGGGCATCAAGACAGTTCCTCGGCCTCTCTATAGTCCAGCCGTTGGTCCCTGTGACTTTTTGTTATTCCCTAAGCTCACAGGCTGTCGTTATGAGACAATTGAGGTGATGAAAGAGGCTGTGACGAAGGTCATTGACACGCTCACACAAGAGGACTTCAATGGGTCCTTCCAGAACTTGTTGGAACGGTACAAGTGCATTGCAGGAGGAGGAGATAACTTCGAAGGGGACTAGAGTTTCATGTGTATACTATCAATAAAAGTGTCCATACGAAAAAAAATCTGGAAACTTATCGTATACACCTCGTATATCATGTATTTCTTGTTAGGTTCTTCAGAATGTAATATTGCCTAATAATTGTGAAAGCATGAAAATATTAGTAGCAATATGTAGTTTTAATTTCTGTGCTAAATTGTTGATAGATAGATAGATAGATAGATAGATAGATAGATAGATAGATAGCACAATAGCATTTTTAAGTTAATCCATTTAAGGCACAAAAGTATAAAATGTTTCGTTTGAAATTAGATTCGTTTAGATTAAGAATTCCTCTAAACCAATACATCTAACGCAATGCACAAAGAAAAAACCTCTTTGAAAAATCACAGTATGGAAGCCGAAAAGGACTTGGAAAAAATATTCTTGAAAACAATGCATCCTAAAGAAAAGTGCTTGAATCATTTTAAATTTGTTTTGTGGAAAGTAAACATCAAAGGATTAAAACATTGCTTTTATTTCCGTTCTGAATAACAAATTTCATTGAATTGATAAAATAAAACGAGCTTGATTGTTTTTCTTTGAGACGTTTTCAATTCATTTTTCTTTTCTTTTGATAAAAGGAAAATAACATCTCAGCTTAGAATCCATCAAACCTAATGGCACACATGGCGCTTAAATAGGATGTAGGTATCAAAAAATGAAACTTGTTCTTCAAATAGATAGATAGATAGATAGATAGATAGATAGATAGATAGATAGATAGATATTCATGTACATCAGTAATACTCTTTAAATAGTCCCTTTCGGAAACGGGACACTGAAACTTAGACAATTCAGCGGGACTTTGAGACATAAAACAATCACCCACTCCTACCCAATAAGATCAGACGTAGATTGACATAGCAAGAAGAAAAAGAGCTTGCTAGGACTTTCATATCGCAATTCCAGCATATCCCAACAAAAAATAGAAATAAAGCGAAGCAAATACGTGAAACTTGTTAGAACGCTTAAAAATCTAAGGAGCACTAAAGTGACAGTGTTATCAATCATTGTTGGAACACTTGGAAGATACAGGTTGGATAAGATTGGTTCATTTGCTTGCTTGCTTTTCCTGCATATCAACATTTGTCGTTTTAATTAAAGTTGAATCACTTTTTTACTAACAGATTTTCCTTTGACCAATAGGCTGGGACTGTAGAATACACCGACTGCTTTTCAGCAGAGGGGTAACCCCACCACCAACAAGTGTCCTGTATATGACACTTAACTATCTGACGGTGTGGCTCTGGTAATGCAGGAGCTTTGGGTAATGCAAACTACCCCTTTATTGCCATGGTTTCCAGATCCACTGTAAACCGGAGTGGTAGCACCTGATAGGGTCCTATCTATGGGTCAAATAGAACTAAACCGGGTATTTATGATAAACTGAATTTTTCGAAATATTACTGTTCATGTATACTAAACTGAATTGTTTGAAATAGAATTGTTTTTATTTAATTTAAACTGTGTACTTTTGCTAAATAGAATTGTCTGAAAGATAACTTTTTATATGTACAAAAATGAATGTGGCATTAAATAACCTACAATGGCTGATACACCATAAAAACCAGCCCAACTAAACCAAACCAAAGCAGATTTTCCTATTCAATAATAATATTTTTTTAGATTTTTAAATAGAGGAATTATATATCATGAATTACCATGTCCAAAAAATCCTGCAAGCACTGTGTGCAACATACGGAACCACTGGACAGCTGTTTCGACCCTATTACGTCTCTTCAGCAGTAGCTTAGTAGTAGAGTTTTGGCTCTGTATTATGAGGTTGCTGGTTCAATCTCCAGTGAGGGAGATTAGCGTATACACTGCTGTTGAGACCTAATAAGGTCAAAACAGATGTGCCGTAGTTCTCTATGTTACCCACAATGCTTGCTGGATTTTCTGATCATGGGAATTCAATTTATGATAATATATTTTGTTTATACAGTTTTATTTTGTACGCAGTTTTCTTTTCTGTAAATAATCTTAAGCATTTTTATCTAATACTAATAAACTGTACATAATTACATAGTTTCAAGTATTCTTATCTAATATTAATAATTCTTACACAGTTGCAAAGTTTCAAGTATTCTTATCAAATACTTAAGATGTGCACACATGTATATCGTTTCAAGGATCCCATTCTAGTACGAATAATTTGCCCACAGTTACTTTGTTTCAAATATCACTCTCTACAACTGATAATTTGCTCACTGTTACATAGTTTTATGTATTTCTCTTTTTCTCTTGCTATTGTTCACAATGTGCCAGTAATTAAGCGAACATCATCACCTTCAACAAATAGCTATCTTCCCTTGTCCGACACATTCCCGAACACAACGCTCTATTCATCGGCAGAGTCTTTAATGCTCAAATAGGCAATGCAGAAATAAAGAATTCTTCTTACACAACAGGTGAAACAGAAATATAGAATATCAAACAGATTTTTCATTCGAAACGGGGATAGCAAGCCAAAATATTAAACTCCAAAGAAAGAGGGGAAATTATTGATCTACACCAACACAAAAAATGTTAAAGCATAGCTAAATTCGCTAATACGTAGTAGATAAATAGTGTTGTGAACTGAGGGGCATACTCCTCATTTGAACGGGTATCTTTCAGTCAGAGAATCGTCGAGAGAAAGATTTGTCTGAGTCTATGCAGAAAAAGGATACAAGCAATAAAAGCTTCACAATATGATTTATCCTCACTTACCAATCCTATCTGAAATCATTATACGGTAACTGTAGGGAACAAGTTTGATACTCTTAAGGAGTCATCTAAAAGATATACTCTCAATGTTGAATATGAAAACTTTGTTACTGCTCCTACAGAAGCAACCAAAAACTAAACGTAGAGTTCCATGAGAGGCAATGGCAATTAGGGAAAAACAAGATAACCTGAAAAAAAAGCATCTTTATTTAATAAAAGAAACTCAATAAATGCCAATGTCCCAAAACTTAAGAAAGAATTAACGCAGACTAAGTTTATTCCAGGCAGCGGTCACATCGATACTGCTATATGGCTGCACTACATGGACGCTAACAAAACGGCTGGAGAAGAAACTAGATGGCAATTACACAAGAATGCTGCGTGCAATCCTCAACAAGTCCTGGCAGCAACACCCCACAATACACCAACTGTACGGCCACCTGCCCCCTATCACGAAAACTATTCAAGTTAGGCGAACCAGACATGCAGGACATTGCTGGAGAAGCAGAGATGAACTCATAAGAGATGTACTCTTATGGATCCCCACACACGGCCGCGCAAAAGCAGGACGACCAGCACGAACGTACATTCAGCAGCTATGTGAGGATACAGGTTGTTGTCCTGAAGACCTACCTAGGGCGATGAACGATAGGGAGGAGTGGCGAGAGAGGGTCAGGGATATCCGTGCTGCCAGCACGATATGATGATGATGAAAAAGCTCTAGTACAATACATTCAAGGACGAATTAAAAAAATCAGGAACTCAGAAGAAAATAGACAATCACGAATAGCATTACAGATGTTAAATGAATTGCGCAGAAGGAAGAGCATCGTGAGAGCTTTACAAAACCCCGCCAAGAAGAAAGAATATAAAAGTAGGAAGAGCATTTTTAGAAACAGTTTGGAAACTCCCCTAAATTCACTGATAAACCTACCAAAGAATAAGTACAAGCCAACAAGACAACTTACATGCTGAAACAAAAATTAAAAGCAGAAAAATTGTTGGCGTTGACGAAATGAAAGTATTTCTTCCATATATTCTATTTCAGACATTAAATTTTTGCAATTATTGCATTTACTCTTTCTTTAAAACAGCATAGGTTTGGTTTGGTTTCTTTGTTTAATGGCATATCAACCTTTGTAGGTTATTTAATGCCAAAGCCATTCTCCTAGAAGAACAGCAGTGGTACTATTTAACCCATAGCTGGGTGGATAAGGGGGTTCATAACTTTCCCACGGGTATTTGCCCGAAAGTGAACATAATAACGCAGTACTACGATTCCGCAGTCCATCGCTTTAACCATTACACCACGAGGACACCCACTAAAACAGCATAATACAATAACTTGTTAAATATAATATAACAGGAAGAACTTCTCTGCATTTATTAACATCATCTTCTAACATCAATTCCAAATTTATACACATCAAACTTAACCTCTTCTGTCACGTCATCCCACTTTGTTTCTTGTAAATTCTTCAAATGAATTTTAATATTGATCAAGTGGTAACCTCAATTTTAAAACTGATCGCTTTTAGTTTTCTTTTCTTGCCGAATCGAAATATTTTGATCCCCACTAATTCGCCAGTACTGAGCAAATCATGCCTCAAGGTAATTAGTTTGAAATTTGCCAGGTAATATGTATGAAATTTTTAGTTCTTTTATGCTATACTCGGTCGGTTATAGAAATTCATGGATTGTATGATGGAAAGCAGTAATGGTTTTTGTTAGGGATCAGACCTGACAAAAAAAATATCAAAGTTATTCCCCACGAGGGATAAAAAGAGTGTTGCCTCCCATGGACAGTACATTTTGGGATTTATAGAGACCAGAAGATCAGACACACGTGAGGGACAATAAAGACTGACTTTAATTCGACCATGGCACATTATGGACAGATATTTGACGGGTGCCTTCAAAGTTAAAACAGTTATTTTCCTGGTCATTAGACGCATGTGTCTGTCAGTGGTTAATAAACCTAACTGTTTTATTGTACATTCATGTGTCAGTGTCTTTTCAATTTTGTTTACATATTTTTTTTGTCCTTAAAAAAGTAACATTTTTCTTTGTTAATTTGCCATTTCTTCTAGAAGTGTTATTCCAAGATTCTAACTAGTCACAGAACACAGAGATAAATGTAAAATATAATTGATTTACAGCATGCATTTACTTGTATCTTTTTTTACCAAGTGATTTGTTTTTAATCCTTTTTTTTTTTTTTTTAGATATCATCATCATCATCATCATCATGTCGCGCCGGCATTTCCTCTTGTTCTTCCATTTAAAAAAAAGCAATGTATTTTTTCACGTTTTCTTTCACATCAAAATGTTTTTAAAATGTATCCCCGATTTCCCCTTTTGAAATCTATAACCATCAATTTACGCATTTGTAATGTTATCATCATCATTATCATCAAGTCGCGCCATCAGCATGGATCTTCCTGACCCTCTCTCGCCAGCCTCCTCTATCGTCCATCACATCCGGTAAATCTTCAAGGCTACATCCTGTATCGGCACAAAGCTGTTGTATGTAGGTTCTATCTGGTCGTCCTGCCTTTGCTCGTCCATGTGAAGACTGGAGTCTGTCCCTTATGAGTTCGTCCCTACTTCTCCAGCAGTGTCCTGCGTGTCTGTTTCATCTTGGAGAGTTTTCGTGATGGCTGATGAGTGGCAGTACAGTTGCTGCGTATTTGCCAATGCCTCCCGCCAGACAGGGCTTGACACAAGGTCAATGACCTGAAGGCCGTACAGCTGCTGCTTTGTAGGGAGTTGTTCGATATTAGTTGCTGCATTCTTGTATAGTTGCCGTCAAGCTTTTTCTCCATACGTTTAGTTAGCATCCATGTAGTGTATCCATACAGCAGTATCGGCACGATTGAAAAAAACTGCGTTTCATTTAATCGGTCCGGTTTGACTTCCATATAACCGATTGGCTATCGTTAGCTGTCCATGCCTTTGCTAGTGGCGTGTTGATGTCTGTCTCGGTTGATGAGACTCTGCTTCCTAGGTAGGTGAACTTGTCTACGTGTTTTAGAGAACAACTGTTTAGTTTGGAGATGTCGCCTCTTTGATTAAAGCACATGTATTCCGTCTTGTGTGCGTTGACATGCAGCCCTATGCCTGCAGCTGCTCATTCCAGACTATGTAGCAGGGTTTTGGCTTGAGTGGGTGTATTTTAGACTTCCTCACTGGGTGGGGATATACAATGAAAAACTTTCGTGGATTACAAAACAAAGATATAACATTGTTGTTGATTGCATTATTATCTGTTATGCTTGATAATACTTGAAAGGCTATTTTCTATAAACCAATAACTATACATTCAACTCCGTTGAATAAATTCTCGGCTCGAACACGTTAATTTGGCTTAACATGCATAACATGCTTATATTGGGAGAATACTCTGCTAAGAATAAAAGCAGAATTACTTGTTGCAGCTTCATTGGTGTTATAAGAAAAGTTAGTATTAATACCATCCTGATAAACAAAGTAAGGTTCAAGGTAAACTTTATCAACAAGTAAAGATACTGTTCTGTTTTTTAGTCCTCTTAACTTTAATTTATCTTTCATTGTTATCATGTTGCTCAAAGGATTCATATATGTTGATGAGGTTAGTTTTTTAATGGTGAATAGCAAGAAACAATTATCTTTTTGCTGTCTCTTAACAACCAGTACATTTTGTGCGCATTGACATGGAGGCCTATACCAGCAGCAGCTCGTTCTAGACTATGTAGCAGTGTTTCGGCTTCGGCGGATGCATTTGCCAGAAGCGCTATGCCATCAGCGTAGTCCGCGTCCGTAATTGTGCGGTTTACTTTCTGCTTCTTTCCTTAGTTAGCTTGAAACTGATACTGTCTTCTAAAATCCATTTTTGTCGAATCTTCTTTTTTGTTCTTTTCTTTTTCAGTGGTATATCAACTTTCGTGGGTTAGGTAATGTCAAAAGGGTTCATTAATTTCTCAAGAGTATTAGTCCGAATGTGTACGTTAAAGCGCAACTAGAGTTCGAACTCGCTAACTATAATATCACAGTACACCACATTAACCAATCTTGGAATAGATGGTCTATGATATTGAAGGTAAGTGGCCGTACAGCTGCTGTTTTATGTGGTACTGCTTCCTGGATTTCTTCAAGAGCATCTACATTTTTCTTCATGTGTTTTGTTAGCGTCCATGTGGTGTATCCATACAGCAGTACTGAGACAGATACATCTCGGAAGAAATACCATTTTATTTTATAAGAGAAATCAGATTTCCATACGATCAGATTTCCATACGATCAATAAAAAGGCATGCCTTCGCTAGGTATTTGTTGACACGACTTTCAGGAGACGAGATACTGCAACCAAGATATGAGAACTGGTCTACAAATTTTAGAAACTTGCCACTTAAAGCTGAGATGGCACCATCTGGAAATGATAAATGGAGGTTACTAAAAATAGACTAATCAAAATCAGAAGTTTCATTCATTTTCACACAGTTAATTAAAAAGAGGAAACGGAAAATTATGATATAAAGAAAACCCAGAAAAAATTTTTTTTTTTTTAATTGTGTTGGCAAGTTCATATCACAGGAGCGTCAGTCAAGTAAAATACTTTCAAATCAGACAAGCAAACAAGGAAGAAAAAAAAGCAAGCAAGGATGCGAGAGAGGAAAAAAGAAAGAGGCGAGAAAGTGCAAGTGGAAAGAAAGATTAAATAGTGTAGCCTACCTAGTTATTACCAATGAAAAAAGGTCTCCCTGTTACTATAACAACGCAAATTTTTGTTACTTTCCAATGAAATTACATAATGTTTTATCTCAAAGTAGATATGTCTTTACTAACCCCTCCGAACAAGCATGATATGACACAAGGTCAGTTTTTAAGCATTGTTTGACAAGTCTGAAATCAGAGATTTCATTTTGCTCAACCGGTTGCCGTACCAAGTTTAAAGAGCCCAGAATGCCCTGTTAATTAACCAAAGGTAGAGGGCAATAGTTGGATGCGTACCTTTCCCAAGTGTATTATGCGCTATATGAAATGCAAATAGCCTAGTCCAGGACTTGAACTCGGGTCACCGAGTCAGTTTTCCACGACGATAACTGTTACACTACTTGCACCTCATCTGTATGTGGATTGTTTATGTGAACACACAGATACTATAGTCTAATCCTAGAGAGAACACTTTTATTGTCGGTAGAGGAGGTAAAGGAAGGCTACCTCTAACTCATCTCTCGTTTGTCACACGCACATTTTAACTCGGTTCAGACTCCTTCATAAAATAGCAAAGCCAATTACAAAGTTGTTGCGAAGTTAGTAATACGAGGCCATTCACGCACTTACTAACCGCTACAAGTTATATAAATGTTCATTCTCTTAAAACTACTTAGTTTCCATTCAGCCAGAATGATATTCTAACGGGTCAGAACAATATGGAAGGCGATCATCTGCAAAATAAGAATTATGGGTTTCCCCAACGGGAGCGAAAGAATGTAATATTCGTAATTAATATTCATGGCAGCTTTTAAATATGCGTCAGGGAAATAACGTTGAACAAAGCAGCCGTACAACTGGTCGAAGCAAACCACACGAGGCTCTTTATTCTTGAATAGAAGTCGGTGTAATTTCTCTTGCTGAAGGCATTGTTTGTTCTGGCTATGGCGACAAATTCATTACGATTTAAAACTAGCCGTATTTCTCATTAATATCTTGGACTGGACGCTGCGAAAACTTTCCCAAACGTTTTGTGTTTATGCGTCCAGATAAACCAAATTGGTGAAATCCTTCAGGTAGGAGTTTATATCACCTCAGGCAAGATATACAAATGAGGCTCACCAACAGAGCCAAGTAAAAGGGTATGTATTTACCCAACACTTTATATAGGCGGGATGTGACACAAGGTCAGTTGTTAAACAGAGTAAAGCTGATTTGAATTCATAGTCTTCTTTTTCCTAGACTGGTTACCGAACCAAGGAGAAAGAACATTGTCTACTTTAATATTTACTCGCAGCTGGAGAACAGATGGATTCATGCTTTTTCCATGGGAATTACAACGATGTGAAACACAAAGTATCACCCAGCATTCAATTGGTAAGCGTTACACAAAGTGCACATCCGAGGGATAGTTCCGAAAGTAATACCCCCCTGTTGATTTTCAAATTTTTGAATGATTTCAAGTATTCTAATGTAATAAGAATAATTTGCACGTAGTAATGTGTGTTTTAGTATTCCGATCTAATTCTAATAATTTGCACACGGTTATATGGTTCCAAGTACATCAAGCAGCGCAGACGACTGGGGCTATAGAATAAACTGACTGCATCTCTCCAGAGAGGTAAGACCCTCCGAACGAATGTCTTAGATATGACATCAAATAATCTGGTGACGCGGTACCTGTAATGATGGGGCTTTGGAGAATGCGGAGTACCCCTTCATTGCCATTGCTCCTGGTCCTCTCTGGTTCGGAGTTGTAGCATCTGATAGGTTCTTATATATGGGTCAAAAAGAATTGTTTGACATTTAAAATGAGTGCAAACAGATGACATCTACCAAATTAAATGGTCAGAAATAGAACTGAGCGATCATTTAACAGTGAAATGACTGATATTTAATTGAATTGTAAGTGATATGTTGCAATACTTGGAACCATTTAACTTTTTGACTTACGTTTGCAAATCATATATATCTAATATATATGTATAAACCGGATATGGCATTTAATAGCCTACAATGTTTGATAAGCCATAAAATCAAACAAAATTATATATCAATCAATTATATGATTTCATCAAACGAATAGCAATAATCTTTTGTTAACAATTTAAGTAACTACTCTTAATACAGATAATTAGCACACAATTATACTGTTATAAAATAGCCGAGGGATTTCGGTTTATGCCTTTGAGTTTAGTTAGGCTGAGAACCTTTCGGCTCAGCACATGGGTTAGTTAGGTGCAACATTGAAGCAGGTGTTAACGCGGGTGCGCGCGGGCGGATGGAGGTGTCACTCAGATGTCATAATAGTCCGAAACGAGCCGAGGTGACAGGGTGCGGGTGACGTCATGCACCGGAAGCGCGCGGAGGTTTGTGTGAGAATTTGAAGTGAGAAAGAGTCGGGTACTAGACGCCAAACGAGAAGGATCAATTTTTTGGAGCTCGCAGGCGCGAGGCGAACTTGCGCCCTATGGTGGGGCGCTCGAGATGGGGGCCAAATGAATAAGACAGCATAGAAGATTGTGTCTCTCCTCCTTACGTCGAAACCCTTAACTCAAAGTTAATTAAAAGGTTTCGTACCTGAACAAGAAGTCGTTACGTGTTTTCGAATTCCGAGATTCCTATGTTCTATCGTCATGAACATTATATGTTCATTTCGCACATAGCGTTAATTGTGAATATGGTACAATACGGAATCCAGTATTCCTATCAGGTAGAATGATGTTGTATAGCCACATACATATACATAATACACATATAAGTAGAAACATAATCAAACATAATATACGAACTTCAATGAACGAACGAACGAACGAACTTCTTCATAAAAATATATCTCTCACACTTAATTCTCGAAAGGGTGATGGTTGTTGCGTGTGAGAGGTGAGTTGGAGATGGGGACGAACTACTAAATATCCTATTTATATATTATTTACCAACCCCTCCGCTCAGGCAGGATATGACACAAGGTCAATTTTTTTAAGTGGAGTTTAACAGGTTTGAATTCAGATTTTTCCTTCTCCTAGACTAGTTGCTTCACCAAGGCTGAAGAACCTAGTCTGCCCTACTATTTACCCATAGCTGGGAGGAGAATATTTGGATTCATACCTTTCCCAAGGGTATTAATGCTATGTGAAATGTAATCAGGCTCGTCCAGGATTTGAACTCGTGTCGTCGTGTCCACATCCTGCGACAATAACCATTACACCACGGGCACCTCCAGACTGCTACATATTGACCCGAAGTTCTTCTGACCATAGCAGCACTTCTTTCTCATCTTAGAAGGAGTTGCTCAACCGTGGGTCACTGAGGGCCGCTGGCTCTCACTTCGGCATCTTATCTCCAACTGACGCCAACTGGCTCGAACCGCCTCGAGCACCTGGTTATATAATTGTCTTACGTCACCTGCTTCCGCTGTCCTTCAGCTTATTTACACACGTGCATCTCTTGATTGACAGCTCGGTCGAGGGTCAATATGTTACAGTGAGTCAAAACTTTGGGAATGTTTTGGTGCATGTTAGTTTGCCGCATGTATATCAGTTCCAGCCTGAGAAGATAACATCTGTGGTTAGTTGTTTCGTTGTAGTTTGTGCGCTGCCGTCTACATTACTTCACATCGTGTGTAATTTAAAAGCCGTACAGATAAACTTTCAAGGGTAGTTTAAATTGATAACAGTACAGTAATCAGATAGATCAAGTGGGCCTAAAATTAGGGATTTCAAAGCCGTGCTTCAAGCCATAGAGACAAATCTGGAGAGAAGCATTCGGAGAGTATCAGGCAAACTCGGCATCTTGAAGTCCAGAGTGGTTGGTCAGCTTCACGTCCTCAGCAAATTCAGTGAGTAACATTCGGAGAGTATCAGACAAGATCGACATCTGACAGTCCAATGTGATTGGTCAGCTTCACGCGTTCGGTAAATTTGGTGAGTAGCACTCGGAGAGTATCAGGCAAGCTCGGCACCTCACAGTCCAGTGTGTTAGGTTACCTTCACGTCCTCGGCAAATCCAGTGAGTAACACTCGGAGAGTATCAGATAAGATCGACCTCTCAAAGTCCAGAGTGGTTGGTCAGCTTCACATCCTCGTCAAATCCGGTGAGTAACATTCGGAGAGTATCAGACAAGATCGACATCTGACAGTCCAATGTGGTTGGTCAGCTTCACGCGTTCGGTAAATTTGGTGAGTAGCACTCGGAGAGTATCAGGCAAGCTCAACATCTCACAGTCCAGTGTGTTAGGTTACCTTCACGTCCTCGGCAAATCCAGTGAGTAAAACTCGGAGAGTATCAGGCAAACTTGGCATCTTGAAGTCCAGAATGGTTGGTCAGCTTCACATCCTCGTCAAATCCGGTGAGTAACATTCGGAGAGTATCAGGCAAGCTCGACTTCTCACAGTCCAGTGTGGTAGGTTACCTTCACGTCCTCGGCAAATCCAGTGAGTAACACTCGGAGAGTATCAGATAAGATCGACATCTCAAAGTCCAGAGTGGTTGGTCAGCTTCATGTCCTTGAATGCTACTCCCCGGATTCACCGAGGACGTGAAACTGACCAACCACACTGGACTTTGAGAGGTCGATCTTGTCTGATACTCTCCGAGTGTTACTCAATGAATTTGCCGAGGACGTGAAGCTGACCAACCACACTGAACTTTGAGTGGTCGATCTTATCTGATACTCTCCGAATGCTACTCACTGGATTTGCTGAGGACGTGAAGAGATCCGGAGCAGGCGAATTATTCCTCACTGTATCAAAATATTACAAAACTTTTGACCCATCTGCGTATTTACCGTATTTCTCATACATTAGTACACACCTGCCAATTTCTTTTTAAAACATTTACCCTGGTTTGGTAGAAAGTTTAAATAACTAGTAAGAATCAAAGTCACTAACAATGGTCAGCAAGTCAAGAATATTAACTGTTACACCACAGGAAGTGCCCTATTTATTCACTAAACATAGCCTACTATGGCGCAAGACCAGAAGTTTGAGGCTCTCAGAAACAATTGTCTGTAAACTGATCTCGTTAAACTTAACACCACAGGAGGCACTCCATTCATTTACTAAGCTTAGCCTAGTTTGGCACAAGACCAGCAGTACAAGACCCCTTGTGAGAATTTGTGAAAGTTTAGCACAAGACCAGCAGTACAAGGCCCCTTGACAATAGTGTGCATATCAATCTTCTTGGGTTATTTAATGCCAATTCTAAATTTTAAGAAGATCAGTAGTGTTACTATTAATCCATTGCTGGGAGAATAAAGGGGTTTATACCTTCCCCAAGGGTATTTATTCGAAAGTGAACGTAATAGCGCCACTGGAGATCGAACTCGTTTACTACGATTCCGCAATCCAGCGCTTTAACCATTACACCACAAGGACACCCCAATGGTCTACTTGCCTAGCTCATTTAACATTACATCATGAGGGTTGCCCTTGTGATTTACTAAGCTTTACTTCGCTTGGCATACAAGCATGTGGTTCACGACCTTTAGTGTTACTAAGAGGTCACCCACTCAGGTGTTGAGTAGGTCCATCCGAGCTTAAATTAGGTGATTAAGATGGAAACAATGCTTGTCGTACCTTGAATTCATAGAAACATACATGGAGGTACCCATGGTGTAATGGTTATCGTCTTAGAAAATGGACACGATGACACGAGTTCAAATCCTGGACGAGATTGATTGCATTTCACAAAGCACTAATATTGAATAGGAATAATAACTTAAAACCATATTATTGTATATAAATTGTTAGCATTTGATTGGAATACTTAAAACCATACAACTAAGTGTAATTTCTTTTCCTTTTTCCTTTTTTTTTTCTAAATTGGAATACTTGAAACTATACAACCGTGTGTAATTTCTTTTCCTTTTTTTCCAAATTGGAATACTTGAAACCATACAACGGTGTGTAATTGCTTTTCCTTTTTTTTTCTAAATTGGAATACTTGAAACCATACAACCGTGTGTAATTTCTTTTCCTTTTTTTTCTAAATTGGAATACTTGAAACCATACAACGGTGTGTAATTTCTTTTCCCTTTTTTTTTCTAAATTGGAATACTTGAAACCATACAACGGGGTGTAATTTCTTTTCCTTTTTTTTTTCTAAATTGGAATACTTGAAACCATACAATGGTTTGTAATTTCTTTTCCTTTTTTTTCTAAATTGGAATACTTGAAACCATACAACTATGTGTAATTCTTTTTCCTTTTTTTTTAATTGGAATACTTGAAACCATACAACGGCCTGTAATTTCTTTTCCCTTTTTTTTTCTAAATTAGAATACCTGAACCCATACAACTGTGTGTAATTTCTTTTCCTTTTTTTCTAAATTTGAATACTTGAAACCATACAACTGTGTGTAATTTCTTTTCCTTTTCTTTTCTAAATTGGAATACTTGAAACCATACAACTGTGTGTAATTTCTTTCCCTTTTTTTTTTTTTTTTTTTTTTTTTTTTTTCTAAATTGGAATGCTTGAAATCATATAACTTTTGCAGACAAAAAAGAGGAATAAATGAATAAATAAAATTTAACTTTGAAGATAGAGTCATGATTTCTGCTAAGCATTTAAAGAAGAATCAAATTTCAACATAATATTCTCCTTAGAGTGTTAATATGTCGTTAACCAAATACAAATAATTTGCAACTCTTTCAAAAATTCCTTTTGAAAGTTGAATGCAGAGCTGCACTGATGGGCCTCAAGGGTTGCATATTGCTCGCGGACTGTAGTTTAGAGACTCCGGGCGTAGAGACCAACGATAGATAGATAGATAGACAGATAGATAGATACTGAGAAAATGAATTGTTAGGATTCATCGATTGTACTCCTGCATTGCGATGTTCTGTATGCCCGTTTAAAGACCAACAATTCATTTCACATACACTTATAAAGTATTTCACACACACACATACACACACAAACAAACACACACACATACGCGCGTGCACATATATATATATATATATGTGTCTGTGTGTGTGTGTGTGTGTGTGTGTGTGTGTGTGTGTGTGTGTGTGTATGGGTTGGTTGGTTGGTTGGTTGGTTGATATACTTTACGGTGTATCAACCATTTCCAGGTGGTTTAACGCCGAATTAAGTCATTTTGATAAAAGTTTCAAACAATTTAATTTAGTATAAGCATTTTTTTTATTTACATACAGTTAAATGTCAAAAACAATTCAATTTCAAACAATTCAGTTTACCATAAGTACTCAGTTTAAATGTCAAAACAGTACTATTTCAAATAATTCAGTTTAGTATACGTATGAATTTTTATTAAACAGTTAAATGTCAAAACATTCAATTTCAAACAATTCAGTTTAGCGTAATTATAAAGTTTAGTTCTATTTGACCATAGATAAGACCCTATCAGGTGCTACATCTCCGGGCAACAATTGACCTGGAAGCAATGTCAGCGAAGGGGTACTCCACATTTCCCAAAGCTCCAGCATTACTGAGGCCTCACCATCAGATTGTTTAGGGTCATATATAGGACACTCGTTAAAGGGAGTCTTACCCCATTGCTGTGATGCAGTCGGTGTATTCTGCAGCCGGCACCCAGCCGATTGAGCCAATATATATATATATATATATATATATATGTGTGTGTGTGTGTGTGTGTGTGTGTGTGTGTGTGTGTGTGTGTATTCATCAAAACTGCTTAAAGAATTCAGTTTTGTCACAAACGATAAAGACCGTTACAAAATCGTTGAAGTTACGTGCACAAATTAATCAGTGGAATAATTACTGTCCTCGAGTCAAAGTTCTCTTTTTAATTGGTTGATTAATTAATTAATGATTAAGAATCAATGTGTGAATATTCGTCAGGATTCAAAGACCAATATCTGGTGAATGGCTTCCATCTTTTAATTAATAGAATCAATCAGAGTACTTGTGCATTTTGTTTGTTTGTCTCTTTCTTTCTTTCTTTCTTTCTTTCTTTCTGTTTTAGATTTTGCGGAAACTTTGAAGATATTTTAAATACGGAACAAAAGGGAATGGAAAGAGGATGAAAAGCAATAAATTAGAAATCTGTGAATTAGTACTAACAATTTTTGCAATTAAATTTTAATACCGTGAATTTCCCTGCTGATCGTTTTGTTCCGTAAAAAATACTCACTTTTTGTTTTTGATTTCTTTTTTGAGGTGATGGGTAGGTATTCTTTTCTTAATCTCTTTAATAGTCTAAAGTAGTTGTGGTAATGATTTTTTTGAAAGCCGAAATAGTCTTCATTATTCTGTAACTAAATTGGTGAATTACAGTTATTAAATGTTCATTTACAAAACATCGAACTGCATTCTGTTCAGCACGAAAATGCAATAGAAATCCCTTTGATATATAGATAGATAGACCGATAGATAAAAATGCAGTTCAGCACATCAATAGTTGGTTTGTTGGGTGGGTTTTATGGCATATCAACCTTTGTAGGTTATTTAACACCAAATCCTTTTTTATAACAAAGTTCTATTTCTAACAATTCAGTTTAGGATAAGTACGCAGTTTAAATATAAGTACAGTTTAATTGTGAAAAACATTTCTTTTTCAAGCTATTTAGTTAAGCAGTTCTATTTTAGTTAATTCAGTTTAGTGTTAGTACAGATTTTGTTTACACACAGTTAAGTGTCAAAGCAGTTATATATTAAACAAATCAGTTAAGTGTACGTACCGTTTCAATGTCAAAGAACAGTTCCATTTAAATAATTCAGTTTAGCATAAGCACGCAGTTTAAAGGGAAGTACGGTTTAATTGTCAAAAACATTTCTATTTCAAGCTATTCAGTTTAGTCAAACAACTCAGTTTAGCATATATTTACCAACCCCTCCACTCGGGCAGGATATGACACAAGGTCAATTTTTAAGCGGAGTTTAACAGGTTTGAATTAAGAGTTTCCCTTCTCCTAGACTAGTTGCCTCACCAAGGCTGAAGAACCTAGTCTGCTCTACTATTTACCCATAGCTGGAGGGAGAATAATTAGATTATTAGGTATTAGTGCTATGTGAAATGCAACCAGACTCGTCCAGGATTTGAACTCGTGTCGCCGTGTCCATTTCCTACGACGATAACCATTACACCACGGGCACCTCATGTCTAAAATATCAAGCAGTTGACATCACAATCTGAGAAAAAAAATGAATCTTCTAATTACTATAAAATATATAATTTATATTAGCAAATTAATCTGAAGTTTACTTTCATGGAAGGACTCATCTTGCTGATTCTGGATTAAAAGCAAAACTGAATTTAAATAAAGAGAGTTTTGGTAAATTCATCCACTAATTCCAACCTGATATCAGGACACTTATCAGGAATCTTAATAAAATCATTTAGACAAAATGTGTCTTTATTAATTAATCAAACATGCTTCAATGAAAGACTGCTGACCAAATAGACATATTTTAAAATATATGATCCTGCAGCTTACCACGATACTGACACCCGAAAGTATCGCTGTAGTCTTGTAAAAAGACAAATTAACTACAATGAAGAAAAAAATAAACACCGTAAATACTGAAGCACATAATAACAAATTAAAAAAATCTCTCTTAACTCAACTATTCAAACCCTGATGATGGCCTATGAGATGTCCAAAATCACTCCGGACATTTTCGGTAAATTCATCTATCAATTCCAACCTGAATTACCAGGGAACTTGAAAGGATCTTAATAAAATTATATAGAAAAGATGTGTCTTTATTAATCAATCAAACATGTTTAAATGAACGACTGCTGTCCAACTACACATATTTTAATATATATATATATATATATATATAGTATGTGTGTGTGTGTGTGTGTGTGCATGCGCGCGCGCGCAGGTGGGTCTGCATGTGAATGAGAATTTTACTAATTTAGAAATATACATATATGAATCTGATCCATACATTCATATTTATCAACATATATATATATATATTTTTTTTTTACATATATATATAATATGTATATATATTGTATATATGTATGCGTGTGTGTGTGTGTGTGTGTGTGTGTGTGTGTGTGTGTGTGTGTGTGTGTGTGTGTGTGTGTGTGTGATCTGGACGCACACTCTATAATATATACCTGTTTAAGCAAACAAATTTATATATATATATATATATATATATAAGCAAACAAATTTATGTATATATATATATATATATATATAAATTTGTTTGCTTAAACAGGTATATATTATTGCCTAACTCTGTTTTTGAGGGATTAATCAGTCTAGTTTGCAATTTATTATGAAATTAGGTTTATGGTCCTTAAATTGAATGTAAGCATCTTTCTTTTTGAATTGCCCTAATCTATCGTCAATATGTAATTTACTAGCAAAACTACAAGTATCCTTATTAATTTGGTCAATAATCTTATTATAATCTATTTTATAATTATCCGTAATTTTTTTCTTTAGAATTTCTAAATGAATTTATTGCTCTGTAATATCAGTTACATTGAACTCTTTACCAGGAAAATTTAAATGTTCATTTTTGAATGGTTTTCTTGTCCTGAAGGAATTACTCCCAACTCTGGTTTAACTGGACTGAATAATACTATATATATATATATATATATATATATATATATATATATACACTTTGTTTTGTGAGGATATTAAATAGTATGAACGAGTTTTGTCTGCACATTTTTTTTATAATCCATTCAAGTCACGGAAGTTAAATTGTTCTCAAGTACTTTCAGCCCCATCATAGGCCATCTTCAGTGGTGGGTATATAGCAAAAGCGATACAGCCTTTGCCAGTACAATAAAACTTTGTAAGAGCTAAGTGTTCTATTTATACTGGTGTAATGTTGCAGCACTTCTTAAAAATCTAGTTCTTT